>OZ053310.1:7803009-8236187 GCA_964056655.1 Arabis hirsuta | reverse complement strand
GTTTTGTAATGGATTTTAGTTAGTGGAGAAGGATCCAGAGAGAGCAATTCCTCTGTTTTGGAAGGCCATTAATGCTGGAGATAGAGTGGACAGTGCTTTGAAAGACATGGCTATTGTGATGAAGCAGCAAGACAGAGCCGAAGAAGCCATTGAAGCTATTAAATCTCTGAGAGTTAGATGTTCAGATCAAGCACAGGAATCGCTTGACAATATCCTCTTAGATCTCTACAAGGTCCTTACTTTACACACACACAGGAAAAAAAACCCTTTTTATTCGGTTTCTTTTTGGGATTAGTTTTTGTATTGAGATGCTTTGTTGTGTTATGTTGTTGTTGCAGAGATGTGGGAGATTAGATGATCAGATTGGACTATTGAAACACAAACTCTTCTTGATACAGAAAGGTCTCGCCTTTAATGGTAAACGAACCAAAACCGCTAGATCTCAGGGCAAGAAGTTTCAGGTCTCTGTGGAACAAGAAGCCACTCGGTTACTGGTAAGAAGCAATAGCAACTCGAATTCCAAATCCCAATGTTTGTTAAAATTTGCTAATTTGAATGTGTGTTTGTTTCGAAAACAGGGAAACTTGGGATGGGCTCTGATGCAAAGAGACAACTTTGTGGAAGCTGAAGATGCATACAGGAGAGCTTTATCAATCGCACCAGACAACAACAAGATGTGTAATCTTGGTATCTGTCTTATGAAGCAAGGAAGGATCGACGAGGCGAAAGAGACTTTACGGCGCGTGAAACCCGCGGTTGTGGATGGTCCTAGAGGAGTGGATTCACATCTAAAAGCTTACGAGAGAGCGCAACAGATGCTCAATGATCTTGGATCAGAGATGATGAGAAGAGGAGGTGATGATAAAGTTGAGCAGAGAAGGCTTTTCGATGCGATGTTCGGGTCTTCTTCGATATGGCAGCCTCAGCCTTGTAGAGAACAAACCGTGAAACCCAAACCGAAACCGGATTTGAGCAATGATGGGTATGGTGATGAGAACGTGAAGAAGAGTGTGAATGTAGTAATAAACCCATTAAGGGTTGATGCAAAACCGTTCTTTTCTTCCAAGTTGATCATCAATAACGAGAAGCTGAAGAGGACTAGATCGTCGAGTCAAGGGATGGGAGTATTGAGTGGTGGTGATGGTGATGAGGGAGAGACAAACACGAAGAGAAGATTGTCAATGGAGAAGAAAGCAATAGATTGTGGATTACCAGACAATAAGGAGTTTGAAGAAGCAATGATTATGGCTGTTTTAGGGACTGAAGTTACTACTAAAGTGGACAAGAAGAGGCTTAAGGTTTTTCAGGATATCACTTTGTCCTCGCTTAGCCCAAGAGCATGAGTTTATGTTCAAATTCATAATCTCTCTAACGACATTTATTTAATTGATTAGTTTATTATCTATCTCTAAGTAAAGTTTGGATATTTGTGATGCCAAAAACAGGAGATGAGCTCTAATTCTCCTTGGGTGATTTTTATTAATGTTATTGTTAGCTTAAAGTTGTTGCTAGCTAGCTACATTATTTTGTTCACAATTATTGTCATTGACCAATAATAAAATGTTGTTATTTGCCATTCTACAATAATAGTAATATAATGGATGTAGTAGTAGTAGCTAAGGAGAGAGACTAAAAGAGAAGAAGAAGATGACAAGAGTGTTTACCATTAATCCTCTCTCCTATTGATCTAATTTTTGCAATTATTATTCTTTTGATTCACCACTCAACTTTTCTGGTTTAAGTTTTGTAGATAAATTAGTGGAAATTAGTAACCGTTGACACAAATCATGTGTGTAAATCAATTTTGTCGCTTCTGTTCCAATTTATAGTAACGTTTGTCCACTTGGCACCAAAGTCTAGTTAATGGTATAACTCATAATTTTAATTCGGCCAAAATACAGCCGTTGAAATTGTAATTAGTTCCGGTATTGCCCTTCTTTTTTTTTGACTCGGGAAATATGAAAATGTGTAAAAACATTTTTGTACTAATCTCTTTTCCAATACCTCTATTTCAAAGTTTGGCATTTTTGGTATCCACATAAATTCGAGTCTAGTAAAACTTTGACTATAAAAAAAAAAAGAAGAAGCAAAAAGTAAATTTTGATATATCCATAGAAGGTACAATGTTGTAATAAAACTGAAAAAGAAAGGTTATATTGGTCAAATGTACTTGGAAGAAAAAAGCAAAAAGAAGTGGTTTTTATTGGGGGAAAGGGGCTCTTCGTCCAAAGCCTATGGTGAGTGTGAGTGTGTGAGGTTAAAAAACTGAAAAAAAAAAAAAAAAAAAAGTCCCAAATTCCAACTACATTCCCCATAGAAGGAAGCCACTTCAAAAGCAAACAAAACCCTTCACAATTCTAATCCTAAAGTTAAACCCTTTGAGATTTTCAGATCAGGACAAAGTTAAGATCTTTTCTTTTTCTTTTTCTTTCTTTTTGGGTTTTAATTTTGACATAAACGAGGTAAGCGCACTTCTTTTCACTTCACAGAAAATGGTTTTGTGTGTAGTGAAATCAAGTCAGATTTGTTGAGAAGACTGAAGAAGAAGAAGAAGAAGAAGAAGAAGAAGAAGAAGAAGAAGATAAGAAACAGAGGAATAAAAAAAAAAAGAGATTTTTTTTATTTTCTGTTGAGTGCATGGTGAAGAAGAAGAAGACACATTGATTTTTTCAGACATGGGTTGTTGTCAGTCAAGAATAGATAGAAAAGAGATAGTGTCTCGTTGCAAAGCAAGGAAGAGATACTTGAAACATCTTGTTAAAGCTAGACAAACTCTCTCTGTATCTCACGCGCTTTATCTCCGTTCTCTACGCGCCACCGGCTCTTCTCTCCTCCACTTCTCCTCCATTGAAACACCTCTTCACCTCCACCACCACAATCTCCCTCCTCCTCCATCACCACCACCACCTCCTCCTGCTCCGCCGCGTCCTCCTCCTCTAAGTCCTGGCTCTGAAACCACATGGACTTCAACCACCGCTTCCTCCGTTCTTCCTCCTCCACCACCACCTCCTCCTCCTCCTCCTCCTTCTTCTACATGGGACTTTTGGGATCCGTTTATTCCACCTCCTCCTTCTTCCTCAGAAGAAGAATGGGAAGAAGAAACAACCACCGCAACAGCCACCGGAACCGCCACAGCTTCAGACACAGCTGCCACGACGGCTCCGACGACATCTACTCCTCCTCAAGCTTCGTCTGTAGTGAGTGGATTCTCCAAAGATACAATGACGACGACGACTACTACAGGAAGCGAGTTAGCTGTTGTTGTGTCTAGAAACAGTAAAGATCTGTTGGAGATTATTAAAGAAGTCGATGAATATTTCATCAAAGCTGCAGATTCCGGTGCACCACTCTCTTCTCTTCTTGAAATCTCCACTTCTATCAATTCTCCTCATGCCAAAGGAGGTAAATTTCAATCAATCAAGCTCTTGTCTTTTCTTCTTCCTAAGTGAATTTTGATTTGTGTTTTTTTTGGGGTGTCTCTAGGGAAAATGTACAGTAACTACGAATGCAATATGAATCCGACGGCGTTTTGGACAAGGGGATTTGCTCCTAAGTTGAATGAATACAGAAACGCAGGAGGTGTAGTAGTTGGAGGAGGAGGCAATTGCATTGTTGGTAGCCATTCTTCTACTGTTGATAGACTCTATGCTTGGGAGAAGAAGCTATTTCAAGAAGTTAAGGTATATTTCATTTATAAAGTTTCATTCTTTAGATTTCAAATTAAATGTTGAAACTTGCTTGCTTAGATTTCATCTAAATATGGATATGAAAAAAGATTCGAATTTGGTTTGTTTCATGTCGAATTAAAGGATTGTGGTGGGTCCAAAGAGTGAGCAGATAGTGTAAGAGACCCACATGTGCACTTAATTCTGATAATGATTCTGACACAGATATATATCGTCAAGCAAAGAGTGAGTGAGTGTTTGTTGTTATTGTGAATGTGGTGGGTTGTTGCAGAATGCAGAGAGCGTAAAGATGGAGCATGAGAAGAAAGTGGAGCAAGTGAGGAGGCTTGAGATGAAGAGAGCTGAGTATGTAAAGACCGAGAAAGCTAAGAAAGACGTCGAGAAGTTAGAATCTCAGCTCACTGTGTCTTCGCAGGCCATTCAAAGCGCTTCTAACGAAATCATCAAGCTCAGAGAGACCGAGCTCTATCCTCAGCTCGTCGAGCTTGTTAAAGGGTTAGTTGTATATACCATTTGCTTCATCTAATACAAGCATCTTACTTTGGTTTTTGAACAAGTTTTTTGTATAATGTAATGTAGGTTGATGTGTATGTGGAGGAGTATGTATGAGAGCCATCAGGTTCAAACCCATATTGTTCAGCAGCTTAAGTACCTCAACACCATTCCCTCCACTGAACCAACTTCAGAGCTTCACCGACAATCAACTCTTCAGCTCGAACTCGAGATCCAACAATGGCATCACTCTTTCTGCAACTTGGTCAAGGCGCAGCGTGACTACATACAATCTCTCACAGGTTGGCTGAGGTTAAGCTTGTTCCAGTTCAGCAAGAATCCGCTCGTTAGGAGTAGCTACGAGTCAAAGATATACAGTTTCTGCGAGGAATGGCATTTGGCTATTGACCGGATCCCTGATAAAGTAGCATCTGAAGGTATCAAGAGCTTTCTTACCGCAGTCCATGGAATCGTGGCTCAACAGGCCGACGAGCATAAGCAAAAGAAGAGATCGGAATCCATGTCAAAAGATTTTGAGAAGAAATCAGCTTCGCTGAGAGCGCTCGAGAGCAAGTACAGTCCCTACTCGGTGCCTGAGAGCAGGAAAAAGAACCCGGTGATAGAGAAGAGAGCAAAAGTTGAGATGCTAAAAGGAAAAGCAGAAGAAGAGAAAAGCAAGCATGAGAAGTCAGTGAGTGTGACTAGAGCCATGACTCTAAATAACTTGCAGATGGGATTCCCACATGTGTTTCAGGCAATGGTTGGGTTTTCAAGTGTTTGTATGCAAGCCTTTGAGTCTGTGTACAACCAAGCTAAGAGTATCGGTGAGGAGCAAGAGGAGGTCAAGAGGTTGCTTCCTTAGAGAGAGGAAGAAGATACATCAAACGAATTGCTTTACCATCTGCTCTCTGTTTTTGCAAAATGTTATGAATTTGCTATTTTCGAAAATGAAATTTGTTACAAACTTTTCATTGAATCGTTGCTTGACAAGTTAAGGGCTTCTGATTCATGTACATTGATTGATAGAGATGCAAGTACATTACATTTCCATTGAAGCCAAGGCAAACGCAAGTCTCTTTTCAACGACAAGAATGTCTCTCTTGCACTTGGGTTATTGAAGAACTCGAGTGCTGCAAAATAGACATTCTCTGCTACACCCTGAATCCGATCTAGCTCTCTGATACATTCGGCGAGAGAGAACCTGCTCCTCAGCTGCGTCAAAGCAGTAGTCCGCAGCTTCGATGCATCTGCCATTTCGAATATAGCATTGGCAATAGCAGCCTCCACGCCCCTACTACGCCTCTTCCTCTTAAGAGTAGGAGGACAAACTGCAGCGGCATCATCGTACTCAGATGAGAGTTCCGCCTCGGTTTGAGGCAACAACACAGGTTCCTTAAGACGGGTGAAGCAAGGACGCGTTGTTTCGTGTTTCCCGTTTGACATGGACTCTTCTGCGAATATCTGAGAGAGCTGCTTGTAAATTGGACAACCATCAGTTCTTATACCCTCTGCATCTGGACACTCCTGATTTTAAGACCAATAAGATCAGCAAAACAGATAGATAATGAAGGAAAGTGGAAACAGAGCATAGGAAGAGAGAGAAAAAGACAAGACCGTTACATATTGGTCCCAAGCTTCATCATTAGCGATAATGAAACCATTTGATTCATCAAAAACGAAGTCATCTCGAGCTAGAAGTAACTTAACAACTCCATATTGGCGTCTGAGAACAGCAAATCTGTTCTTGAGATGTTCTTTATCCCATTTAAAGCCACTTCTTTTGTAAAACTCATCGGATATAAAATTCCAAGCTTTATTAGAAAAGGAATTGTTTACTCTGTTTTCTTTAAGGACTTGATCTACTATAAGGTTTGCGAGTAGCTTCGTTAAGAAAGCCGTCCACTTTGGTTGCTCCTTGCCGGAGTTCCGAGTCGTCATCTAAGAGATTCAGACACACAAACCAATTCACATTCTCGAAATAACCTGAAATTCAGATATGAATGCAGAGAGATCGGTAAAATGCGAACCCTAATCGATTATACCAACGGATCATAGTGATCAGAGAGTGAATTAAAGGATCAATTTTTACTAAAAATATCACCTCAAGGTACTACTGATGGAGAGCGAAGGGGGAAGAGATGAATTCGTGCAGGCGTTGAGATTTCTATTAGTCACACAGCCAAACAAGACATTTAGCTTTAGAAATGTCTGTTGTAAACCCCTTCAAGTCTTGATTATTCATGTTATTGCCCCGTTTTTATTGATGTTTCAGAAAAAACACTCAAGTCTTGATTATTCACATTTGTTCACAAATAATACGATCCTTCCCAAAGCAGGCAGCACTGTCACTTCTAATTCGGCTCAATATGAAATTAAGCCAATCTAACATCGGAGAAAATGAATATCATAACTTTAGTCAAATCGTTGTGATCTAGTGGTAGTTAGACAAGAAAAAAAAGAGAGTAAATTCACTTTCCTTGAGTTCAATTCTTACTAAAAAAGATGAGATTTTCATAATGCAAATTATTGGGAGTGTCTATTAAATTTATGGACTTCCAATTCAAAATTAATTGACAACGAGTAGATTGCTCTATTTCTCTTATATATTGTTTAAGATCTCTTTCAACTATAATGTGAGACTTTAGTTTGTAGGTAAAGGCGTCCACGTGGGATTTGAAAACACAATTCTATCGGTTTAGAATAATATTAATATTAGAATAAGGAATACAATTAAAAAGAAAATTGTGTATTTGTTTACTGTTAACAATAATTTTTTACTTTAATATTAAATTAGGAAGGTTCATTAATTCTAAGATAGTAGTTTTAGCTAATTTTTTTTTAATTTAAAAGTTTCAACTACAAGCATTTCCAATCACAATAGATCATCTTACAAAGTAATAATTTATTAATTTTATTAATTTATGTAGTAAGATAGTTAGAAAAAAGCAATATATAAAAGCAAGAAAATTGAATAAATTTGCCATTGAAATACATAATTTTTTTTTTGCCAATTGTCATTGAAATACATAAAATAGTAATTGTTAGTACCCTAACTGAATTTATTAATATTACAATATATAAGTTTGCTCACATGTATAAAGTTTATATTTTGTTGTCTAAAACAATATATAAGAACAAGAGAACTAAATACTTTTATTGCTAGGTTTTGGTGCCACAATAACATGAAGTTTTTATGTATATTTTTGATAAAAAAAATTATGTGATCATAATATTTAAATTTCATTAAGATTTTTATTTCTATTTATTTCTGTATATTTTTTAATTAAATTAATATCTAAAAAAAAATTCAATAAACCATTATTGAGTTAAGTTTGTCAATGTTTTTTTATCGTCTTCAATTTTTTTGCCATTGTATGTTTGTTTTCCTTTACTAAGCTCAATACTATATTAAACCAGTTGATAAAACATATATAAATCATACAATAATAGACAAAAAGAACTAACATAAATAAATAAAGAAATAAATTTAATTTTAATTTTAAAAGTTTTTGTGTTTGAGCTAAAAAAATTAACATTGTGATATTATCAAATTTCAAATAATCGATGAATCCAAAAATTTTTAAGGAAAAAGAAATATGCATAAACATATACAACAAAATATATTGAATTCGTAGTATTAAATTTATTGATAAGGAATGAGTTATAGATAACCAAAATACATGTCGCCAACTAAATTGTGTATTTACTTTGTATATATATTTCACATGAATAAATTATGAAGTTTACACAACTCAAACACTTAAAGTGAAAGAGGCCAATATATCATTTTATAAATTTGATAAACATATACATTTTTTTGGATGCACAAAATCAAAAACTCACATGATACCATTTTATTTATACTAAAATAACAAACAAATCTATAAAACATACTCGGGCGTAGCCCGGATCATTTTCTAGTTTTATTATATAAAGCTTGATGCATCAAACGTGATAATTAACAATATCATGACACGTGGACATGTGTTAAAAAAATTTATAATTAAAGTTTGCTAAATCTTATTTTTTTAATCTTATATTTTGTATTTATCAGGTAGATTATAAAAATTAATATATATATATATATATATATATATATATATATATATATATATCAAGATTGTTCTTCAATATTAATAATACATGTGCAATATTTAGTTGAAATAGACTTATGTTTACATTCCCAAATCATCATAGATTATAATATTTTGTCTTTATATAATAAGCGTTTGTGATCTCTTAATTTTCTCACCAAACAATTTTAAACTTCTATAATCTTGTCGACGAATTTTATTTCAACTTTTTCTTTATAAAATAACATCAACTATTATTTTATTCGATATGTGAGATAGATTACGACTAACTAATTGTACTATTTTCATTCGCTTTCTGCAAATGGCAAGCTAAAGCTTTGTGTATCATTCGCTTCTTGCAAAATTGGGAAATCAATTATGTGAAAGAATTCTTATTAAAATTTATAATTTTAGTTTGCAACTAAAAATATGAGTAATTCGTCAAAATTTTGGAAAAATAGATTTATAAGTAGATATATTAAAAATAACCTAATTCAATTAGGAATAGAAAAAAATATTATTTGGAAATATTTGACAAATTTAAATTGAAAAAATAATAAAATAAAAAGAGTCAAAACTAATTAATAATGGTGAGGCTTCTCTATTAGTGGGCTTGCAATTTTCGGTTTTTTTCCTTTGCGCAAATTATAAAATATTTATAAAACTCAACAATTCAAATAGAAAATGAGTAATTAATTCAAAATTTTATATAAAAAAATAAAGTAGTGAAGTAATAAAAAGTAATTATTTCATACAATAGAAAAAATTAATTACATGATAAAATTTAAAAATTACTTGGAAATCAAATAAGAAAAATAACCAAGATAAAAAAAGTAACTCTTAAATTATTTTATATCAACATTTTTGGTTTTATTTTGTTTATTTTCATAGGTGATTTATTCATTTTTTTATTATTTTAGATTTGATTTTTTACAGATTATAATATAATTTATCACAAAACTGCATATATATACGAGTTTTTATTTAGTATAACAATAAAAGAAACTCCGCGTGTATACGCGGGTTCTCGTCTAGTATATGTAAAGATACTAAAAGATACTCACCTAGGAAAGTTGAAATTTAATCGCTCTCTCGCTAGCTCTCTAAGGTCGCATTTTCGAGCCCCTTCGAACACTCTTCTTCGCCTTCTCCTTGCTAAATCAGAATAATCATGGCAAGGAACACCATCTTCGACGATGAAGGTATACAAATCTCTACTCCGAAACCCTAATTTGTCTCTGTGAATGCACGCCGCAATTTCCCTAGGGTTTTATTTTTAATTCCGTTTCTTCCGATTTTTCTAAACAGAGTTGGAATTTCTTCTCTTCACAGAGGATATTGAGGTCGAGGATGAGGAAGGGGAGCCGGTTCATGGAGAGCCATTCGGTGACAACGATGATGAAGAAGAATATCAGGATGGTACGCACCTTTTCCTTGATTTTTGGCTTCTCCTAGTGAGAATGGGTGTTCTTTATTTCTTTTCCTTTTTTTTTTTTTTTTTTTTTTGAGTCTGATTGCATTGAAGAAAACAGGTGGTATGGTTTGGTTAAGTGTCTCTTATTTGGAGAAATTCAGAAGCATGCTGCATTTGCTCCATTAGCGGGTGCAGTGTCTGTATTTATGGGTTGAAGAAACTAAAGTGAATGAACAGATGTGTGTGTGTGTGTGTGTTCTTAGATATTTTTCTGCTGGAAATTTTATCCTTGTTAGGTTCCTTTTTATACTTCATGTTTTATGTACATAGAGTTATGTGTTTCACTCTGGGTTTGAGTCAGTGGGGATTTTTCTAGTTTTTTGTACTTAGATTTAGGCTATTTTAGATTTAGGTGTGATTCTGTTTATCTGTATACTAGGTGAGGATGTGTATGAGAATGATGGGTTCAGAGTGAGTGAAGAAGAGTCAGATAATAAGAAACGAAAACAAAGACTTTTCGGAGAAAGGCAAGATAGTGATGAGGAGAGGCAGATAAAGAAGAAGAGACGATGGAAAAAAGTGAATGTTCCTCCCTACTCCTTCTTTTAAATTTAATCCTTTCCTAACTTACAAAGGACATACTGGGTACATTTGATAAAGTATCCCCTATTTGTGGGTTTCATATGCATTGTTTGTGATTAGTATATAGCAGGTCTGTTATCTTTCTGATTAATCTTCCACGTACGATGATCTTAATAGGGACAAAGATCTTGATGAAGATGATTATTTGCTTCTCCAAGATAACAATGTTAAATTCCTAAAGGTAGTCATATTTGTACATAACTATATATCCAGATTATGTACATTCAATACAAATATATTTGTGGTACTATCTAATATTGATTTTTCTTTTTGAACCATGGCAGAGGAAATATAAGAGGTTGAAGAAAGCTCAAAGGGAAAATGGTCAGGAAGAAGTGCTGGCACATATGTTTTCTTTATCCTTGTGATACTCTTAAATAGATTGCTGTCACATAGCTGATTTTTGTACCTTTTTCGTCCAGTAGATCTGCCTACTGATGTAGGTGATGAAGAAGAATTAGCTGTAGAAGAAGACGTAGTTGAGCGCGAGGATGAAATGGCAGATTTCATTGTAGATGAAGAGTGGGTTGGCCTTCCTAAGAGGTACAGTTTTTTCTCGTTCTTTATCTCTCTTGTGACTTATATATCAATTATGTCACAAATACTTTTTTTTTTTTCTGATTTAATCAACTTATTTTTCAGGGGAGACGCGAAGAAAATGAAAAATAGTGCTATGCAGGAGGCTTATGAAATATTTGGTGGTGTTAACCACTTATTGAAAAAACGCAAAGAAGATTTGGCATCTAGTAACATGATGGAAAGAAGGCGGGAAGATGAGTCTGAGAAGTACATGACTGGGAAAGATGTTGATATTCCTGAGAGGATGCAGGTGTATTCTTGGATATAGTTTTCTCTTTATGTGTGCATGGTCTAATTGTTCATGGGTGGATGTAAAGATATCTTCTCGACTTTGACAGAAATCTGAACAAAGCACTGGAAGCCCTCTTATAGATGAAATCAGCATTAAGAAAGAGAGCAATTGGATATATGCTCAACTTATGCTTGAGCTAAAAGATTCTGATGGACAAGGTTTCTCGGTTAACGAAACCAATATTGAAAAGTTTTTGGAGCTACATCATGTGCAGAAATTAGAGGTCCTTGGATTTATTCTTTAGTTAGATTTTTCGTTCAAACGTACAATGATTATTATGCTAATCTTTTTTTTTTTTTTGTCTCCTCTAGATACCATTTATAGCTATGTACCGAAAGGAGCAATGCCGGAGCTTGTTGGAATCTGCTGATGGTGATGACGTCAATCTAGAGAAGAAACCTGGGACCAAGTGGCATAAGGTAAGCAGTTTTCTTGGAGAAACAACAAGTACTCAGGTTAATTTATTGTCTGCGGAAATCTTGTCGATTGATAATGTAAATATTTGCCAATGTAGGTCTTCTGGATGATTCAGGACTTGGATAGGAAGTGGTTACTTCTCCAAAAAAGGAAAATGGCGTTGCATGGTTACTATAGAAAACGTCAAGAGTCTAGGAGGGTCTACGATGAAAGTAGGCTTACTCTAAACCAGTATCTCTTTGGATCAGTCATCAAGTTTCTTAAAGGGGCAGAAACAGAAATAGAAGTTGATGATGTAGCTTCCAAGTTCAATTTGCATTTTCCTCCCTGTGAAATTGGTGTTGATGAAGGGCAGTACAAGAAGCCGGCGAGGATATCAAAATATAGGGTCTGCAGCAACAAGGGGCTCTGGGAGGTTGCAAACAAATTTGGGTATAGTGCTGAGCAATTTGGACTTGCATTGTCCCGAGAAAAACTGGTCAGTATGCATTTATATTGTTTGGTCTGCATGTTGTTTTGGAATGTCAGTTCTGATGCTACTTGAGTTGCAGGTTCGTGAGCTTGAGGATGCAAAGGAAACACCTGAGGAGATGGCATTGAACTTTGTGTGTGAACAGCTACCTCAACAGTCAGGGATTGTGAAACGTGCTGTTGCTCTTGGACGATATGTCCAGAACCCACTAGCAATGGTCGCAACTTTATGCGGTCCAGGCAGGGAAATTTTGTCTTGGAAACTTCATCCCTTGGAGGATTTTCTTCCGCTTGACGAGAAGTATGGGATGGTTGAACAGGTTATGGTTGACATAACAAACCAGGTTGGAATCGACATTAATTTGGCAGCTAGCCATGAGTGGTTGTTTTCTCCGTTGCAGTTCATTTCTGGACTTGGGCCTAGGAAAGCTGCATCCTTGCAGAGGTCGCTTGTAAGAGCTGGTTCAATATTTGGCCGCAAGGACCTGAAAATGCAAAAGTCTTTGTAAATGCAGCCGGTTTCTTGCGCATCCGGAGGAGTGGGTTGGCTGCTAGTAGCAGTCAATTCATCGACTTATTGGATGACACCAGAATACATCCCGAATCATATGGTCTTGCACAAGAATTAGTCAAATATATCTATGATCAGAATGTCAGAGGTGATTCCAATGATGATGAGTCTGCGCTAGCGAAGGTAACAACATATTTGAGCGATCAGCGAATCTCTTTTGCCCTTGATTATTATTTTGCCAGCAAGAAACAAGGGTATAAGAAGGAAACTTTTAGTAATATTATGAGAGAATTAAGCTGTGGTTTCCAGGATTGGTGGATACCATTTAAAGATCCAAGTCCAGACGAAGTATTCTATATGATTTCTGGTGAAACTGAAGAAACCATATGTGAGGGAAGAATTGTCCACGCCACTGTTCAAGAAGTGCTGCGTAGAGAAGTCATATGTGAATTAGATTTTGGATTGACTGGGATAATGACGAAAGAAGATTATGCAGATGATGGGAAATTTATTACTAACTTGTCAGCACGGTTGAAGAAAGGTCAATTACTTATGTGCAAAATAAAATCGATTAAAAAGGAGGAGTGTCAAGTGGTCCTTATTTGCAAGGAAAGCGAAATGAGAAACATCGGGAACCAGCATGAGCAGAATGTGGATCCTTATTACTTTGAGGATAGAAATAGTACTGAGGCTGAAAAAGAAAAGGCTCGAAAACAAAAGGATCTGGTGAATAATTATTTTCTGCCTCGGAAGATTGTCCATCCCTGTTTTCAAAATTTCTCTACCAACGAAGTAACAGACGTATGCCATTTTGCTCTCTCTTGGTACTTGTTAAATTGAGCTTAGAGATTTATCCTCCTATCAATTTAACAAGTACCAAGAGAGAGCAAAATGGCATACGTCTGTTGCTTCGTCGGTAGAGAAATTTTGAAAACAGGGATGGACAATCTTCCGAGGCAGAAAATGATTATTCACCAGATCCTTTTGTTTTCGAGCCTTTTCTTTTTCAAAATTTAGTACTATTTCTATCCTCAAACAAAAGTACTCTTGGTGAATCCCTCTCTTGTCTGTCAGTTTTTGTCTTCCAAAGATTATGGAGAATTTATTGTTCGTCCAAGTTCCCAAGGACTCGATTATTTGACCTTGACGCTCAAGATTTACGATGGTGTCTATACTCACACGGAGATAATTGAAGGTAAGAAAGGAAACATGTACATGAGACAGCATATAGGGGAAACCCTGACAATTAGGGAGGACATCTTTAAGGATCTATGTGAGGTACATCATTTTATTTAATCCAATTGTACTATCAAAGAACACATGTATCTGAATCTTGAACATCCTTAACCTTTTTTAAATTCTTCCAGACTTTTGCAAGATTTTGGTGCGTCTTTACAAAATGTAAACCACACCATCTCATACGTGCAGGTCATGGATCGGTACGTTGATCTTTTGGTCACTCATCTCAAGACCATGCTTAATTATCGGAAGTTTCGGAAGGGGACAAAATCAGAAGTTGATGAGCTTCTTAGGATCGAGAAGGGTGAAAATCCTACAAGGATAGTTTACTGTTTTGGGATCTCACATGAACATCCAGGGACCTTTATACTGTCTTACATAAGGAACAAAAATCCACATCAGGAATATGTAGGTCTATACCCCAAGGGATTCGAGTTCAGGGAAATGATGTTTGAAGACATCGACAGGCTTGTGGAATACTTCCAAAACTCATTGCATGAAACAGTACCATTGTTCAGGTCTGTTGCTGCCATGGTACCGATGAGAAGCCCAGCAGACCGTGGCTCTTTTGGAGGAAGTGGTTGGGGTGGTTCTCAGAGTAAAGGAGTCTGGAAAGGTAACTCAGATCGCTCATCTGCACCAAGAGGAGGTAACGATTTTCATAGTTGGTTTTTAACTTGCACAGATGGGCTTGTCTGGTCATTTATTCGACTTCTCTGTCTTTTATTCTGCACGACGACTCTTAAGAAATTGTGCAAATGTATTTGTAGGGAGGGGCGGTGCATACAGAAATGGTGGTGGACGTGATGGGCATCCGCCAAGGCCACATGGTGGTTGTGGTCGATGCGGAGGACGGAGGAACAGTGATAGACAAGACGGGACTGGAGATTGGGGTTATAACAATGCCGGAACTGGTGGTGGAGGTTGGGGAAACGATGCTGGTGGTAAAAAGGGCAGAAAACGGCAGTTTGGGAAACGAATCAAGCAGCAGCTGAAAGAGTGGTGGTGTGAGAAAAACGGTAACTGCGGCTACATTTATAGTTGGTGATTGCAAATGCTAAGGCAAAGACATGAATACATAAGTAGTAGTTAGAAGTTTATGCTCTCCTTTTTGTCTTAACCTGCCACAGTATCAATCACTATCTCTCTTATGTAATCACTTTTAACGTTCCAAGAAAGTCTTTCAAGTGATGCTTACATAAACTAAAATCTCGATATCTTTAGTCCCAAATATTCAATATTTTTCTTTCAAATATGAATCTTTACGACCCCTCTTTTGGGGGGGGGGGGGGGGAGGAAGTTTAATTGTTGCAAAAATGACTCAAAACTTGAGGTCAAATGTAAATATAACACACTTTTTCCTCTTCATATTTTGTCATTTTCTCACAAATCTATCTCTACAATCTTCACATATGCACGAAAATGCCATTAAGTTTTGATTGTTTTCTTTTTTAAATTCGGAAATTAACAATAAGACAACAAAACGAAAAGAGACCAACATATTCACGAAAAGAGATCGAATATTTATCATTCGATATACCTTTCAAACTGCTCTTTACCACTTGTGGCGAGAACGCAATGGACGACGACACGATGAACAACCACTCTCACCGAATCAACTTGCAAAAATTCTGGATAAAACAATTCGGAATCGTCTAAACTCTCTTAGAAAGACGGGAGATCCACGCTATAGCGAAGGCCTCATCGAATGGTTTGCGACAAGGGTTCTTACGTAGGAGAAGCTAGTGAAGAACATCCTCTCTAAACAAACTTAATTTCTCAAACACAAGTTGCATTCATTGTAAAAAAGATGTTTTTTGGCTTGAATAAAATTTAACATTCTTTTCAAAAAAAAAAAAAGAGTTTAGGAATTTTTGAATACTATCCCTATTGTCGTCACTTCCGTAGATCTCAAATCAAGATTCGAAAAGAGCATCAGAGACCGAGGGTTCTAAAAAGGTTTCTTGGTAATCTCAATACCAGCCGAGAATTTGAACATTTACATCGCCCGATCTATGATAGTTCTCATGAAAATGCCTCGTGGAAGGTGATTGCTCCGACACCGTCAAAGACATACTTGCATAGCAATTTCTTGCTACCAAACATCACTCCCACAGATATATGGTTCGACAAAAAAAATTCAACCGGATTAGGTTTATTTCTAATTGATTTGCTTCTTTAGCATAAAAGACATATTAGCATAAACTAATATTAAATGTAGAAGTTTGATTGTTGCAAAAATGACTCAAAACTTGAGGTCAAATGTAAATATAACACACTTTTTTCTCTTCATATTTTGTCATTTTCTCACAAATCTATCTCTACAATCTTCACATATGCACGAAAATGCCATTAAGTTTTGATTGTTTTCTTTTTTAAATTCGGAAATTAACAATAAGACAACAAAACGAAAAGAGACCAACATATTCACGAAAAGAGACCGAATATTTATCATTCGATATACCTTTCAAACTGCTCTTTACCACTTGTGGCGAGAACGCAATGGACGATGACACGATGAACAACCACTCTCACCGAATCAACTTGCAAAAATTCTGGATAAAACAATTCGGAATCGTCTAAGCTCTCTTAGAAAGACGGGAGATCCACGCTATAGCGAAGGCCTCATCGAATGGTTTGCGACAAGGGTTCTTACATAGGAGAAGCTAGTGAAGAACATCCTCTCTAAACAAACTTAATTTCTCAAACACAAGTTGCATTCATTGTAAAAAAAATGTTTTTTGGCTTGAATAAAATTTAACATTCTTTTCAAAAAAAAAAAAAGAGTTTAGGAATTTTTGAATACTATCCCTATTGTCGTCACTTCCGTAGATCTCAAATCAAGATTCGGAAAGAGCATCAGAGACCGAGGTTTCTAAAAAGGTTTCTTGGTAATCTCAATACCAGCCGAGAATTTGAACATTTACATCGCCCGATCTATGATAGTTCTCATGAAAATGCCTCGTGGAAGGTGATTGCTCCGACACCGTCAAAGACATACTTGCATAGCAATTTCTTGCTACCAAACATCACTCCCACAGATACATGGTTTGACAAAGAAAATTCAACCGGATTAGGTTTATTTCTAATTGATTTGCTTCTTTAGCATAAAAGACATATTAGCATAAACTAATATTAAATGTAGAAGTTTGATTGTTGCAAAAATGACTCAAAACTTGAGGTCAAATGTAAATATAACACACTTTTTTCTCTTCATATTTTGTTATTTTCTCACAAATCTATCTCTACAATCTTCACATATGCACGAAAATGCCATTAAGTTTTGATTGTTTTCTTTTTTAAATTCGGAAATTAACAATAAGACAACAAAACGAAAAGAGACCAACATATTCACGAAAAGAGACCGAATATTTATCATTCGATATACCTTTCAAACTGCTCTTTACCACTTGTGGCGAGAACGCAATGGACGACGACACGATGAACAACCACTCTCACCGAATCAACTTGCAAAAATTCTGGATAAAACAATTCGGAATCGTCTAAGCTCTCTTAGAAAGACGGGAGATCCACGCTATAGCGAAGGCCTCATCGAATGGTTTGCGACAAGGGTTCTTACGTAGGAGAAGCTAGTGAAGAACATCCTCTCTAAACAAACTTAATTTCTCAAACACAAGTTGCATTCATTGTAAAAAAGATGTTTTTTGGCTTGAATAAAATTTAACATTCTTTTCAAAAAAAAAAAAAAGAGTTTAGGAATTTTTGAATACTATCCCTATTGTCGTCACTTCCGTAGATCTCAAATCAAGATTCGGAAAGAGCATCAGAGACCGAGGTTTCTAAAAAGGTTTCTTGGTAATCTCAATACCAGCCGAGAATTTGAACATTTACATCGCCCGATCTATGATAGTTCTCATGAAAATGCCTCGTGGAAGGTGATTGCTCCGACACCGTCAAAGACATACTTGCATAGCAATTTCTTGCTACCAAACATCACTCCCACAGATATATGGTTCGACAAAGAAAATTCAACTGGATTAGGTTTATTTCTAATTGATTTGCTTCTTTAGCATAAAAGACATATTAGCATAAACTAATATTAAATGTAGAAGTTTGATTGTTGCAAAAATGACTCAAAACTTGAGGTCAAATGTAAATATAACACACTTTTTCCTCTTCATATTTTGTCATTTTCTCACAAATCTATCTCTACAATCTTCACATATGCACGAAAATGCCATTAAGTTTTGATTGTTTTCTTTTTTAAATTCGGAAATTAACAATAAGACAACAAAACGAAAAGAGACCAACATATTCACGAAAAGAGATCGAATATTTATCATTCGATATACCTTTCAAACTGCTCTTTACCACTTGTGGCGAGAACGCAATGGACGACGACACGATGAACAACCACTCTCACCGAATCAACTTGCAAAAATTCTGGATAAAACAATTCGGAATCGTCTAAGCTCTCTTAGAAAGACGGGAGATCCACGCTATAGCGAAGACCTCATCGAATGGTTTGCGACAAGGGTTCTTACGTAGGAGAAGCTCGTGAAGAACATCCTCTCTAAACAAACTTAATTTCTCAAACACAAGTTGCATTCATTGTAAAAAAGATGTTTTTTTGCTTAAATAAAATTTAACATTCTTTTCAAAAAAAAAAAAAGAGTTTAGGAATTTTTGAATACTATCCCTATTGTCGTCACTTCCGTAGATCTCAAATCAAGATTCGAAAAGAGCATCAGAGACCGAGGGTTCTAAAAAGGTTTCTTGGTAATCTCAATACCAGCCGAGAATTTGAACATTTACATCGCCCGATCTATGATAGTTCTCATGAAAATGCCTCGTGGAAGGTGATTGCTCCGACACCGTCAAAGACATGCTTGGATAGCAATTTCTTGCTACCAAACATCACTCCCACAGATATATGGTTCGACAAAGAAAATTCAACCGGATTAGGTTTATTTCTGATTGATTTGCTTCTTTAGCATAAAAGACATATTGGCATAAACTAATATTAAATGTAGCGGTTTCGGCCCTGGGGGATTACGGGTTTCGGCCCCAAACCTCCTAGTAATTCAAAAAAATATAATAAAATAAAATACATTCCTCAAAGTTGTATATGAGAAAACTAGGAGACATTCATCAAAAGTTCGATACAGTGATGTATGGAAAATATTAAAGATTTGTTCAAAAGGCTCGTACTCTTGATCCTTGATTTCTAAGGAGACAAGCCCTAAACCTTGGTGAATGAACCATGACCGTGCAACCACCCCGGCTAGGGTTAGACCGCACCGAGTACACGAAGAGTGTTGAGATGCATTTTTCATCTTTTGACTTAAGATCAAAAGTCAACAAAAAAGAAGAAGATCAAATCCCTACATAAAGGGAAAACAAAAAAAGATCTGAAAGATTAAAGGAAGAAAGGAGCTCTTGAGCTTAGAAGAGAAGGAGCATGTATTTAAAGTGATTAAGAACAAAGCTTTTTTCATATATTTGTTTTCTGTTTTAATCACTTTACTAACTTTCTTTCATCTGTGACTACGATCTAGAATCTTGCATGAACAGAGTTTTAAAGATCAAGCAACATGTCCCGAGCAAGACAGTCAAACAAGGCATAATGTACTGCCTTATTTCTCTTCAACAGATTCTTTTTCTTTTTCTTTTTTGATGATTTGGAAAAACTCTATCTTGATTCCTCCAACTTACTTCTGTTACTCTATTTTTGATGTTTTCTGAAATAAGTTTGAGATTCTAACTCTTTCCCTGCAGATTGAATCTTATCCTTTGCTTGTGTGGAAACTTTTTTAGTTTTTGCTAGAATGAGTATAATAGAAATCAAGGACATTTCATCAAGAAAATGATAACGTGTATCAGAAAACTAATATCTTGAGTATATTTTGCAACTCCCTCCACTATTCTTTACAACATTACATGTGTGTGGATTTCTTTTTTTTTGCTATTGATTTGATGCTCTCACTCTCTAGTGTCATCTAGTCAGAATCAAATTGTTGCATTGTACTCATACCTAATTCGATTCATTTTGTTCCTAGGTACTTGAGATTGAAGCATATGAACAGGCAAGCAATGCCCACCCTTTGCCTAAAGCGTAAAAAAACTCCAGTCAAGAGATAAGTCCAGAAAAGTATGTTTCTCGTGAGGCATTATTATCCTCTCTCTCCGTCGCCTGGTCATCTCTACTAAGCTTCTCATCAGAAGGTTCTTCTTGTGAGAAAATGTTGAGATTCTCTCTTTTGGCAATTGGTTCAAAGTCCGGCTGTGTTTCCATATGGAAATTTCATGCACCAGAATGCTATAACATTGAACGTAGCAATGTATCTCCCATCGTGGAACGTACTGCTATAATTCGTGCCCATAGCTCATGGGTTTCAACGATGAGTTGGGGAATTTTTGACTGTGATTCTTCGAATCAGCAAGTGGTGCTGGTTACTGGGAGTTGCGATGGTAGGTAAGTTAGTGTTATATAACAAGAACAATGCTCTCAGTAGATGGATATGTGTTAGAATTTCTTTGAAACTCTCACTCTTGGAAATAAGACATTGTAATGTCTATTCATTTGCATAGGCTTCTCAATAGAAACCCTTGTGATAACATTCTCAGTCCATTACTTTCCACACTTTTTGTAGTGTAAAGATTTGGATGAGCGACAAAGAAGACGTGCAAAAATCTGTTGAGGTCTATAAATCTTCATTTTTTCTGTTGAAAGAGGTAATTGATTTCTTCTTCTTAATGTGTTCTACTTTGTCTGGTATTCTGATTAGGAACACAATGGGTATTGCTTTTTTGTGATTTCTGAGTGATTGTATTGTAGTTGGAACATCCTCGACTTGTGTGATCCTACTGTAGTTTTCTGTGATGGATTCATATTATATTTTATGTCTATAGATCCATATGCTTCTGAACTTTTTAATCATCCCGCTATTTTTTCCGTTTCTTAGTTTACATAACTATCAAGTTTTGCCCCTTTTTAGTGTAATTACCATATATTCAAATGTACAAGGCTTTTTTCATCAAGCGAACACTAAAAGTTTTATGTGTTGACACTTTTCTGCTTTTTATAGGTTGTAACGGTAAATCCTATTCCGGTTTCAACGCTTTCATTTGCTGTAAACAATGGTTCGAATGCAATGAACTTGGCAATTGGCAAAGGATCTGGTTCCTTCGAAGTATGGAAGTGTGACATATTTAGCAGAAAGTTTGAACAAGTTGCTTCAACTAATGCTCATGACCAAGTAGTAAGTCTTTATTCTTTTACTTGAACCTTTTATAAAATGCAATATACATGGTGGATTTATTAGTATATATGTCAATGTATTTTAGGTTACGGGTTTAGCTTGGCCATATGATGGCCGTTGTTTGTACAGTTGCAGTCAGGTAAATATTTCTTCTCTGTAAGACCAGCTTCTATATTGGTTGTCTTCTGTTTGACAAACAAAAGTGATATCTTTTGAACCACAAACTGAGCTATGAGCTACGTTGTGATCTATCATTTTATTTTCTCTTTTAGCTATATAGGTTGCATTAACTCTTTTGAAATAGAGGTGCTAAATGTAAGGAATGTGTTTCTTCTATGTCAAAGAGTGATACAGGGAGGTGTTATATACATCACAAGAGAAGGTCCTAGAATAAGCTAAATAAGGAATGTACATAAAACAGAGCAATCAAATATATACACATTAATGTGATTGATTATCGTATCTCTAACACGCCCCCGCAAGATGGAGGGGCGTGAGCCAATCCGATCTTGTTTCGAAGTTCAATGAAGCGACTCCGCGGTAATGGTTTCGTTAAAGCGTCGGCCAGTTGATCTTTGGTGTTGACATGAGAGACACGAAGCGCGCCATGTTGAATGTGACCTCTGACAAAGTGATAATCGAGAGCGATGTGCTTCATTCGGGAGTGGAAGACGGGATTAGCACAGAGAAATGTGGCGCCAACATTGTCACACAACACCAATGGAGGTGCGGGAATTGTAACACCGAGTTCAGTGAGCACATTACATATCCACCGAATCTCTGCAACTGTGTTTGCCACGGCCCGATACTCAGCCTCCGTCGAGGACCTTGCTACACCGGTTTGTTTCTTGGCAGTCCACGAGATCGGGTGGTTGCCAAGATAGATAATATACGCATTGGTGGAGACATAATCATCGGAGTCTCCAGCCCAATCGGCATCGGAGTAGGCGTGGAGGTGGAGTTTGTTATTTGCCTTGTAGAAGATGCCATGGGTTGGTGTACCGGCAAGGTATCGCAAGATTCGCTTCGCTGCCTGCCAATGTGCTTCCGTGGGGTTTGTGCATAAATTGTGATAGGCGATTGACGGCATATGCGATGTCAAGTCTTGTAAAAGCTAGGTATTGCAAACTGCCAACTAGTTTGCGATAGACAGTAGGATCCGTGAGAGGGGTACCCGACGTCAAGGTGAGCTTTGGAGATGTCGCCATTGGAGTCGTGACTGGCTTTGCATTCAGCATGGTGTATTTGTCAAGAAGGTCCAGAATGTATTTCCGTTGACAGAGATGGAGGCCTTCGGATGTACGATAAGCTTCAAGGCCAAGGAAATAGTGGAGATCTTCTGGGTCTTTGACAGAGAACCGGTCCGCTAAAAGTTGAAGTATCCGAGTGATGCCTTCCGTGCTGTTTCCAGTTACAAGAATGTCGTCCACATAAACGAGGAGGTAGACAAACTGTTTGCCTTGTTGAAGAACAAAGAGAGACGTATCGGCGAGTGAGTTTTTGAAGCCGAGACTAAGGAGGAAGTTGCTGAGTTCCGTATACCATGCTCTGGGCGCTTGCTTGAGGCCATATATTGCTTTGTTGAGGCGGCAAACATAATCCGGATGATCAGCATCGACGAATCCCGGTGGTTGCTCCATGTATACTTCTTCGGTTGATGTCCCTTGGAGGAAAGCATTGTTAACATCTAGTTGTTGAATAGGCCAATTGTTAGTTACAGCGATGTCAAGAACGAGTCGAATGGTTGTCGCTTTAATGACCGGACTGAATGTGTCGGTGTAGTCTTGTCCGTATTGTTGATTGTAACCTTTGGCGACGAGTCTCGCTTTGCATCGATTGTGATCACCGCTTGGCAGAAACTTATTTTTGAAGAGCCATCGACATCCAACAACGTTGAGATGTGGTTGACGAGGAACGAGATCGAAGCTTTGGTTGCGAGCAAACGCCGTGATCTCATCGGACATTGCTCCTCTCCATTGACGGTCTTTGAGTGCTTGAGTGACTGTGCGAGGCTCGGCGGGAATGTGGGAGGATAGAGCGGCGGAATAGTTGTATTTGGGGTTAGGTTTGACGATGTAATTTTTTCGGCGGGTTGTCATGGTGTGGTTGTTCGGTGGTGGTGGAGGTGCGATTGTGGATGATGGTACGGTGGGGTTTGGTGATGGTGGGGGAGATGTTGGTTGGGCTTCGGTGTGATAGTGTGAATGAGATGGGCTTTTATTTTGTGGTTGATTTTCTTGTTGGGCTGTATGGGCATTATGTTGAGGTGATGGTGGGTTTAATGAAGTATTTGTTGGGAGGATGGGGTGGGCCACGGGTTCTGGCCCATTTGTTGGAGGAGCAGTGGGCTCAGTTGGGTTAGGAGAGAGGGAAGAAGAGACAGAGGGAGAAGGAGATACCTGGGCAATCGGAGCTGGCGGAGGAGGCGGGTGAAGGCTTGAGCTCGTGGGTTCCGGTGACGGCAGCGGTACGAGTGGCGCAGGTTGGGTGTTCAACGGAGGTGGTGACGGAGATAGAGGAACATGGGTGATGAGTGGAGGGTTGGTAGTGGAGGCTACGGTTGAAGACGGTGAGTGTTTGGGAGCCGGCGATTTGGAGAAGGGGAAGGTTGTCTCATCAAATTTGACATGTCTAGAGATGTAAATTCTTCCCGAAGTAGGTTGTAGACACAAGTAGGCACTTTGTGTTTGGGAGTAGCCAATGAAGACACAAGGAGTGGATCTATTGTCGAGCTTGTGGTTGTTGTAAGGGCGTAACCAAGGAAAACAGAGACAGCCGTACACTCGAAGCTTGGAGTAGTTGGGGTCAATTCCGAATAGCTTCCGAAAGGGAGATTCCATACCGAGAATTGGTGTTGGTAGGCGATTAATTAGATACACGGCTACTGTAAACGCATAAGACCAGTACGTTTTCGGCATCCCGGCGTGAGTGAGTAATGTGAGCCCTGTTTCGACGACATGGCGGTGTTTCCGTTCAGAGATTCCGTTGTGTTCCGGAGTGTGAGGTGGAGACGTGAGGTGGTTGATGCCGGAGGTGGAGAGGAATGAACGAAGAGCAATGAATTCACCGCCGTTGTCGGAGTATAAGGTGCCAAGTCTAGTTTGAAATTTATTCTCCACAAGTGTCTTGAAGGCAATAAACGTTTCCCGGACCTGCGATTTCAGCTTGAGTGGATATAACCATGTGTACCGGCTGTAATGATCTACAAGTACCAGGTAATACTTGTAACCATCCACGGAAACAATTGGGGAGCTCCAGAGGTCTGTGAATATGTATTCGAGTGGTCGAGTTGAGACAATAGAGGTTTGCGAGAATGGAAGTTTGTGAGTTTTATTGATAGCACAATCTGAACAGATGGAGGTTACAGATTGAGAACATGGTAAATTAAAGGAAGAAACAATGTTTTTGAGAATGGTAGAGGCTGGATGACCGAGGCGTTGATGCCAAACGGTCGTTGAGAGTTTGGGAGTGGTTGAAGCGAAAAAGGATTTCAAGGTAGAGGGAGAAACTGGCCACTCGTATAGCTCATCCTTGGTCTTGCCTTGGATTAACGGGGTTCCCGAGCTCAAGTCCTTCACCTGAAAGTGAGCAGGAAAGAATTCAACCGAGACGTTATTATTGTTGCATAGGCGATATACAGAGATTAGGTTCTTTTGCAGGTTAGGAACACATAGCACGCTGTTTAATTTTAAATTCGAAGATTGAAAGGGTAGAGATATGAAACCAGTATGCGTGATGGGTAATCCAGATCCATCACCAATGAGTACTGCATCCTGACCATTGTATGGTTGAGAAGAGGACATAGCGTGCAAGTCGGTTGTCATGTGGTGAGTGGCACCGCTGTCCATGAGCCAGGCATTGGTTGGATGTGGGGAGGCAAGAGCAACATTGGCCCGCGGCTGCCAGGGACGGAATGGAGAGGCGTATGAGTTCTGTTGAGAAGCAGAGAATTGCTGGAGTTGTGTGCATCGCTTAGCACTGTGTCCGAAAACTCCACAAATTTGGCACCGACCTTGATATCCTCTGGTGTTGTTTCTGTTTTCAGGTCTCATGTGTTGCTGCGATTGGTGATTGTGCTGATTCCAGGACTGATTTTGGCGTGGATTTTGCTTGTTTAGAGAGAAACGCGGGCGGACAGCAGCTGCATTGGCAGAGACAGGAGCAGTAGTGGAGATGTTGGGTGTGGCAGCGAGCAGTTTTGCTTCTTTGGTGAGTAGCTTCTCGTGTACTTCTGGTATGGTAGGAGGAACGTCACGGTTTTCAACTTGATCAACGACAGTGTTATAGTCCTCTGGTAGTCCTTTGAGAATGCATTCGATCTGATCCTCATGATCAATTGGCTTCCCGAGAAGAGCAAGTTGGTCGAATCTGGTTGTTAGGCCTTGAAGATATTCGTCAATGGTCTTGTCCCCTTTGGTGTATTGGTGCAGCTGATTTTTGAGTTGAAGAACATGGCCTCGGCTAGGTTTTGCGTAAGTGGACTCAATCGTTTTCCACATCTCTCTTGACGTTGTGGATTTGGTGACGAGAGCTTGAATTGTTGGTGAAAGTGTACCAAGGAGGGCACTAAAGATGAGTTTGTCTTGCCTCTTCCATGTCGTGTGTGCTGGATTTGTGGTGCTAACGTTGTTTGTGGTGATTGTAGCAGATGGTGGTTGAGACGAACCGTCGACGTGCTTGGCTAGATCATACCCATCAAGGAGGGCATGAACTTGGATGCTCCATGTTATGTAGTTTGTTGAATTGAGTTTAGTGATGTTGGACATGTTGATATTGAGAAGAGATTGGGTGGAATCGACTGTTTCAACGGTGGCAGCCATTGGAATGGTTGAGAAATTTGAGATCAAAAGAGGTGGAGGCGGTTGTGGGATTTAGGGTATCGATTAGGCTCTGATACCATGTAAGGAATGTGTTTCTTCTATGTCAAAGAGTGATACAGGGATGTGTTATATACATCACAAGAGAAGGTCCTAGAATAAGCTAAATAAGGAATGTACATAAAACAGAGCAATCAAATATATACACATTAATGTGATTGATTATCGTATCTCTAACACTAAACAGCTAAATAGATGCATTTATTAATAGATCTCAGAGAGGTTTGAGAAGCATGGAGTTGTTGGACTATTGTTCAATGTTGAAATTGTTCTCTCTATCTTTATCTCCCCCATTCCGCAACTCCCTAGGCTAAGTCTACGGAGATCACAAGTTGTTGGCAACGTCAATTCTTCGAGGTATTGGAAACCTACCTTTTGAATACATTTGACCAACTTGTGAGAGCTTAACAATTGCTCCCAAACCATCCCTGACCTGATCTCAATGGTTAAAACTTCTAGATACTCCAGAAGTTGCAGCTCCTTCAGTAAGCTCATATCTAGAGTCCCAGTGTACTCAATCTCGAAGGATTCGATATCCCTGAAATGCGCTTAAGCTTCAGTGTGCATTCCAAATTTAAATAAATTAGCTTTTTCAACTCTTGTAAACCAACTTGCAATTGCTTCACGTCTGTATATGAATAATCAAGATAACGCAAGGATATCAACTTTGAAATTTGCTTTAGCAACTTATTTTTGTTTCATTGTATTTGACTTCCTTTTCTAGTTCTATGTAACATTTAAATTTATTTGACTTAATACTTCTATAACTACTCAAAATCAAGCACCAACTTTATTTTGGTATTAAATTTTTTTTTTTTGAAAAAAGTTTTGACGCGACAATGGGACAAATCACGATATTCAAATTAATAATACAAACCAACTCAAAAATATTAAAACATAAAAAACACCAAAACTAGAACAATAGATGAAAGTTGAAAGCCATATAATCATCTTCGTAAAAAAAAGATGTCTTAGCAAAAAAAAAAAAAAAAGTTCATGTGCTAATGAGTTGGATCTATCCATTATCCATTAAGTATTCAAGTCATTTGGATATGAGTTGGTTTGGTTTGGTTTATCTATGTTAATGAATTGGATTAATTCATAACTCATTTACATTAATGAATAAATAATTTAAATGATTTTATCCATGAGATCATTCTATTTCAATTTAAATAATTAAAAAGTTAATAATAATAAATGTATCATCACCGCCTTAAATTTTCTTAATGAGTTCTTCGTTTGCTTATTCAAAACTTTTGTAAAACACGATTTTGGCAGAAAATTTACGCAATTGCAATTTCCCGCCAAAATCACGCAATTGCGTTTTTCGTCAAAACTACTAAAACATAAAATCACGTTTTCCTGCAAAAATTGCGGAATCGCGTTTTCCCGCCTAATTCTTTAAACTGTAAATCACAATTTTGGCAGAAAGATTATGGAATTGCATTCTTTCACCAAAGTCGCAGAATTATGTTTTTCGACAAAATTAACGCAATTTCCCGCCAAAATTTACCCAGTTTTCTCGCCAAAATTGAAAAATTTGAGAATTGTATTTTTTTCCCTCCAAAATTTAAGTAATTTTCCCGCCAAAACTGTAAAATTGGAGAATTGTGGTTTTCCAACAAAACTGTAAAATCGTGATTTTTGGAAGGAAAATTGCGGAATTATGTTTTCCCGCCAAAATTTACGCAATTTTCCTGCCAAAACTGCAAAATTTGTAATTGTGGTTTTTCAACAAAACTGTAAAATCGTGATTTTTGGCAGAAAAATTGCGGAATTATATTTTCCCGCCAAAATTTACGCAATTTTTCCGCCAAAACTGCAAAATCTGAGAATTGTGTTTTTCCAACAAAACTGTAAAATCTTGATTTTGGCGGAAAAATTGTGGAATTGTGTTTTCCGCTAAAATTTTGAGCAATGTGTTTTTCCATCAAAACTGCAAAATCATGATTTTGGCGGGAAAATTGCGAATTGTGTTTTCCCTAAAAAAATTACGCTATTTTTCCGCCAAATTCGCGAAAATTGTCAAGAATATTTCTATTGCCCTACAATTTTG
Source organism: Arabis hirsuta (assembly GCA_964056655.1). Classification (NCBI taxonomy): domain Eukaryota; kingdom Viridiplantae; phylum Streptophyta; class Magnoliopsida; order Brassicales; family Brassicaceae; genus Arabis; species Arabis hirsuta. Next base: position 8,208,215 of record OZ053310.1, on the reverse strand, counting down.
ATGAATTTCGGTTTACACTTGGAATTTCGGTATATAATTTGGTTAGTTAATTTCGGTTTGAATATTTAATTGATAATATTTTGGTTTTATAATCTATTATAATTTGTATTGATTTGGTTATGGATAACTCAACAACTCATTCAAACCAAACTCATTGCAATCCAATCCATTTAACTTATTAACCCATTTAACTCATTCACTCATTAAAATCCATGAAATTTGGATTAATGGATTAATAGATTGGTTTGGTTTGGATTGATCCATGAAATTTCATCCATTTTGACACCCCTACATACCAGTGACCGCCGCGAGAAAAAGCTTTCACCTTCGGAGGTTGTGTCCTTACCCATGACTGAGTTCAAGGGAAGTATGACTTCTTGTTATGATCAAAGAAATAAAAATGTCTTCTGGTAGAAAAAATCCATGATGTATGTCGAAAGAATCAAACATGCTAAATTCGCTAGATGGTGGCCCTAACTTTTTGTTTTTCTAACATACTATATTATTCAAAAAAATATCTCCAATTCGTAATCTTCAGATTAGTAGGAATTTCTTTTATATTGAAATTAAAGATTAGATTTTGATCTGCGGAAAACACATGATTAAAATATCATGAAAAATGTTTTAATATAGTAATTGTCTTTTTAATAGTTTCTTAATTCGTTGACAATAAAAAGAAAGTTTTTGAATTTCTCGAATACATAGCCCCCATTGTTTAGCTACTTTTGTTTCATTGTATATTTGATTTCTTTTTCCAGTTTTCTATGTAACATACAGTACTTAATACTTCTAGAATTACTCAAAATTAAGTATGTACGAATTATCTGTCTTATTTCTCAGCCAAATCACTCATAAAGAAGTCACATTCTCAAAGAATTCAACATCGGCACTTAGAGTCACTGGTACATCAGACCATAAGGTTGCTTCAACATCAATACTTCCTTGATCGATTCCCGGAAAAAGCACGAGCAAACTTCCTTCATCAGCAAACTACTTGAGGTTACAAACTTTATGATGTTGAATTTGGTAGCCACACCAGTTGGGAGATTGCAAAATATTGCTTCCGGTGTGATTTTTGGTGACAGAACAAGTATGCCACTATTGAAGCCAGTTTCAGAATATGAGGTGTTTGTTCTGGTCTATCTTCAGTTTAGCAATAGGTATGGAGTATGGAGATTGGAGGGGGAATCAAGCAATGGTTGTGTTACCGTTTTGCAGGTCAGACCAGTAGTTGAGCAGATTCTTGAGGCTCAAAATCAAGCTGGTGGCACACTGGTTTTCTCCGGTTATTCATTTCCAGTGGTAGACAGTTTGAATGTATGTACATCAGCAACAAGAGACATATCTACAAGGGGACATGTTAGCTTTGCAGTGTGTTCTAACGTTGGTATAGAAACGTGGCTAGATATATGCTCTTGTGAGTATCATGGTTAATTTAGCGGTGAAAGAGATACATATATTTTCAAGCTACACAGTGTTACTTGTTGGAGCAAAAATATTATGGAGGTTCAAATGCAAAACATAACCTTTAACTGGATACATCGTTGTATTCTCACACACTCAAGGGATAAAACCGCAGCTTGATTCTGTACTCTCATAAGAAATGTGAAGGGGTACAAGGGTTGTTCTGAAATCATAGACTCATAGATTTAAATGCTACAAGCTCTTGAGCGGGCAGTATTGAAGAGAAGACTCTGTGTCAAGTATTGCAGTCGAATATGAGAGTCGAGACTTCTGTTCAAATAATCAAAGTCGTGATCTTTAGGACCAAGCACTTCATGTCTCACGTTTAGTTTTCACGTATTCTTCAATTCCATGTTGCAATTTGTTTCCTTTTGTTCTAATTTGCTTCTTATATAAATGAAAAAGCCAGAAAAAAAGGCAGAGAAATTTGCATGAAATATCTTGTGTTCTTGTTTTGATCAACATATATGTAAATAGAAAAAGAAATTAACTAATATTTAGTTAATGTTTAATGAATCATGCGATATGTTTGATAACGGCGAAAATCTTCTCTGCAACATATGACGGAGAAGACAAGCAAAGAAGGATTTTGAAGGAATTAGCTTCTTCTCTACCAAGAGTTTCAAAGCCATGTGAACTTGTTTCGAAATAGTGGAGTCTCTCTGTTTCGAATTAGTGGAGTTTCTTTCTTGCTTCATAATCTTAAGGCGTTTCTCATTCTCTTGTGTTTAGTTTAGTTTCTAATCAGCGGCGTATTGGTTCACTGATCATTTGAAGTTATAGAATCCTTGAGAGTCTTTAGTTGCGTCATTTCCTCTCTCTCTATTTTGTTTGATTGACCTACTTTTTAATCTTGTTTTATCATATTTGTAACGAAAGACAGGCTTCTAAGATTACAAACCCTCTTTTTTAATATGTTAAAAATAGATAAAGAGAAAGAGTCAACAACATAAGCAAAATAACACACACAGCTGTTCGTAGGTTGTTGCACAAAAAATAAGTTGTTCATAGGTTAAAGGTTATGATCCAGTTCTTTCTGCTTCAAAACTACCCTGCTTTGCTTTTGGTTCCTGTTCGTAGTTGCTGCTCTTTGTGACGCCTGACTTGTCAATCCAGCCTCAGCTCTTTGTCTCTCCTGGGATGGGATCTGCAGTTAAAACAACGAGCATCTTAAGTGAGGAGATCATCGAGGACACAGAAACTAGTATATGTGATATGCTTAACATTTAGGAAAAACAACTATATAACACTGAAATGCTACTGGATTTACATACTTGTTTTTCCGACTTTCCAGATTCTTCTTCGCTTGACGAGTTAGATACTTTACTTCATATTCTTCTTCACTCGCAGTGTTTTCAGATTCTACCGGTAGGTTCTCGAGATCCTTCTTTAAAAACTTTTCATCTATGATTTCTAGATTCTTCAACACCTCTTCATCTATGGTTCCTCCGTAAGGACGCCAATTTAACTGTAATTACAATACATGAGCCGCACATTTCCATGTATAGTTTCCAAAAACACATACTTGTACAAGAGAAACACTTACTTGTAAGAGAGGATAGTCATTTCCTGTTGGTTGCCAGTAAAGTTTCTGTCCGTTAAAAGACCACACGTAAAACCCATTTGCAGGACGAGGACTCAAGTCAAATGGCATGCCAGTAAAAAGATTCTTAAACCCTTTCTCCATCTCATGACTTATTGTATAAGCCGTTGCAACATATCTGGAGAAAAAAAACAAATACATATCATGCAATTGGAAACAAGAAAAAAACCAAAGTGAATGTGGCTAGGTGGATATAGTACCTTCCACTTGGGTCCCAAGCAACAACGTTGGCCTTCGGGTGTTCATCCATTTTCATACTCTCAAGATTATCGACGTTGAAAAACTCTAGATTGCCGTTGAAGGAGCCTTTCATTCCAGCCAAAACTATGTAGTTCCCTCTGGGCGACCACAATAGTGTATCAACTTCGCCCTTAAAACTATCTAGTTGTGAAACTTTTCCATGGTTTTCAGGACTCTGCATAGAGTAGAAACTGACCTTTGGCTTTGATCGGCTGCCTTGTATTATCATGGCAAACCTGTGACCGCTGGGCTCCCACGCGAAAGCATGGATCTTCTTGTCCACCTCAAGAACCTCCATGTTAATATATCTCTCTTTGATGCAAGAAAGGATAAATACGACTCTATCAAATTTGACAGCAAGATACTCTCCATTGCTCTGCCAGTACATGTTGCAATCCGCGATGCTAACATCAGGAAGTTCCTTGTGCTTCTCCACCATGCCAGGGATTTCCACAAAGATAACCTTGGCAGGCTGCTGCTTGCCACACCCTTTCAAGAGTGCAAAGATGGGTTCAGTAGGAGACCAAGACATGTCCACAACATCTTCAAACTCCATGGGTTTCTTGCCTAACAGGTTGAAAGTCTCAGTCTCGTAGACAGATATAGTGTTTTTGCCAAGCATGGCAAAGTATCTATCATCTTTTCCCCCAGCCCATCTGCGGAAAAAGTAAGTTTACATGAATGAATTTTCTTTAAGGAAATTCAAATGCAGTTGAAGAAATTACCTAATCACAGGCCATGAGACCTCAGCAACACCAGCATCATATGCTCCCATCATATGCAACCCAGTTGTCACATGAAAGATTTGTAATGCCTGCAAATCGGAATACTTTGCATCAAAATGAAATGCAAATGAAAATTGGAAAGAAGAGAAGCAAAGATGCAGTCCTCACACTTGGGATTGGGATGCCCTTCTTTGATCTGTTGTAGGTTACCAAGTATTTCTCACCTGGAGAGAAATCAGCTAGTTCTACCTTGAAAAACAAAAATAATGTAAAACTTCAGTCCTACCGAAAAAAAAAGAAAAAAAAAGAAAAACAAACCTGAGGGTGAGAATAGGTCCGGAGACCGTGTTGAAGAGAGTAGTCTCTAAGACCCAAAAGATTTGCAACTCTTCCACCTAGTGCGATAAGGAAAGAACCTAGAGCAGACCACTGCACACGAGTGCTCACAGAATGACTCTAACACAAGACGAGAACATCATTACCTAAGAGTTCATAAGAACATCATTACAACGACTCTACATCAGGCTACTTACATGATCGGTACCAATATAGTTGGACTCCCTAAGAGTTGGACCAATCCGAAAGAACTGGAGAGTTGGACCATAACGGATCATTAACTGTCCTAGGTCTTCCTCACTAGGAAAGCACTTTAAAAAACACACACACACAGTCAAAGTAGAACAAGGTTGCAAGATACAATCGCCAGTATGAGGAATAGTAACAGAAACGTACCTTCTCTACTTCGATGTGAATGCCATAACCCGTCTCCTTGTAGTGAGGAGATTCTTTATTAAGGGCCTGCAAAGAAACAAGATATGTATTTTTTTTCTACTTGAAAATGTGTGACTAATGCGTAGATACCTCGTTGAAGTTAATAAGAAGAAAGTCCGAGCCCAAAGTCATCTTCTCCTCAGAAAGAGGATTACTAGATCCAGTTTTGGCTCGTTTGCTACAAATACAGCGCAATTCATTCCATCATCGAAATGGACTAGAAACCAGTCACGAGAAATCGAAACCCTAGTCTATCATGTAAGAGAGCCAATGAGAATAGCGATCGCAAAGTGGTGACTATTAAAGTCTAATTAACCGGCGGTTTACTGCAACAAAACTTTCATAATTAAGCGCAGTCAAAGCCAATGCAACAAGACTATTTGGGCTTAAAAAAGATATCCCTTCTTGAAAGAACAAAACAGAGGCAATTATTTCGATTGCTTTTGCTTTTGAGACAAAAGCACGGAGATTTCTCCGAGACAAAAGAGCTCGATGACTCCGTTCCAGAGAAAAGAGCAAAGACAAAGAGAGATGTGATCAAAGTCACGAGCTTGAGAGGTGTTGTGTCTCAATGCAAGTATGTCCACCAACTCCTTTATGGTTCTGCAAATGCTGCAGCCGAATGACTTTAGAACTCGCTCCAGAGACCTTATTTGCATTGCCTTCGTTCCCGAGTGATCTCAAATCGCTTACGGAATCTTACTTTAGCAATGTTGCCACAAAACCATTCTGCCTCTTCTGTGGAATTCTCTTGCAGAGAAAGCAGCCTGAGTTTCTGCTCTCTGCTTCACCTGTGTGATTACTTCATGGTTATCTATAACTTATAAGGAGGCAAAAAGATTAAGTAGATAATGTATTTTATTGTTTGTGTAATCTTATATTTTACATATTACACATTTAAGATGGTGAATCTGATCACCAATCTTGTACCACATACACTAACCAAAAGTTGGTAATGGCACAGTGGCAAGAAGACCTTGCTGAGTAGTTGAATGTCCCCAAGATTTTGATGGACTAACAATATTTAATCAAAACAAAAACATAACTAAGTTTGGCTTGGTATCTTTAATTACTGAGCTTCCGTCCTATACCGCTTAAGAAATCTGAGTGATGTAGAAAGTCTCGAAAGAGTTACACTTGCATGTATTTACCCACATGAAGAAAACAAAGTAGCTAGCAATGTCCTTACTGGTCTCGATTCTGCCTTGTGCAACTTCTTCCATCTTGTTGACCTAATAAACTAGACTTCTGTAATCATGACCACCAAATCTTATTAGTGGAGTGCAGCGGAAGATTAATATAAAGGTTCAAAAGGATATATACGGCGACAAAATAAACCTAACACTCACTCACTCTCTCTCTCGGGGATTGAGAGGTGAGGTTTTCTATTGGCTCTCTCTCTCTTACATATATAGGGTTTCAAAAGTTGCCGTCTACTCCAAGCCCTTTGCTGTTTCTTCCCATCCCGATAATCCTATTCCTTGCCCTTCTTTGTTTCGTAGACCCATGAAAATATTTTGTATTTCTATCTCCACTTGTGTGCCATAATCTCCTGCTTTATTGTCTCCAATATTCTTCTTCCTCTCTATAAGCCTCTTGAAGCTTTCTACTTATGTCTCTTGGGAGATTGAGTCATCATTATTTGCTTCTGCCAACGCTAACTTTAGCATTGCAATGTTTTTTAAAACATTATTCTTCCTCCACGAGATTGAATTGCTACAATTTGCAATTTTATCCACGAAACCCAATACCCGGAAATTCCATATCCGATTCCAACCAGCTTCTACTGCTTCCGATAACCCTTCTTTTCTGATCCATCTTTTATATCGAAATGATCTTCTAAACTCCTCATTTAAAATACCAAACTCTCCAATTATTAGTCTATATATGACCCTAACCAATCAATTCTAAATATTTGACATTAGAATTCACATAAATGGAATGCCATTCTTCCTTACCAAGAGCCCGATCTAGTTTACATCTTATTTTTTCCTCTCTTCTATTCCCCCGCCACGATAACTGATTCCGTGCACATCGAAATTCCATCATTCCACAGTGTCTTAACATATTATTAAAAGGTACAAATGATGCTGCATATCGTAATCTTCCTCCTTGTTTCTCATGATTTCCGGTTAATTCATTAAAATCCTCAATCATTAGCCATGGCTCTGACCTGTTTATCCCAATATGATTCGATCTATCCCAAACTAAGTTTCTATATTTAACAAAATTTAAAATATTTATAAAATTTAAAAATTCAAATAGGAACATGAGAAATTAATTCAACAAGATTTTAAAAAAATAGAATAGCTAAGTAGCAAAAACTAACTTACTTCAAACATGTATAGAAAAAACTAATTATTTTAAAAAGACGTCATCAACTTTACTTGAAAATTAAATAAGAAAAAAATAAGATACAAAAGTAACTACTAAATTTATTTAGTATCATTTTTTTTAACTTATTTTTTAATTTTATGTGTGATTTAAATTTACCTAGTTTATATATACACGAATTAAGCTTTTTCATATATAATAAGTTTTTCTTATATGAGCTATATAGGATAAGAAAAACAAAGGATGATGAATAAGTTTTTTTTAACCCTTTCATCAAATCACTAATTTGTTAGACTGTAAAAATATCTATACTATATAAAAATTAAAGCTATAATCGTTAAAACGTCCACATAGGATTTAAATCAACTAATAGTATTATGTCACGTAAGCATCTAAAATAAATAGGTTAGATTAGGAAGATTTCTTAATTCGTGGATAGTTTTGTTTAGGGGTGGGCATAATTCCCGTCCCGTCCCAAACCGTTCCGTACCGTCCCATTCCCGGTCCCGAATTCCTATTCCGTATTGGACCATATCCCCGTATGGTACAAGCTATCGATTCTCGTTTGAAAATAAGACGGGACGGGACGGGAACGAGAATTCCCGAAGTTCCATTTGTCCCGAAGTATATATATATATATATATTTATATAAAAGATGTTATTATATATTTCATAATTTTTCATATATGTTAGTAAACTTTTAGTACCAAAATTATTAATTAATATTATATTATATGTAAAATTCTAATTTGTCTTTGTTGTAAACACGATTATATGTTAGTAACTTTGTTTTAATTTGTTCGATTTTATTATGACTTTAGTTTATTCAATTGCATTTTGTTAGTACCATGCATTTGAAGTTTGAACGTTATTTTGATATGTTGGATTTCTTATGATTCTAATTTATTTCATTTCATTTTGCTATTTTCATGGGTTTATGCTTTTCTCTGAAATATGATGGACGTGATTTAGATTTTACAATTTTCGTTTGTCATATTTTTTTCGGGAATTTTCGTTTCGCCCCTGTCCCGTTCCGTACCGTATATGTCATGTTCCAAATTGTATATGGGACATGAATGAGACAAGTATTTTGATTTCCAAATTCTCGTCCCGTTCCCATTCCCGAACATTTCCGTTCCGAATTCCCGTTTGTCCACCCCTAGTTTTGTTAATAGAAAAGTGTTTAAGATACAAGGAAATTATGTCATACTTTTCTTAAAAAACAAAAGGAAATAAGGAAATTGTGTCATATTCTATTACCTATAACAAAAACAAACTTAGATTAGGAACATTTTTTTTTGGGTCAAAGATTAAGAACATTTCTTAATTCTAAAGTTTTAACATAAGAAAACTAAAAAAAAATAGCTAACATAAAAAAACTAACTTCATATTTAGGTTAGATCTTTTTAGGAAATCAAATACCAAAAAAACGTACAACTAACGAAAAAAGTTGTGTCCTAATATGTGTTAAAACATTTAAAAGGAAATTAACTTGAAATTTAGTTTACGAAAATTTCCTATTCTAAAGTATTTGTATCAACTATAAATAACCATCTAAATTTTACCTTAGTTACACGAATTTCTAAACCAAATATAGTTTCTGGTTTTTTTTTTTCGATCCATTCACTTCTTTAGTTTCAACACAATTTTTTTCAGTCAGTTCCAATCCAAGCCTTCGTAATGACTAATTGAATAGGCTATTACGAGACAAAGTTGTAGGCTGGTGTAGTGTACAAGATTAAAAGTTTCTTGGTAATTAACAACATTGGTTCAAACCGATTATGTTGACCTCATTATTGAAAGATAAAAGTTTATGATTCATTCTTATACCGAATATAATGAAACGATTGACAATATATTTTAGGGATCGTTGTTGATTATCATGAATTGATATGGGTTTGTATTAATTTTGTTTGTATATATAATGTAATAAATATTATTATATTATTTTTAAAGTATCCAAATACTATGTTATTCAATTTCTAGAATTCAGTATAGGCATGTACTTTTTCTATGTACAAAAGCATATTGCCATCATATCTTTTCTTTTTAAGAATGAGTTTGAGTTCGTGGTGTTATGAAGATAAATTTTAGTGAATATTTTTTTAATGATAATCTATACGATATACTAAAAGTTCTTGCTCTAATAGTGTGTATAATTAATTATTCAACGTACCTACTATTCTTCTTAACTTTAGACTATTGTTTGTGTTGTTAGTTAGTGAGTTAGTTAAGGGCATTGCTTAAAGAAGAAAGAAAGTTGAATGATAAACTAAACAGTGTCAACAAGATTTGTACGTAACAGAGAAGAGAAAGGAAATGAGATTGAGCGGGCAGAAAAAGACAAGTCCTCCTTAATTTAATTGTCCCATAAATACACACAATATCGATTGGTTTTTTTTTTGTTTTGTCGTCACCATATCGATTGGTAAGTTTTGTTTTTGTTGGAAAGCTATTAAAAGAGGAAAATCCACAATTGTCGGAATTAGCAAAGAGAAGAGAAAAAGAGTGTTATTTTGGTTGGCGAAAAAATTGATAATTTTGTCCAGCGGAAGGAACGTTTCAACGCCATTTTTCCCGGCCAAAGCTAACTAAACAAACTCTTCGTTTTCGTTTCTGTCACCTTCCATTTTTTTGTTGTTGTTGCTTCCTCTCTTTCTTTAGGTTGATTAGGGTTTCTAATTTCTGGAACAAAAGTCTGTTCCTTTCCGAATCTGCAATAATGCCCAGATGGTCGATGAAGGTTGAGCATCGAGAATAAGAAGATCTTCAATTCCGGGTCTGCTTTTAAAGAGTTTTGAAGATCTAAAGGCTTAATCTTTGTGCTTTTTTCTTTTGAAACTTTCCCTGAAAATTTATAATCTTTGAGGGGAAATGAGTGCTTCGAGGTTTGTAAAGTGTGTGACGGTTGGTGATGGAGCTGTCGGAAAAACTTGTTTGTTGATATCTTACACAAGCAACACTTTCCCTACGGTTATGTCCAATTTTACCTCTCATGCTGCTTAGCAATGTTCTTGTTTTAATAGATTTTCTGCATCTTCTTCAAAACAATATCTCATGTTCTTTGGTTTTTTGTTTTAACATATTAATACAGGATTATGTGCCTACCGTTTTCGATAATTTCAGTGCAAATGTTGTGGTTAATGGAGCCACCGTTAATCTTGGATTGTGGGATACTGCAGGTTTTCATAACAATCTTCTTCTTTTATTTTTGGAATTTTGGTGTATGTTTACATTTGGATCTGAGATTCTGAAATTTGGGTTTGATGATGAAGGACAAGAGGATTACAACAGATTAAGACCATTGAGCTATCGTGGAGCAGATGTTTTCATATTGGCATTCTCTCTTATCAGTAAAGCCAGTTATGAAAACGTCTCCAAAAAGGTAAAAAAATACCCATCAAATATCAATGTTTGGGAGGTTATGAAGTGTCTCACAAAGTTTGCAAATGTGTGTGTTGCAGTGGATCCCGGAGTTGAAACATTACGCGCCTGGTGTCCCCATCATCCTTGTTGGAACAAAGCTTGGTGAGATTTTTCATTATTATTGTTCCTGATCTCTCACGCCTTTGATTACTATCTTTTGACGCAAGAGCGTGTATTGCTGCTCATATTTTTCCAGATCTTCGAGATGATAAGCAGTTCTTCATCGACCATCCTGGTGCTGTCCCGATTTCAACTGCTCAGGGAGAGGAGCTGAGGAAGCAAATAGGATCACCCACGTACATCGAATGCAGTTCCAAAACACAAGAGGTAAACATGATGTATTTGATTAATGTACCCTTGAGACCAAATTGTTAATGTTATAAACGCTAATGTTTCTTGATAACGCTTGAGCGCAGAATGTGAAGGCAGTGTTTGACGCAGCAATCCGAGTGGTCTTGCAACCGCCGAAGCAGAAGAAGAAGAAGAGCAAAGCGCAGAAGGCATGCTCCATCCTATGAGGATTGATTGGAAAACACTGTTTTTATATGTTTGGTTTTGGTATATTAATCTTCTAACATTTGCATCAATGTGTTAATGGACAGACACCCAAGTTTGGTTTGGTCATTTTTGTTCTTAAATATTAAATGGAGTTTGTCTGAATCAACATCTTCTGCTTATGCACAATTACACACATACCACATGTTTTGATTCAGTTTCAATCACATCATTTTTTCAATTAATCGTATTTTGCGTATGTTTCAAACTTAGCGAACATGTTTATTGGTAGAGAGTGTAAACTCTATTAAAGGAAAAGTGATGACACAAAGTTTTACTCTTCAAGATTACTCTTTCATGCTTCGCCAACAAGAAGAGAGAAGCCATTATTATTAATGATGAGCCTAAAAGAATGCAAGAAAGAGATTTATTCAAACCATTCCATTTTGATATTCTGGTATTTCTCACTCATGCCACCATCCTGCTGTTGTCTCTGAAACTCCATGTAACGCAGAGTGCTGGATATGAACGACCCTGCGCCTGACTCAACTTTCTTTGTCTCGCTTCTGATTAGTTCAGCTAAGCTCTGGATTATATCGCCTGTTACTTGTGGATTTCCTTTTTCCAAGAAATAGAGATACCTGCATTTCACTCGTAACACCATTGTTAGAGAAAGCGGTAGCAAAGTACTCAATTAGAAGCATTTTGCAGAGATACGTACTAAATAGGTGCAACTACAAAGAGTCACTTACTTGTTCAGAAGTTCGACATACAGAGCCACAGACCCGGTGCTACTGGTACCACGGGATGCGTTGGCCATTTGTTGAACAGCATCTGCAATTCTTTGTGCCCTCTTCAGGCAAAGCACAACCCTGTTCTCATTTCATAAAATCCATATCAGCTCGAATAGTCAAGTCTCACAACACACGACAAACTATCAGTTTGTCTCAGATTTTCCCCCTTCTAATTTGTGTATGGATCACAAAATTAACTTCAAGATTTAGTTTTTAAGAGTAAGTATTTCATATGTAACATACCTCTCACCATCTTTCAGATTTTCGCACTCGTCAGCCCAAAATAGATGCGCACATTCGTAAACAGCTCTACACTGATCTGGCTTCTTGAGGAGTCTTGCAGAGTACTACAACAACAAAATATAATTTAGCCTGGAGAGTATTCAATGTACCACTCACTTACTCAACTAGAATGTCAGGAAAGGTACCCCTGTCGCCTTGTGAGTGAGAGTATCTCTGTTCTCAACATTAAATACACGCATCCTCTGGAGCGTCCCTATTATTAAACGTAGTGCTGTTACTTGTGCCTTTGAATCCTAAAACATCCAAAATTTTAAGGCCACGTCAAGGTCTTTCTTACAGAAAATGCTTGTAGCCTTGTAAGAATTCACTTACCGAAATTTCTTCTTCATATAGAAGGTATGATTTTGTGAAGAACTCGGAAGCGACTGCTTCTAATTCACAGTCATTTGCTGCCTGCGATTCAATAAAATAAAATTTCAGCTAATGCACTATATTTAATGGTTTTGATACTGAGTGATCATAGGCCAAACGATACCTGAGCACATTGCAAGTAGAGTCGCAATGCCAACTCAGATGCTGAAACATCAGATAGAACTTCCACAGTCTGTAAAAAATTGACACTCAAAATCGACTCTCATCATCTTAATTCTGGCAAAGGAAAAACAACTGGGTTTCACTGGGACAGAGCCAATGGAGTTCACTAAACCCTCCTCACTCTTTTCTAACAATCAACATATATGTACACTTGCCTCATTTAAGAGCTGCAGAATTCTCTTCGGTGTTGCTGACGTGTCATCTCCAAATGGGTTTCCATCTCCCCCTCGCAGTCGCCGAATTAACTGCACAAGCATATCAACACAACAAATTTTATATGCACACTTTTAAATCCAAATACAATGTCTATTGAATCCACGAAAAAACTGGACACAACTCCTTCCAAATCTTAGACAGAACTTATACTGTTTCCCAAGCTGGAGAACAGAGTGAACAAGTGATCACAGTAAGAAATACAAACCTTGAGAGCAGAAAAGACAAGTGGTGGTATCGTAAGAGGTAGACGCTTAGGACCTCCAGTCAGGATGTGCTTCCTTACTCTGGAAATTATCTGTAGTTGGGTATATGAATTAGGAATGGCACACACAGATCACACTGATAGCGTGCAGCAATATATAAATGTAGACACACCTTAGCCATTTCTTCTGGATCATCATTGTAGAGCATGTGAACCAGCCGTGCAACAGAGTTCTGCTCTTCTTGGAAATCTTCCTCATCGACCTAAAATTTGACATAGTTTCCCGTTTGAAACCATGCCGGGTACAATAACAGGTAAGTTATCTAAAGAAAAAGTACTCTTTCGATGGACTAGAATACTGTGAACACGAAGCCAGTAAGAATTGATGAAAAAATCTTCTGGTACCTCACTATCAGTTGTACCGTCAAAATCCTTGATGAGTCCCTTTATCAGTTCAAACAATGCATCAACCTGCAAGATGCAATAGAAGGATACGCCACATCAATAGAGAATGCTAAAATAAGAAACTAAACCAAGAGAAAAACACACCTCATCAGCAGTAGCAATATGAGTTTTGTTTTTCAAAATGCTCTGAATTATAATGATTGCCATTGCTTTGTTTGTCTCATGGTCAAGGTATTCCATTACTCGAGGATAGTTGGTAAGCTTCAGAATAGTTACAACATCATTATACTTCTCCAACGGAGCGCTAAGGAATGCAACGATCTGTTTTGATGCCTTGTCATCACAAAGCTTTCCTGTGGCAGAGAGTTGGCTAACACAAGATCCCTTAAGGAAAATTGAAAAGAGAGACAACAACATGTATTAGCAACTTGCAGAACTGACTAAGTAGACACAAATCGTAATTCTGAATAAACTTAACACGTTTATACATGCTCAGAAGGCATTATACCAAAACTTGGTCCACATAATGTAGACGGTCGGAATGAACATGGAGAGTGAATTTCAGAAGAAACAAATACAATGATACAGATCCTGAGACCGGCAAGTCCACCTGTGCTTCTACAACCTGAATCAAAATATAAGAAGTAGACTCAAGCAACTCTTTAATGAAATACAACCGTGAAGAGATAATCAACATGATACAATCAAAGAGAACTAGCAAAAAAATTAGACAATATTTAAGAGCTGAAAATTTCCTCAAAATACCATGGAGATTAAGCTAGATTTTTTAGATATTCTCTAATACTAGCCACCCTCATAAACAAACTTAGATTCAAGTTAATTGCAGTTAGTTCCACTGCCTTCATGATTAGATGCAAGATTTACCTTCCCAATGGCATAATTTAACTTTGAAAAGGCATCTACTTGCAGGAAATTAGGCAATGCTTCCACACTGGATGCAGCATAATTCGAAAGCCTTTCCATTAGACCCGAAAGGACCATCTTGATATCAACAGACGGCTGAAAAAATACAATGAAGAAAAGGAAAATAGGGTTAACATGTTCCGATGGGATGAGAGGTTTATTTAGCAGTCTTATCTTTTGTCAAAAACTGCATATTAAAGAAGAAAGGATAGGTAATAAGAAGTACCTGAAGTTGTGGACAGGCACCTAATAATACATCGAGAGTTTGAAGGTGAAAATCATCAGGAAAGACTTGAATAATGCAATCCATTAGATAGCACTGTGCAAGTTCATCCTTGCAGTTGACAACCTTTTACAACAATGATACATAATTCATTTCCACCAACAAGTAGACGGAAGCTTGGATGCTGAAACTATCTAAAGGAAGAGAAAAGTCAGACCTGCTCCAGTATTCTAGGAAGAACAGTATCTCTGTAGATTCCAAGGTCAACACCTTCCAACTGACTCAGTACATGAAGGTTCTTCCCAACCTAATCAGCAGTAACGAGAAGAATTTCAGCAAATTGTAAGTCATTGCTCGCAAATTTCTACATGAGAAGAATCAGCTACGAGTCTCTGCTATTACAAGATCACGTAGTTCATTCCTTTCTTTCTCCCGTTTCTCCTTCTCCCGATTAGGTCCCTGAATACCAGAAACCACGATCAGACATTGGACTTTCACCGTGTACAACTATATCCAGTACATACACGTTGAACACGAGAGCAGAAATATATCATTAGTATTTCCAACCAACCTGATGTTGCATTCGGACCCATAGTTTGTTCATCTCAGTAAAATTTTGGAGCACAAACTCTAAAGCATCCATATGTGCATCAGCCTCTCTGGATACATTTGCAAAGCATTTGCATCTTCACATATGTTTCCCAACTTAGCAAGAAAAATCATCTAACAACAGGTTGCGAGGCCTTACCCTTCCAACTCTGAACCAATGCTTGGTAACTTATCCCTAGTAACTTGAGCAAGGTAACTTCTCAAGAACAGACCACGTAAAGGATGTTGAACAGCTCGGCACATTTCAACAAGATCCTTAAGTATATCCGTAGCAGTAATTTCATTCGATTTGATATATACAGATCCTATTGTACATAGAAGATACCTGCAATTTGATTGATTGGTGTGTGTATCTATAAATGTCAAATCAGAGAATGCAAAGGACAATGTATACTCTGAACAAAACAAACTTACAATCTTGGCAAAATGTTACCGGCATGCTGCACTAACTCATACAGCTCTGCAATGGAGCAACCACGACCCGTCTCTTCCTTAAAGAAAAACTCCAGTGACCTCAGTTCATCAGAAACTCGCATATCTGAACAAAATCAAATCACAGTAAGAAAACAAATACGAACAATACAAAAGAGTTTGTCTCCCCAATCGGAAAAATGTAAGGGACTCACAGAGTTCATAGTATTTATGAGGAGAAAGTTTGGAAGTACGAAGCTCGCTAAGCATCTGAGCAGAAAACTTAAGAGCATCTTTGAGATTGTTGGAATCCTGCGATGTTAAATTGAAGATCCGTTAGAAAAATCAATCCAGAAGTTAGGGTTCACCAATGCGATCCCGATAGAAAATTGACTAGTGAAGAAGAGAGAAGAGAGAAGAGAGGAGAGTTACTATAGCTCGCTGCATGTAGAAAGCATTTTGCTTAACGGCGGCGATTGCGGCGGCAAGCCACTTCTCATCGTCGTCGCCGGTGATCATTCTGGTTCACTACAGAAAGAGAAGTCTCAATTAATTTTGACCGGATATCTTAAGCGTATTGACTCTTTGCATTTAATTTTGTTTCATCATCCACTTTACCAAATTTTCCAATACTTGAATTACAACAATAACTCTTGTTATAGAATTTTTTTTTTACCAAAAATCATTTATTTTGCAAGTTTGGTAATCTCAATTTCTCATGTAGATCACATCACTAATTTTGCCCACTCATATTGATTGTGTTGTAGAAAGCCTTTTCTCAAAACTGAGAATTGGTAAATCTGACCCTACAAAAATACCAAAATGAAACAAGATCAAATCTAATTAGAGAGACCATAGTTTCTCTTGTTTCTATTCTAAACAGAATTTTACTACTCTTTGTCTGCAAAAATAGACCGATTCATGCGCATTGTCGGGACAGCTTCCGTTTATGACTTCATAGCCTGGATCTGGCAAAGGAGCAACCATATTCTTTGACTTGGGATTCGCTTAATATGTTCAATAGATCACTGTAGCATTTTCCTCTAGACTAGTCTCAGTAATCAACTTTTCTGCATCTTTGCATCCTATTCATGGACTATCTCATTCAAGTCCACGAGGCCACACGCGGGTATCCGTCCTATCTTCCTCTCTTTAACCACCTCTCTCACTCTATCAACATCATCCCACCGTCCCGCAACACCGTAAATGTTCATCAGCAAATGGTAATACTTGTAGTTCAGCGGATCTGTCTCTATCAGGGACTTGGCTATGCTCTCCCCTAGAGCCGGGTTTCCTGTGAAACGCAACGAGCTGAGCAAGTTTGCCCATTTTGCAGATTCTGGCGTCACATTTTCCTCTGGCAGATTCTTCAAAATTTCCTCTGCTTCTTCAGGGAACCCGGCACTCGAGTAAAGATTAGCCATGCACCATAGGTGTCCAAAGTTGGGTTTGATCTGGAACTCGTCAACCATCAGGGCATAGTAACTTTTACCTTGAGAAACAAGCCCAGCTCTAGCACAACCGCAGAGAACACCTACAAACGTTACTTCATCTGGAATTAGCTCACCATTGATCATGGCTTCAAATAATTTGAGTCCATCTTCAGGATTCCCATGAAGACAATGTGCCAATATCATCACATTCCACGTAACTTTATTCCTACGGGACAGACTGTCGAATATCCTACGTGCTAAGTCTATTTCCTTGCACTTTCCATACATGTCAACGAGAGCTGTATCGATGACAATGCTCGAACTCAGTAAGGTTCTTATCAAAGAAGTATGAACCGACCTACCTTCCTTCAGTCTAGCTGATCTACCACAAGCATTCAGCAACAAAACCAAGGTACTCTCGTTTCCTTGAAGCCCTGCTCCGACCATCTCACGAAACAAACTAATGGAAACTCCGGGATTGTTAGCACCCAAATAAGCGCTAATCATGATATTCCAAGAAATAATATTTTTCTCAGGCATTTTATCGAACAACTTGTGAGCATACAGAAGATCACCGTTTCTCACAGCCCCAACGATTATTGAGTTCCATGACACAATATCTCTCTTGGGTATTTCAACAAACAGCTTCTTGGCAAGATCCAACGCACCGCAACAAGTATACATATGCATTAACGAATTTTGGACAGGCAAAACTTGATCGCATCCATGCTTAATGGCTTGCCCGTGACACATTTTTCCGGAATCAACGCAACTCGTCTTCTCGATACAACCAAACAAAGAGACGAAAGTGTAGGAATCAGGAACAAATCCAAATCTCAGTATATCGAAGTAAAACCCCAAAGCTTGTTTCGGATTAGAAGAGACCAAATACGCCTTAAAAACGGGATTTGCACAGTAAAGCTTGCCAATGCTGCGGAATATCGAGAATGTGTAGCTAGCGTCTCCAAAACGAGAAGAGCACTTCAACAATCTAATAGCCCAAGAGGAATCCCAGAAATTACCAGAGGTGATAAGCCTCGCGTGAACTTGTAAGAGGTTTCCAATACTACTGGATTCTTCGAGAAGCTTGAAACTCTTAAGCAGACCCAGAACAGGGACGATAGATCTTGATGTGACGAATTGGCGGATAGAAGAAGCTCTTGCCATTCATCTCCAGCTTGGATCCTTAGAGTTGAGTCAAAGGTGGATTCGGAAATCGCCATTAACCCACGATCATATCTCTATGTCAGAACTTGAAGAACGTCAATGGATCGCACAAGGAAGTAGGCGGCGAAGATGAATGCTTCAGTGTAAAACCTTAAGTGAAACCTTCTGAATGAGTGAGAGAGTTCCGGTTTTGGCCGAACCAAGTCAAACCAAAGCAATTTAAGAAGTAGATTAGAGTGGGACTTGCCTATCTGAATAAAATATTGAAATACGATTATATCTGCAAATGTTTTTGTTTCAACAGAAGATAAATCAGAATTTTAAAAATGGTTTGATTGGGATAAGTCATCTAACGATCTAATTTTAATTACAGACATTTACAAATTACAACATATATATTATCTGGATATTTCTAAATTAATATCTAAGATAATACTAAAATCATCTTCTTATCTGGATATATATATTGCTTCTGTTGAAATCCAGATAATACATAACTATATATCCGATTGGAGTCTTTTAAATTGATTTTTTTAGAATGTGATCTGCATGAATAAGGAAAAAAAGAAACAGGAGAAGAAAAAAAGAAAAAGGGGTTACGTAGAGAGAAATTAAAGAGAGAAAGAAGGTGAGAAGTTAGGGTCTAAAGGTGTTGGTGTGTGAACATATACAAAGGTGTTTAACGTACATTGTAATCCATAAAAGAGGCCTTGCAAATCACGTAACAGTGACCAATCCCCACACACGATTTCTCACTCTGTTAAATTGATAAACATCAAGTGAAGAGAAGAAGAATCCAAATCAAAAGAAGAAGATGATGGGTCTTGAGAAGTGGTTTGCTTTGTTGTACCCAAGAGTGCATGAAGGAAGAAGAGAGGAAGAATGTTGCAGTGTGTGTTTGATGAGAATGGCGGAAGAAGATGTGATCAAGTCTTTACCTTGTTCCCATGAGTTCCATAGTCTTTGCGTCGAAACGTGGTTCCATGTTAGCCGGAAGATCTGTTGTCCACTTTGCCGTTTTTCGCCCGCTACTATCCTTCTTACCGATGAACTTTTCCTCTGGTTCTCTTCTTTCCATTTCTGATTCCATCTGTCTGTGTTCCTGTTTTTTTCTGGGGATCAAACATGTTTCTCCTTGTAATGCTATCAACTCTCTTTGTAGTACTAGTTTTTCTTTCAAGGGGGAATGTCTAAAAAGTTTGATCCCTCTCTGTAAAAAGATACCAAACAAAGTTTCAACCATATTATTCTCCTCCTTGTGCAAATGTGGTTTCTTTATGATTCTGAGAACAACAAAAACTAGAGAGATTATAATTGTTGATGTATCCAGGGGCAATGCAACCACCTGCCAAACAGTATCGACAGACATTTTGCCTCTTATATTCTCTCACAGCAGCCAAAAAAATGCAATGTGCATCACATCACATCACATCACATATCTGCATCTAGATTTCAGCTTTCTCTCATTTCTCTCATCACCATGGTTATCCCCTACTCCACCAGCTCGTCCTGCAAATGCTTGTATCTCTGTGATCACGACGCCATTGGCATGTTCGGTAACGTGTCGCAGTGACACATGTGAGCGGCAACAAAAATTAGGGTTATCTCTCCTTCATCTTCTCAAAATCTCGTCATGGAATGGTGATTATCTGCCGCTGACTCTGTGCCGGTGATTTCACCGACGCCAAAAGATCCAACGACTACCCAACTGCCACCTGCGTCTCTCACTTGTCACTAGCAACTTCTAAAATCTATCGCGGCCTCTGTTGGAACTCGTTTTTGACAAAATGGTTTACGACAATTTTCCAGTGAAATTTCCGTTGGAGACATTTATCAGAATGACCGGATTTAAGGCACGATAGAATCGTCGCCGTAAACACTATAATATAGTGTATTCACTTGTTAAAATAGAAGTTGATTTAAATAAGAAATTAAGGTCCAAAGTGGATGACTTTGAAAGTTTGTAAAACTTCAAAATTTAACTAAGTATAAAAACTAACAAATATCTCACATTAATTAGAATTTTGGATATAAAATCCTCAAATATATAAAGTGGAGAACTCATAACAAGGTTCAAAACCTTTGATACACTTTAGTGTATTAGAGAAAATAGATACGGACCGGATTTCGACATCGAATCTCAGAATATGGCAGATGGGCCTACGGTTCAAAAAATTTATTCTTTTGCCTATATTCTTTTAAATTATGTGTTGATCAAGTCAAACACACATCTCTTCTAATAATGAGTTTTGAAGTCAATTTATGTTTGTAGTTAAGTGCAAATTCAATTTTGATTTGATTTTGTAACTTATAAATTAATTCACGTTGAAATAGTTATGGTGAGATTAAATCAGTGTTTTCACATCCGGACCGGACCGGCCGGTTCACCCGTTACCGCCATCATTCCGGCTCGGATTTGGTGTTAATATTCGGAAAATATAAAACTGGAAAAACTCAGAAAAAAAATCGCTATTGACCCGTGAACCGGACGGTTAAACCGGTTTACCGGGTCACGGTTAAAAAAAATCTCATAAATAAAGTATAACTAGAAGACGTAAAAATTATAATGTATACGAATAAAATGATATTTAGGCCAAAATTATGAAGCCCATTAATGTGTAATTCAATATATTCTGAATTTAGAATTAAAATATGGTTTTTTTAACAATCTGTTTAAGAAATTTTTAATTTTCAATTTTGTTTCAAGGCGAACGATTCACCTCCTCGTAAATTAACATTAATGATTTCTACTTATTGATTATTTTTGTATTTAATATTATATAAATTTGGTGTTTATAGTAAATAATTATCTAAGTTATAAGACTAAATATTTGTATCAAATTTTTGGACATATACAATGTTAAATGACTTTAAAAGTTATGAAAGCATTTAAAAACGTTTAGGTTCTAAATTTCTCTAATTAGACTTGTTGGATTTAACAGTCCTAAGAGTCCTAAAATCAATCTTTAATTAATTTTCTCACATCATCTATTTTTTTTTGTTCATGTTATGTTTCTTTTTATTAAAACTATTCTTTTGTGATTTTTTATTTATTTTAAAATCACAATAACATATAGAAAAAGTAAAAAATTATATTTTTTTTAAATAAGATATTTGGATTATATAAATAAAATATTTATTTTCTATACATTGATTTACACAAAAATTATATTATAATTTATATAAGAATTACATAAATCTACACAAAACACTTAATTGTAACTTGTTATAACTAATTTACATAAAAAATTAATTATTTAATTTTTAGAATTGATTGTTAAAGTTATTAAAACACGCTTAATTTTTCTTTTGCTTTCAATAAATAATTTAAGAAGACAAATGTAAAAAACTTAAATGATACATGACAACCTCTCATTGTTTGAATTTTGAGAAATTTCACTATGTTATATAAGATATATAATTAAGTTAAAGACCCACAGTCCACCCAGACCCACCCGGGTCAAACCGGTGACCCGTCAACACGGAACATGCTCCGGTTCGTTATCCGGGTCGGGTATAAAAACATTGGATTAAATCCTCATCTCTCCCTTTATGGATTTTACGTTGATATACGTTAGGCATGTTGGCTGTATAAAACAAGCCTTAATCCTCCTTTCTTAAGAGATGAGATTAACACATAATCACATGATCATAAGATCAACAACAACAAAACTCTCTCACAATTTATTTTATTTTATTTTTATTTTGTGTTTAAGAGTATAACACAAAATCTAGCTTTCGTTAGATTATGTTCTTGAGTTGTGCAAAACAGAGTTGACTACAGTTGTATCTTGGGATTCGGAAAGTCACATAACCGTCACATTACGGAACGTTTTCGGAATTAAGGATAGAGATCGTATCTCGCCTCTGCAGATTCTTTCTTATCTTAATGCATGTATCGTTATTGTTATTGTAATATCAATTTATTATATATTTCATTTTACAAATATCAATTTGCCCATATTGTAATAATTGAGTTCCTACAGCGTCTCCGTAATGAACTAACAAAAAGTTGTCGTTGCATCAAATTGCCGAACATGGAACATATATACTTGTCCCAATCACCTCGCCTCCTTATAGATTCAGCCTGCAATACAACACATATAATAAGCACTAAATCAGAGGCTAGAGCGGTCCTATAAGACAAAGATTGGGGGAAAGAAAATGTTGGTTTTATAATTAAGCATTAATCGCCTTATGTAGACTTGTGTACCTGAACTTGCACAACATCTGAACTTGTCATTGTGTGCAAATATTGCAACACGCACACTCGACTATAGTTACATGTTTTATTTCCCGAAAAAAGGTATTTTCAAACGCAGAGTCATTCACTCATGTAATCTGGAAGTAGACCAAAACTGAAGAGAGATAAGAAACAAAGGTAGAAACCAGCAAGACTCAGACATAAACACATGCCTTCCTAAACCAAGTAATGAAGTTAACACGAACCCAACCCTCATCATTCATGTGTTGCCACAAGTACTCGTCTTTGCTTAAATTATCGGCACTGCCATTAAGATTTCCATACGGAATGAAAGCATTGGGTCAAGCTAGTAAGTAGCAAATGGAAAACACACAATTGATTACCAGAATTATATAAGTCTACTTGTTTCAAGATTTTAGTGGGCAACATCGGATACTGTAAATTATATATAAGAAACCCAGAATCTGGGGCAAGATTACACATTCAAGTTATTTCAAGAGATTTAAAACAAAATCCAACGCAATTTCCATAAGATATATAAACATGAATCGACCAAGAAATAGATATTGTGAAATCGTTCAAGAGAACCTGAAAATACGCCGCGGATGAGCTCTTGTTGCTGTTAGTGCAGAAGAATTTGCTGAAGCAACATGACCAATGAAACAGTGAAGAGTTCGTGTGCTACACAGAAACTGGAATGAATAATCAGCAAACTAAAGAGAAAAGTCTTCTTGTGACTAGGCACGCCAAGTGGCACCTTGAGTTGGGAACCGCACTACTACCAGGAAACGTACGCGGGAAGTCTGGTTTGGGAAACAAGGAGTTCTGACACAAATGCACAAAGTCAAGGTGCAAATGGGTTTACTTACTGTTGAGAAAAGGTTGATGGGACTGGTGGTCTGACATCAACAAGAGCAGTTCTGTTGCCCTTTCGGATTAACATGGAGCTGCTTTTAGGGCTATAGAAGTTGCTGGTTGCTACTACTATAAAAGGAGGGGGAATAGTTCATATGCCGACTAGTTCTTCCAAAAGAGATCTTTGAAAAACTCGGAAACAGTAAGAGCCATTTGATCTGTTATGTTGAGTGAAAGAGATATGTTTCGTAACTGTTGTTGCGTTACATTGGGAAGATTATGAACATGTTCAGGAGCGAATCACATGTGTGTGATGTCGCGTAACTCTAGGTAGAATAGGTTGTAGGATCTGTTCTATAGAAGTGTTTGTGTATATCAGCTGTTGTGCCCTACGGGGATAGCAATAAAAACGGTGTGTTTTTATTGGAAACTACCTGTGTCATATATCTGGTTTAATATCTTGTACAAAAGTTCCTCCTTTTTCCGTTGCTTATCTACAGTCTGAAATCAAAATCTAATTCGAGAATCGGATACGGAAACAAATGGATCGAAGAAAAAACCAAAATTGAATGATAATATCACAATAATCATCGAACAAGGAAATCGTCGAATTTCGCTAGTCGTGGTTTGCCTTTATCATCTTTTCTCTCTCTTTTTCCGAAACTCTCTGATATTTAAGTCCCGTAACATTCCCTCTAAATCACAAGCTTTCCGAATTTATATCCAACCAATAAGAAACCTCCTTGTGGCATCTGCTTCCATTCCATTGATCTCATTTAAATTGTTGTATCCCTAAGAACATGTCCATTGGTTAAACTTTTAATGAGGTTCTCAAAAAAATTTTAATATTATTTTAACACTAAAGTTAGTTTAGAACTCTAATGTTAGTTTTAAAAAAAAATTTGTCCTCCATTGGTAGAACCTATTTTAGGGTTCTGAAAAAAAAATATTATTTTAATTGTTTTATTAAAATTTGAAAACATACAAAATTTCATTAAAACTAAATTATATTACATTTCATGAAATTTTAAACATAATATTTGCAAATCATAAACTTTCAATTGTTGTAATCTTCACTTGTGCCACATTTTAGCCATACATGCTCAACTAAATCAGCTTTTAATTGTTGATGTGTTGTTCTATCACGAACTTGATTTCGAATGCCCATCATATTGCCGAGATTTGTAGGCATATCTGTAGAATACGTGAAATCCACTTGGGAAACTCTATTTCCTTCTCCTTGTTCGAATCATGATACATCAAATTGAGTGTATCCATCTCGTTCGTTTTCTACTATCATATTGTGCAGTATGATAGATGCTCTCATAATCTTTCCTATTTTTATCTTATCCCAAATAAGAACTGGTTTTTGACAATGGCTAAAGAAGATGGGTTGTGTTTGAAGTGACATACTTAACTACAACAAAACAAAACTAGTCATTATGAGTTGTGTTTTAACCGAAACTCTAACAACCATTTATAACAGCACAAGTCACATGTCATTTATAACAGCACAAGTCATAAGATGAGCTACACAGAGAACTACAAGTGACATTTGACAATCCATAAGCAAGAAAAAAACTATTCACAATGGCATATCGTCTCTATAATGCTTGAGGTGACATGTTGTCGTCTCGTATCTTTACTTGCTCGTGATTTTTTTTCTACATAACAAAATATTTTTTAGTGTAGAAAAAAAAAAGAATTGAATCAAAATTGATGATCTGTGTGACGACAAACACAACCATTGATTATACACATGATCCAACGATTCACAATCTTTGAAACAAACACAAAACAGTACAAGAATAACAAAACTTTCCTATATATACACATATCCATGTTTTTCATTTCCATCCATTTATCTATATTCACTCACAAAACATTTTATTTATTCATTCTTTCACACAAAAAAATGGAAGAAGTTGGAAAACCAAACTCTACTCCTAAAATGCAATATCAGAATTTAAGTTAATTGTCAACATCGCTAAGAATCGCGGTATTGAGTCGTCACGCTTCGCGATGTTGGTATTTGACACTAATTTTAGTATTGCGGTAAACTTTGATTTTATTTTATTTTGCATTTACAAAGTTTCAAATATTTTGTAATTTGTTAAAAAAAAAATTATGTTTCAAAATATTATAATTTTTAGTCTAATGTGATGTTTACAACTCTTTCTTATTATGTAACACTGACACATATTGAAAACTTTTAGTTGCAATGAAAAACTACCTCACATGTTGTCCTCTTAATTTTCATCCAATATGTTGGAAACTTTTAGTTACGAAGAATTTTGTAAGAAAACATAAAATATTAATGATTTTTTGAAGAATATACCTCTTTTATTTTATTTTTGAAAACTACACTTTTGATTAAACAAATTTACTGAATGATAATTGTTACATATACCTATTTATGATGGTTATGAGTATTTAATTGATTAAAGATACCAAACAAGCATTCATTCACAGCTTATGACTTACGAGTCCGATATTTACATTGTAACTAAATATATAAACACAACATAAATAAATTGTGTTGACTCTTGAATTGATTAAAGACACCAACTAAAATATCTCATCACTTCATTTGAGAGTGAAATTGGGGGTTCTTGTTTGTCCGGGAAAGTTATTAAGTAATTTCCACTGTCTTTATTCTAATTATTAAACCCATTTTCTTTAGTTAACTGGTATAATAATGTACAACTAAAAAATTTAATTTTACAATCACTGCATTTGTTGAATTTCGAATGTTAAACTCAAATTACTCTCAATTGTCAACACTTCAATAATTTGATAAAATATATTTTAGACTAATTTTTTGTTTCTTGAAATTTAGAGAAGCTAATATTTATATTAATTGAGGTTATCAGTGCTAAATTTTAATTTATTAATTGGTTTTTAGCACAAATAGTGGTCAATTATCGAACATGCAAGTATTGTATATTTACATATTTGTGACATTTGACAATCCATAAGCTAGAAAAATCTCTTCACAATGTCGCCTCGTCTTTATAATGCTTGAGCTAACATATTGTCGTTTCGCATCATTACTTACTTGTGAATTTTTTTCCTATATAGCAAAATATCTGTTCGTATTGAAAAAGAAGAAAACGAAGAAATTAAATCAAAATTGATGATTCGTGTGATGACAAACAACAACCATTGGTTATACACATTATCTAACGATCCACAATCTTTGAAACAAACACAAAATAGTACAAAGAAACACAAAAATTTTCTTTATATACATCTAATATTCATTTCCATCCATTTATCTATTTTCACTCACTAAACATTTTTATTTATTTATTCTTCCACAAAATATTAATGATTTTTTGAAAAATATACCTCTTTTCTTTTTTTTTCTTAAATATACATGTTTGATTAAACAAATTTACTGAATGATAATTGTTACATATACATATATTTACGATGTTTATGAGTTTTGAATTGATTAAAGATACCAAACAAACATTCATTCACAGGTTATGACTTATGAGTCTGATGTTTACATTGTAACTAAATATATAAACACAACAACATAAACAAATTGTGTTGGCTCTTGAATTGATTAAAGACACCAACTAAAATATCTCATCACTTCACTAGAGAGTAAATTTAGTGGTTCTTGTTTGTTTGAAAAAGTTATCAAGTAGTTTTCACTGCTTCCATTTGTTGCTCTCATGTCTTTATTCCAATTATTAAGCACATTTTCTTTAGTTAACTGGTTTAATTATGTTTAACTAAAATAAATAGTTTTACAATCACTGCTTTTGTTGAATTTTGAATGTTGAACTCAAATTACACACAATTGTCAACACTTCAATAATTTGGTAAAATATATTTTAGGCTAATTTTTGTTTCTTGAAATATTTATATTAATATTAATTGAGGTTATCAGTGCTAAATTTTAATTCATTAATTGGCTTTTAGCACAAATAGTGGCCAATTATCGAATATGCAAGTATTGTATATTTACATACTTGTGACATTTGACAGTTCATAAGTTAGAAAAATCTCTTCACAAAGTCCCCTCGTCTTTATAATGCTTGAGCTAACATATTGTCGTTTCGCATCATTACTTGCTTGTGACTTTTTTTCCTAAATAGCAAAATATCTTTTCATATTGAAAAAAAAAAGTAAAAGAAGAAATTGAATCAAAATTGGCCAAAGTCAGTTTTGTACATGGGATTCAGCCAACAAAAAATAGACAAATAAAAGCGTGATCTGAGTAGGCAGAGCTAAATAATGCACGTAGGGTAAACGAGAACTCTAATCAGCTTTGAGCTGTCGAGTAAGGAGTGACGGACCTTTGGAAACCCGAGAAAAGCGGGGGAGTACTCTCTACGGTGCGTTCTATTATTACCCCTTATTCCCGAGGAAGTGGTCGTAATTAAGCATCGTGGCAATATACCCGAAACTAAAGGGTATTTACCTTCAACAGCACATCACTATATACCAACATTAGCCCTAACATCTCGTTAAGCCACCCACACCGAGATCGATAGTCAAAGGAAGAAGGAGATATTTCCGGTTACAACTCAGAACGACATTGTTTCACTAAATGAACCAAAGCTGGGCCAATGATTCGTGTGATGACAAACAACAACCATTGATTATACACATGATCCAACGATCCACAATCTCTGAAACAAATACAAAATAGTACCAAGAAACACAAAACTTTCCTATATATACACTTATCCATCTCTTTCATTTCCATCCATTTATCTATTTTCATTCATAAAACATTTTTATTTCTTCATTCTTCCACACACAAAAAAAAAATTACAAAACCAACTTCCATTCATTAAATGCATTATCAGATTTTGAATCAATTGTCAACATCGCTAAGAATCGCGGTATCGAGCCGTCACGCTTCGTGATGTTGGTATCTGGCACTAACTTTAGTATTGCGGTAAACTTTTTTTTTTTTGCACTGATAAAGTTTCAAATATTTAGTAATTTATTAATAATTTTTTTCTGTTTCAAAATATCACATTTTTTAATCTAATGTGATGTTTACAACCCTTTTTTTTGATGTGACACACGTTAAAAAAAATTAGTTGCAATAGAAAACAACCTCACGAGTTGTCTTGTTAAGTTTCTTCCATTATGTTGGAAACTTTAAGTTATGAGAAATTTTTTAAAAACAACACCAAATATTAATGATTTTTTGAAAAATATACCTTTTTTTTTTAAATATACATGTTTGATTAAACAAATTTATTAAATGATAATTGTTACATATACTTATATTTACGATGATTACGAGTCTTTAATGGATTAAAGATACCAAACAAACATTTATTCACAGGTTATGACTTATGAGTCTGATGTTTACATTGTAACTAAATATATAAACACAATAATAAAAAAATTGTGTTGGCTCTCGAATTGATTAAAGACACCAACTAAAATATCTCATCACTTCACTTGAGAGTGAATTTGGTGGTTCATGATTGTTTGGGAAAGTTATTAAATAGTTTCCACTCTTTTTATTTGTTGCTCTCATGTCTTTATTCCAATTATTAAACACATTTTCTTTAGTTAACTGGTTTAATAATTTACGACTAAAAAAATTAGTTTTACAATCACTGCGTTTGTTGAATTTCGAATGTTGAACTCAAATTATTCTCAATTGTCAACACTTCAATAATTTGGTAAAATATATTTTATGTTGATTTTTTGTTTCTTGAAATTTAGAAAAACTGATATTTATATTAATTGAGGTTATCAGTGCTAAATTTTAATTCATTAATTGGTTTTTAGCACAAATAGTGGCTAATTATCGAACATGCAAGTATTGTATATTTACATACTTGTGACATCTGACAATCCATAAGCTAGAAAAATCTCTTCACAATGTACCCTCGTCTTTATAATGCTTGAGCTCGCATCATTACTTGCTTATGAATTTTTTTCCTATATAGCAAAATATCTTTTCGTATTGAAAAAGAAGAAAACGAAGAAATTGAATAAAAATTGATGATTCATGTGATGACAAACAATAACCATTGGTTATACACATTATCCAATAATCCATAATCTTTGAAACAAACACAAAATAGTACAAAGAAACACAAAATTTTCTTGTATTACACATATCCATCTCTTTCATTTCCATCCATTTATCTATTTTCACTCACTAAACATTTTTATTTATTTATTCTTCCACAAAAAAAAAAAAAATTAGAAAACCAACTTCCACTCATCAAATGCAATATCAGATTTTCAGTCAATTATCAACATCGTTAAGAATCACGGTATCGAGCCGTCACGCTTCGCGATGTTGGTATGTGACACTAACTTTAGTATTGCGGTAATCTTTTTTTTGCATTGATAAAGTTTCAAATATTTAGTAACTTATTAATAATTTTTTCTGTTTCAAAATATCACATTTTTTAGTCTAATGTGATGTTTACAACCCTTTCTTTTGATGTGACACACGTTAAAAAAAATTTAGTTGCAATGGAAAACTACCTCACGAGTTGTCCTCTTAAGTTTCTTCCATTATGTTGGAAACTTTAAGTTATGAGAAATTATTTAAAAACAACACAAAATATTAATGATTTTTTGAAAAATATACCTTTTTATTTTTTTTCTTAAATATACATGTTTGATTTAACAAATTTACTAAATGATAATTGTTACATATACCTATATTTACGATGATTACGAGTCTTGAATGGATTAAAGATACCAAACAAACATTTATTCACAGGTTATGACTTATGAATCTGATGTTTACATTGTAACTAAATATATAAACACAACAACATAAACAAATTTTGTTGGTTCTTGAATTGATTAAAGACACCAGCTAAAATATCTCTTCATTTCATTTGAGAGTGAAGTTGGTGGTTCATGTTTTGTTTGGGAAAGTAATTAAATAGTTTCCACTCCTTTCATTTGTTGCTCTCATGTCTTTATTCCAATTATTAAGCACATTTTCTTTAGTTAATTAGTTTAATTATGTACAACTAAAAAAATTAGTTTTACAATCACTACGTTTGTTGAATTTCGAATGTTGAACTCAAATTACTCTCAATTGTCAACACTTCAATAATTTGGTAAAATATATTTTAGGCTAATTTTTTGTTTCTTGAAATTTAGGAAAGCTGATATTTATATTAATTGAGGTTATCAGTGCTAAATTTTAATTTATTAATTGGTTTTTAGCACAAATAGTGGCTAATTATCGAACATGCAAGTATTGTATATTTACATACTTATGACATTTGACAATCCATGAGGTAGAAAAATCTCTTCACAATGTCGCCTCGTCTTTATAATGCTTGAGCTAACATATTGTCGTTTCGCATCATTACTTGCTTGTGAATTTTTTTCCTATATAGCAAAATATCTTTTCGTATTGAAAAATAAGAAAACGAAGAAATTGAATTAAAATTGATGTTTCGTGTGATGACAAACAACAACCATTGGTTATATACATTATCCAACGATCCACAATCTTTGAAACAAACACAAAATAGTAAAAAGAAACACAAAACTTTCCTGTATATACACCGATCTATCTCTTTCATTTCCATCCATTTATCTATTTTCACTCACTAAACATTTTTATTTCTTTATTCTTCCACAAAAAAAAAAATTAGAAAACCAACTTCCACTCTTTAAATGCAATATCAGATTTTCAGTCAATTGCAAACATCGTTAAGAATCGCGGTATAGAGCCGTCACGCTTCGTGATGTAGGTATGTGAAACTAACTTTAGTATTGCGGTAAACTTCAAGCGAACCTATAAAAACAAGTTTGTCTGGATGCCCATTATTTGCGAAATACCATGCCATGGGCCAATTTCAAGAAAACCTACAAAAACAAGTTTGAGGCTTTCAGAATTTATATCCAACCAATAAGAAAACTCCACGTGTAATATAATTCCACTGCCCTTATTTCAATCATGACTATCTATATAAAAGATTTTTGGCGAAAGTTAGTAACCCTAATTCACTACTCTTCTTTCTTTCTTTTTTTTGGTTCAAACAACGATCATACGCCATATTCCTGAAGATTTGGTAACGGCAGTGTTTTCACACTCGGACCGGACCGACCGGTCGACCCGGTTCACCCGTGACCCGCCATCACTCCGGCTCGGATTTGGTGTTAATACCCGAAAAATATAAAACCGGAAAAACCCGAAAAAAATCGCTATTGACCCATGAACCGGACGGTTAAATCAGTTTACCGGGTCACGGTTAAAAAAAATCTCATAAATAAAGTATAACTAGAAGACGTAAAAAATGATATCTGGACCAAAATTATTAAGGCCATTAATGTGTAATTCAATTTATTCTGAATTTAGAATTAAAATATGGTTTTTTTAACAATCTGTTTAAGAAATTTATAATTTTCAATTTTGTTTCAAGGCGAACGATTCACCTCCTTGTGACCTAATGTTTGGAAGTTTTGGACATGAAAACAAATGACAATAAGAGTCACTTTATAACTTCGAATATCTCTCTGTCTTCGACATTATATATTATAAACATTTATATATATATACTTAATTTAAAGACCCACGGTCCACCCGGACCGACCCGGGTGAAAAAGCGGTTTGTGGCTAGATCTCTACGTTTGTGTTTGTAAGGAGTATGTATGAGCATAAAATAAAGAACACATAGAGTTTTTTAACGAGGTTCGGTTTTTCCTACATCCCCGGGACCTAGTCCAGAATCAATCCATTAGAAAAGGCTGCAACCTACAATTGCTATATTGCATACCACCACTCTTTTCTACATGGACAAACTATGAAGATAGGTATCAAGCACGCATGCTTGACAACCAACCAGCAGCACCGGTGCAACACCGTCTTCTCAACGGCTGCAATCTTCATAGACAAACCACCATGAATATGGTGGGACGACGCCACACACACATGTGTGCATCTCACAAAGGAACCCTAGGCGCGTGACTCTTTTTGTCAACGCCTCTTGCTTTTTATACTACCACCACGAAACCCTCACGTTTCATGTCATGTGGGCTTTTAACCTCTCTCATAATTGGGCTTCTAATTCAATAAGAGTCCAATCTCACTTTTCTCCACTGTTGGAAGAGCTCCGCATGTGTTCCAGCAGATCGTATTTTGATGCTCCAAAAACCCCTCTTTCACCGGGTCGAACCGGTGACCCGGCAACCCGGAACATACTCCGGTTCGTTATCCGGATCGGGTATAAAAACATTGGTAACGGGAGATTCTCTCTAGAGTTCCGGCGATATCTCTAAGACGGTCTACTTGCAAAATATGGAACGATTTATTCAGGGATCCCGAATTCATAAGAAAACAATTTAGTTTATCAACCCCATCAAATCAGTCTATGCTTGGCACGTTGAAGAAAGATGGGATTCGTTTAACGAACATAATTAACCTTCAAGGAATTGACGATCCATTTACCGAGGTTACAACTACAGTTATTACCCTAAAAGATTCCTATTTAAATTCAGATCAATTCGGAATACAAGCAATCTTTTATTGCCATGGTTTATTGTTATGCAACATCGATAGCAAGATCAGTGAATACAAAACTGTGAGTAGACTTGAGGTTTGGAACCCATGTTTGGGGCAAACAAGGTGGATCGAGCCGTTGACAAGATATTACGTTGTACGCGAGATTTATGCTCTAGGATACGATAGCAACAAGATATACAAAATCTTGAAGAGTACTTCTAGTGGTCATGCCCGAATGAGTTTTGAAATCTATGATTATAACTTTAACTCATGGAAACTGCTTGGTGAAGACGTCATGTTAGATGATTGGTCCATAATGAAACGTAGCCGCGTGTCTTTGAACGGAAATACTTACTGGATTGGTCATGAAGATAAACGTAGAAGCAAACCCATGCTAATAAGTTTTGATTTTTCAAGAGAGAAATTCCAACCTCAGTGTCTTCCTCCTGATGTTTCTCGTAATGGTACGTCAATTATGGCTCTCTCAATTGTTAGAGGAGAAGAAATTTTGTTGTTACATCAGAACTCTCGTACATTGAAGACGGAAAATATAGGTTACGACCAATAATAAGATTGACAAGACCAAAGTGTTGACATGGAGCAAGTTTTTAACCGTGAATTTACATACTCGTCTTGTTCGCTTTTCGCGTAGGACATCTTTCTTCATCATGGACGAGGAGAAGAAAATCGTTTTCTGTGGCGATACGGAAACCTATCAAACCTATCCTGATACGGAAACCTATCCTAACTACTCAGCTCAAGATTATTGGAGAGAACAACAAAGTTAAAGAAGTCTTTCTTAGATTAGATAATTACTAGTGTCCACCGCCAGTTGTGTTCAATTTACGTTCCAAGTTTGATTCAAATCCAGCACGGGTGATTATCCAGGATGCAAGATTGATGTTGAACTTCAGCAAACGTAATTGAGGAAGCTATTAGGCAAGCAAAACAAGATCGAGAGGAGGGTCATGACCTCTCCTTTTGGCGATTTTCAGGGGACACTTTCAAGCCAAAATTTGTGACCAAAAACACTTGGAACATAACGAGAGATGTTGGGATAGCTACAAACTGGTATAAGGGTGTATGGTTTTCGTACTCCACACCCAAGTACTCATTTATATTATGGCTTGCGGTCCACAACCGCTTAACCACGGGGGACCGAATGCGTAATTGGAACGTAGCTGTGGATACCAAATGTTCTCTATGTGAGACCACCGAGGAAACGCGAGATCATCTCTTCTTCCGATGTAGCGTGTCAAGTGAAGTCTGGAGACGCATTGCTCGACGGCTACTAGGAACGGATTTCACTACCATTTGGAATGATTTGATCGATCAGCTTTCTATAACGTCCCCAACATATAAGATATTTCTCATTCGGTATGCGTTCCAATCAACCTTATACCATATTTGGCGCGAAAGAAACCGTAGACGCCATGGCGAGGATGCTATACCTGTGATGAACCTCGTCAAGCAAATCTCAAAGGTCATCACCAACCGAATTAACTCAATCCGGAGGACAGGCGCAACGGATTATGGTAACGCAATGGAGTTATGGCTATCAACGAGATAGACCATTCCAAGAGTATATTCTCCTCTAAATGTCTATGGTAGTAGTTTGAAACAATTCAAAGAAAAGACACATCCTATGTAACAAAGTTTGCTTTGAATAAAATTTAACATTTATTTAAAAAAAAAAAAAATTATTTTGTTTTTCTGTTGGATAATTCTGTTTGATTTGCTCCGTTTGATATTTAATTTCTCAGCTCTGATTAGAAATATTACAGTTTTACATTTGCATTTGTACTGGTTTAAGTACAAAACATGTTTTTCAATTGCATCTCCAATTCCTGCACTGCAGTTAGGACATCCAAAACATTTATATAACAAAGGCGGTACATTGTAACATGGACCAATAAATATTGTTTTGCTCATCAAACGAAGATTATTTTTAAAAGAACACAAATTGATCAAACCAACACAAATACAACGGTTTATGTGACTGATTCAGAGGAAGGCCAAACCAGGTAGGAGAAGTAGGACGAGAATGGATGCACCCACTGATCCAGAGTTTCCGGTGGAGTTACGAGGGTCGATTGGTGGAGGTGTAGCAGCAGCAACAAGAAATGGTGGACTGGATGCTCTTGGTGGAGGAGCCTCGATCTCTGGTGGTGGTGGAGGAGCCGTAAATGGTAAGCTGTCATCTCCAAAACCTGCCATTAACACAAAACACTTCATTAGCAATGCTTTGTTTCCTAGTTATATACAATGTTATTCCTGATTTGGTCGCTTACAATTAGAACGCTTCCAACCCAAAATCATCCTCTCCCGGTCGAATACAATGCGGTGGCCCGACATCAAGTTCTCTGCATTCCACACATACTCTCATTATATGCATACATGTAATTTGTGCGTCAGTTTTGAGATACTTACGTCCGATGATGTTAATCTTGAGATTTTCACTATTCAGAATAGCCATGCAGTACATCAGACTACCCTCCTGTTACTCTTGTTCAAAACCAAAAATCAAACTTAGATAGATAAGCTAATACAGGGATGAAAGAAAATTTAAACACTATGTCTTACCTGAGACCTTGCTCCAAAAAATGGAGTCAGGAGGCTCATTTTGGATCCTCCTGCGAATGTCATCTCTACTGGAGGTGGAGGTACTTCCGAGAGTGACACGTTTGGACTGCATGTCAAGAGGAAGAGCATCAGAATTCAGATGTGGTACAGATTTGTGACCATTTTACAAGTAACTTAGCTAGTTTAACTAAACCTTGTACTTTCATATTCTTCTTCTCAAAATTCAGTGTTTCCTTTTCTTTCTTACTTTTTAGGTGTTCTGGCGTGTGCTAAAAGTCCAACACATTCTACTAAAATGGGCAAAAGCATATTATAACTACATTGATAAGAGTGCGAGCATGACCTCAAGTCGTAACAGAACTCAAAAGAAATCTTAGGATCAACTGGGCGTCGCTTGTCCTTGATTTGCTCGTTCAGCTGCAAAAGTAAAATAATGAACGCATGTGATGTCTAAGAAATCTTCATTTCAATATCCATAGCAAAAATTACAGCACAAGATTTTCTTGGAGGAAGTGAGTTTACACATCTGGTTTGTGTTAACATGAATCTAGTCAGACAGATATTCTATTAGTGTAATCTAAACACTTACAGCTTTGGTAATAAGACCATATGCTGGCTCCAGTAAATGTGTAAATGATGAGCCAGTGTCGAATTGTGCAAACAGGCGAACACCAACAGGAACTCCCTTCACTGATACTTCCGTCACATTCACACCATATGCCTTGCTAGTTTTCATTTGGATAAAAAATGTGAAAAAGAGAACCATGGGAAATAGAAACAGAATCAGTGTAGATAGAACACTTTAAGCGGTGTCAATCTGGAATTGACTATGTACCTTGGTTCAACAGAAATGAATGGAGTTTCCTCCTGGTCTGTGTAGCCTTTGTCTCCAAAACTGATTCTTCCGAGAAAGCTAATGACACGCCCGAAACACATTGAGAAGGAGTTTGCAGTGATATTAGCTTTTGCCAGAAGGCTCGGAACAGAATAATCTTTCATACCAAGACCGAGAACACCATTCACAGAAACAGTTCTCTGGAACAGACCTGTCTGATTATGACCGCAACTGCACCACAAACAAGGATTCAGTTCTTTGGCAACTCCTTCGTTGCCCCATGTCATTTCTCAAACAGAGGACATTTGATGGAGCCATGAGTTCTAACTTCTAGGAAAGGCAAGAGACCTAGACTTCTAACATGCCCGGATTTTTCACTTTCTATTAATTCTTTCTGTTTATTGGGTTTTCTACGTAAACCAATAGGTTGCTTCACGAATTTTCCATGGCGGTAACAGGAAATGAACCTTGGTGCAATAGGGTCCATAAAGGTTTTTTGTTAAGAAAAGACAGCGGGAAAGAGTCATTACTTACCCAAGCGTGATATTAGCTTCGACAGGCTTTAAACGCGCGTCCTCTGTGACCAGATGCAATACATCCTGTACCAATGTCCCTGTAGTGGCTGTGGTGAAAGAGTTGGAAACCTGATAAGGGCAAATACTTGCAGGAGAAGAACACCGTCTCGATTCAAAACAACGCTTGTCACTGCATCTAATGCTTGAACTTGTAGAAGATGTGTTGGGACTGTAAAGATTGAGTGGTATACTCTGTGTCAAAGAAGAGAAACGAAAAGAGTTAAGGAACAAATAGTCTGAATAAAATGTTTAAATGCTTCAAGAGGAGAAAGGTTACCTCTGGAAGTCCAATATCTTTCAAGTCGCGGACTGCAATTGCAAGGCAACCAAAACAAATCAGTGTCTGAGTCCAGAGCCACCAGGAACCAAGTAGCTGGTGTTCCCACAGAGACATTGGCGTAATGCAGACTGAAACCACATGGATATACAATAAGCAATGCATTTGAGTACCCATACATACCATAACGCTTTACTATATCACCAATACCAAATTAGTTTGCATTAAAGAAGAAAACGAAATGTGATGAATCAAGAGTAGAAGAGGAATTACAATCCCAAAAAATCGAGTGCAATCGTCTCGTTGCCTGCCATGAAAGTAAGAGGGCTTTCTTCGTTGTTGGAGGCAAGACCTCGACCTCGAATCAAGCGACCATGGTGTGCCAAACCTTGAAGTACTCCAAATTTTCTTCTTCCGGAACAAGATCGTTAAACCCAAGATTTTGTTTGACCGCATCAGAGAACATGTGGTGAACTTCGAAGCTGAACTTCCCAGAAGACTCACATCTCTCCAATCCCCAAAGCCCCACGAACACAGACAATAATACAAACACTTGGCGTGCAACGGCCATGATTTACCTCCCGGTTTATTTCCGACAAATCAAAAACAGTTCGAACGTAAAAAAGTTCTTTTTATCTTCTCAGATAACGAGTTACACCTGGAAGAATCATCCCATATATGTAAGGAAATTGAGGAGTTGAAGAAATCAAGAGCTTGACTCGTTCTCATTATTGCAGATAAGCAGAGAGAAGCTAAGTTGATTCTTCGAAGTAATACTTGTTTAATCGGAGTAGTATTAGTAGTAGCCATTATCTTGTTGCTTCGTCTTCTCCCTGAAGCAGAAATTTGACGAAAACAGAGTACAGAGGAAGGAGACGACTTTTGAAATAACTCTTTCTTTTTGCGGAAAAGCCCCTTACTCTTCTTAGCTTTTTACTTAAATCCTTTTATTATTTACAGAACATAATTTCACCTAACTCTTGCAATTATACAATGCACTATATTTTTTTTTTTGGTCACCAACAACATTGTAGTTGACCTTTTTTCTAAGACAAATTATGTAGACGACCCTTTTATACAAGATATATATTTCACTCACGTCGTATTAAGGGGTATATCAATATTCAGATAGTATATTCCTAATTAAAAACAAGTTGTAGATTAGTACAACTTTTATTATCATACTAAATTCGATTTAAACAATAATTTGAGAAAAGGTAAGCTCAAAGTCAACAGACGAGGAGGGCATTATGATTTACGAATCATTCCCATTTTGCCTAATAGGTTAGTTTTCAAGAATACCCGTTGTGGGTGGCCTTACACGTTTGACAATGCACTTGCTCCAGACACTTTGACATATCCAAAACATTTACATAACAGAAACATACATTGTAACAGGAAGATAAAGATTGCCACTCTCAAACGAATGACAATTATTGTTTTGCTCATCAATCGAAAATTATTTTTAAAACGTAACATAAAAATGGTCAAACCAACACAAACCGAATGGCTTATGTGAATCAGAGGAAGGCCAAAAGAGGTAGGAGAATTAAGAGTTGCGATGCGACAGGGACGAGACTGGCTGCAGCGCCT
This sequence comes from Arabis hirsuta, assembly GCA_964056655.1. Lineage (NCBI taxonomy): Eukaryota > Viridiplantae > Streptophyta > Magnoliopsida > Brassicales > Brassicaceae > Arabis > Arabis hirsuta. The sequence continues at coordinate 8,169,542 of OZ053310.1, read as the reverse complement.
GAGCCGCCAGGATTTACTGTGGAGTTACGAGGGTCAAATGGGGGTGGTAAAGCAGCAGGGGGAGGAGGAGGTGGTGGAGTTGATGCTCTTGGTGGAGGAGCTTCAAACTCCGGTGGTGGAGGAGTTGTAGATTCTAAGCTTTCATCTTCAAAACCTGCCATCAAACAAAACACTTCAATACCAATGCTAAGTTATTCCAAGGATATATATATATACAGTCACACCCTGATTTGGTCACTCACAAAAAGACGGCTTCCAACCCAAAATCATCCTCTCCCGATCGAATACAATGCGGTAGCCAGCCATCAAGTTCTCTGCATTCCACAGAGACTCTCGTTATTATATGCATATATATATATATATATATATATATATATATATATAATTTGTAAGTTAGTATTCATTAGATACTTACGTCCGATGATGTTACTGTTGACGCTCTTAAGAATACCCAAGCAGTACATCGTAGTATTGGTCTGTAACTCATGTTCAAAACCAAAAACCAAAATGTAAATAGATAAGATAATACAAGAAAGAAAGAAAAAAGGAAAAACACCATGTCTTGCCTGAGTCCGTGCCGTGAAAAGTGGATTATTGAGAGTAATATTGGATCCTCCTACAAAAGTCAACTTTACTTTGGGAAAAGTTATACGTGTAGTGTTTGGGCTGCATGTGAAGAGGAAAAGTATCAGAATTTAGATGTGGTACCGATTAGACCATCTTACTAGCTACTTAGCTAGTTGAACTACTCTCCATACTTCATATTCTTCTTCTCCAAATTCAAGGTTTCCTATCTTTCTTACATTTTACGCGTTAAAAGTCCAACGTGTGCTACTAAATTGGGTAAAAGCATAAGATTACTACACTGATAAGATACCTCAAGTCGTAACAGAACTCGAATGGAAGCGTAGGATCAGCTGGGCGTCGCTTGTCCACCACTTGATCGTCAAACTGTAAAAGTTATAGAATAAATGTCATGCTGCGAAAAACACAAGCTTGGAGGAATGGCTATTATTCTAAGAAGTCTTCATTTCATATCCCAATGAAATTGAAAAACTACACATGAGATATCTAATGATTTAACAGCACAAGATTTTTGTGGAGGAAGAAAAGTTTGCACATATCTGGTCTGTGAACATGAATTTAGTTAGACCGGGTTTAATGTATGATTAGTCTAAACTAAGAACTTACATTTTTGGTAATAATACCATATGCTGGTTCCTGTAATAGTGAAAATGATGAGCCAGTGTCGAATTGTGCAAAGAAGCTAACACTAAAAGGATCTCCCCCCACTGATACTCCCGTCACGTTCACACCATATGCCGTACTGGTTTTTATTTCCGATCAAAAAATGAGATAAAGAAAAACACAGGAGCTAAAAACAGAATCAGTGTAGATAGTCAATCTGTAATTGACTAGGTACCTTGGTTCAACAGAAATGAATGGAGTCTCCTCCTGGTCTGTGTAGCCTTTGTCTCCGAAACTGATTCTTCCGACAACATCAATGACACGCCCGAAACACATTGAGAAGGAGTTTGCGGTGATATTCGCTTTAGCCAATGTGCTCGGAACAGAATAATCTTTCACACCAAGCCCAAGAACACCGTTCACAGCAAGACTTCTCTGGAACAGACCTGTCTGATTCTGACCACAACTGCACCACAAACACGGATTCAGTTTTTTGGCATCACCTGGTTGCCTCATAGGTCATTTCTCAAACAGCAGACAGTTGATGAAGCCGTACATGAGTTTCTAAGAGAGGCAACAAAACCTATTGGTTTTGCTATGCACACAAATAGGTTGCTTGGGGAAATTTCCATGGCGTTAACCGGAAATATAACTTTTTCTGTATAGGTCCAATATCACCCATAACGGTTTTTGTTAAGAAAAGACAGAGGAAAAGAGTCATTACTAACCCAAGCGTGACATTAGCTTCGACAGGCTCTAAATCCTCATCCTCTTTGATCAGATGCAATACGTCCTCTAACAATGTCCCCCTGGTGACTGTGTTGGTATTGTACGGAATCTGATAAGGGCAAATACTTGCAGGGGAAGAACACCCACTCGATCCAAAACAACGCTTGTCACTGCAACTAATGCTTGAACTTGTCGAAGATGCGTTAGGACTGTAAAGATTGAGTGGTATACTCTGTATCAAAGAAAACGAAAACGAAAAAATGTTAAAATCAAAAACATCTCAAAGAAAAAACGTGTTTCTTCTTTCGAGAAGGGAAAGTTACCAGTGGAATCCCCGCATCTTCCAAGTTTCGGATACAAGTGGTACCGCAGTTGCAAGGCAACCAAAACAAATCGCTGCCTGTGTCAAGAGCCACAAAGAACCAAGTAGCTGGTGTTCCTACAGAGACATTGGCGTAGTGCAGACTGAAAACCACATAGATATACAAATCATATTCAACAATCAAAGGAATTCAAGCATCAATATTCAGTACATAAGAAAACAAATTGTTTCGAAACAGAGAAGAAAGAGGCATTACGCTCCAAGAAGCCTGACTGAAAGCGTGAGATTGCCTTCCATGAAAGTAAGAGGGGCATCTTCGTTGTTGGACTCCGCAAGACCTCGACCTCTGATCAACTGATCGCGTTGGGCCAAAACCTTGAAGTACTCCAAACTTCCCTTTTCCGGCATTAAACTGTCAAGACCAAGACTTTGCTTGACTGCATCAGAGAACATGTGGTGAATTTCGAAGCTGAACTTCCCAGAAGCCTCACATCTCTCCAATCCCCAACACACCACTAACACAGACAATAACACAAACACTTGGCGTGCTACAGCCATGATTTTACTCCCGGAGCTTTTCCGAGAGAACAAGAACACTTCCAACGTAAAAAAGGTCCTTTTATCCTATCAGCTGACGAGTTATTACACCGGGACGAATCACGTATATGTAAGGAGATTGAGGAATAGAAAAAGTCAAAAACATGACTCGTTCGCATTGTTCCAGATAAGCAAAGAGAAGCTGATTTGATTCTTCGAACTAATACTTGTTTAATCGTAGTCGTAGCCATTATTTTGTAGCTTCGTCTTCTTCCTTGAGAGAAAAAAAAAAAAAAAGTTTGACGAAAACAGAGTCTATCTAGTATCTACTGCGGAAGGAAACGACTTTTGAAATCCGGTGTTATAAAAGTCTCTTAGTAAACTCTTTCTTTTTGCGGAAAAGCCCCTTTACTCTTCTTATTTTGCATCTAAGTCCTGTTATTGTTTACATTCTTATTAACAAACATATAATTCCACCTAACTCCTGCAATTATAGAATGCATTATATACAACAACATTATAGTTGACCTTTTCAAAAAAAAAAAAGGTTCACAAAAAAGGGATGTAGTCGACCTTTTTGTACAAGATAAATATCACTCACGTCGTATTAAGGTATCAATAATAGTATATTACCTAATTAAAAATAAAGTAGTGGATTAGTACAACTTTTATCATCATAATAAGTTCGATTTAAAGAACAAATTGAGAAAGATAAGCTCCTTTTGAGAAGTAGTCAACAGACGAGGAAGGCATTATTAAAATCAATTCCTATTTGCTCCATTACGTATTTTTGGCTTAATATATCTTAATTTCATCTTCCATATATCTAAACAAAATGTCCCCGTTAAGCAAAATTTAGATAATTTCCAAATTAGACTTTTGGATATTTTATAATTTGAGCAAGGAATTAAGATATTTTATTTACAAATGTACCAATTGGATGAAAGGGACGAACATGTTACATTACATGGGCTAGAAGATGAAAATTGAAGAATGCCGGGGGTGAATTGAATAATACAAGAAACTCAGAGGGTTTAAACGAAAATAAGATAGCACTTGCACAAGAACTACTATCAGATATATAGAAAAGAAAAGAAACAGAGGATGATGAAAACTGAAGATGCAGTGAGAGGGTTTAGGCGAGTGGAAGGGCTTTTGGGTCTTGAAGACGGCGTTGGCGGCAGCGATGGCGGTTTCGCTGATGCGTTAGGTCCTGTAAAACGGTTCTCATCGTTACCTGAAAATTTCAAGAAACAAATTAGTCTTTTTATAACTAACAAATTAGTTACTACTACTAACAAATTAGTTAAATGTCATGTCGTTATATTTATTTTTTTGGGAGAAGAGTTTAGTTAAAGCTAAAAGCATACAATCAGATTCTTTCCATCCCAAGATCATTCTCTCGCGATCGTGGACGATTCTGTAGTTGGTCATGAAGTTTTCTAAACAGAAAGAAACACAGTTTTATGTGATTAGAAATTGTGCAAGAAGATATGTTCTTGACTGACAAAAAAAAACTAACGTCCAATGATGTTGTAGTCGACAGTAACTTCTTTTAAGACTGCTAAGCAATAGAATTCTACACCCTGTAAAATGCAATGGAGATTCATATATATTTATGTAATCATCATTATCATGAAATTGATGGTATGAGAGATGTGTACATTGGAGGTGACGAATGCAAGTATGGGGCTGAAAACATTATACGTAGCTCCTCCTTTCATTTGAAAGCTAAGTGAAGGAATCTTATCTTCATCTGTACTGCAAAAGAGCAAATACACATCAATATTCGTATGAAATTAGATTTTCTTCTTCGATCATATGTGTAGCGAAGATCAGACTACGCACGCTGATGTAATAATGTAGCAGAACTCAAAGGGATTCCTTGCAGTTGCCGGAAGTCGTCTGTCTGGTACAGAGAGATGGAACTGCACACCACAACAAAAGATTTGTCAGTATATATCAACTAGTAAGCTCTAGCTAGTGAATTAGTGCCTCAATTTGTTTCAAACACAATTTATACGTTTGTGGTTAAGGAAAACTTTCCGCTTGCGCTTAATGCTTAAGTTCATTTGAGATATAAAAGCAAACAAACAATTGAGACATAGCCAATATAGTTAGGTAGGTACATTTGTGGTTAGAGAGGTGTAGTGAGGTTCGACCAGCCATGTAACCGCCGTGCCAGAGTCGAATATCGCATCGAATTCTGTTTCCACCGTCACTCTTCCCACCTTGAATTTGGTGATTCTCACATCGTAAAACTGCCTGTGTTTAGATCATATTAATGTACGTTTACTTATTGAAAAAAAAATGAAAGGAAAATGTGTAAGGGGGAGTTTACGAAGAAAGAGTGTCACTCAATGGAGTCTCAAGCTGGTCTGAGCTTCCTTTGTCTCCGAAACTAATTGTTCCTTTCCCATTAAGACCGAAACACATTGAGAAAGAATCTGAAGCCACACCGGCTTTAGCCAACATGTTTGGAACCGCTAAGTTGGCTATTGAAAGTCCCATTATACCATTTACAGCCGTTTCTTGGAACAACCCTAGTTGGGACTCACTACATCTGCCACCATTTTAAGTACTTTTTTAGTTAATTCATAAAATAAGAGGGGACATAAAGTAATATATATCAACTTAACAAGCATCAGTCGATTCTTTCATTGTCAATTGGTTTTGAGTTAAACGCTCTACTTTGAATATGTTTTACAAGTTGAAAGAATTACAAACCCGAATGTGATGCGAGCATCTCTGGCTTCTCCTTCTTCTGTGCTCATGTGGATCATATCCTCCACCAATACACCTGTGCTTCTGCTTCCGGGAGAGAGATATCGAATTCGGTAAGGACAATCACTGAGCGGAGAAACACATCTATTTCTTAATGCACAGAGTGTGCTATTGCAAGGAACCTTTGAGCTTGATGTTGATATGGTTGGATCGTAGATGTTGAGCTTTATCCTCTACATATTTCTTATATGTTACATGTATCCGTGTGTGTTAAAAGACGAAACATTAATTCCAAGATATAGTTTTTTACCTCGCCTTGGTCGGTTTCCATGCTCCGTACGCAAGTGGAATTGCAATTACAAGGTAACCAGAACAAATCACTTCCTGTGTCTAAAGCCACCAAGAACCATTGAGCCGGTGTCCCTACCGTCACATTCGCATAATGTAGACTGATCATTAAGAAAACATCTAATCAAAGGTCTATTTATAGTACTAAAATGAAAAAACAGAGGAGTTTCAAAAAAATTCATACAAACTGATTTCTTTGGTGGAGTTGCCTTGAGCGAAATATACAGTCGTCTGATTGTTGTTAGAGGTTAGTCGCCGACCTCGATCCCGATGAACCAAGGCCTCGTAGTAGTCGAGAGTTCCCATTTTAGGCAAGCCATGGCCACCAAGAACGGTCTTGACTTGCTCTGAGAATCTATGGTGAATTTCAAAGGAGAATGATCCTGAAACTGAAACAAATCCAAAACTCATAAAACATAATCCAAACTGAATCATCCATTTCAGCTTCCCAATACTCCAAATCATTCTCCGATCTTTCTCTCTCTCTCTCTCTCTCTCTCTTTCTTTAGAATCTAATTCCTATGTTTAAATTAGGAAATTATGAGTTGCTTCTTGCTAGTTGAGTTTCTTTTACTACAAGAAACTTTCTTCGTTTCCATGAGGATTTTTGTTTTTGAGGGAAAAGGTCAACGTTTTGTCTGGTGCTTGGTATTTGTCAACGGATCCTTATGATCGTTATTGAAGGAATATGTTGCCAACGAATTTCCCGTATTTAATTCGATTGTAAAAACACCAACTCTCGTATTTAATAATTCTAGATTAGCAACTTAATAATATAAACATATAGTAGTATTTTCTGTTTTATAATCTTAACTAGGTGATTGACGTATGAATATTTTATATAAATAAATTAATTTTAGTATTTAATAAGACAATTTTAGCAATTTATTGTAAATTAAATATGCGTGATTGCTAGTTTTTAAATTTATACGCATAAAAGAATAATATGTACGTGTTGGATAAAAAAAATAGTATTTTGAGTGCTACGTTGAGGTTTTTTTTTTTTTGTAATTTTTATCTATATTAAATAAAACGTAAATGATGGATAACCATATATGAATTTTTTTAGTTATAAAAAGATTTAATATGTTGGGAAAAAACTTTTAATATATAAAATTTCGTAATTAGAGAAAAAAAAATTTAAAAGTCACTAGATTTTTTTAATGCGGTCCATTCGTTTTTGTTTTTTTTTTTTTGGAATGTAGCGAGTCTAATGTTTCAATGATTCCACGTATGATGATACTAACGTATTATCAATATTTTCCAAATAAATAATTTAGAAAAAAACTAATTATCTTCGTTGAAAAAGTTTCATTAAGATTAGTCAACTCAAAATATTTATAATTTTTAAGTTTTACTAATTTAGATATTCTAACTTTTCGAATTTTATCAAACATAAACACAATTAACCTGTGGAATTCCTCTTGGCTTAATGGTTCGGTTAAGGGTTCATTAATGTTTCTACACCAGGAGATTTAGGGTTCGAACCCCACAAGATGCGATTTATTGATATTGATGTCAAATTAATGAAGACAAGCTTACAGGAAGTCTTCAGCGTGTGACAAGATATAATCGTTTGGCGTGGATCAAGACGGAAGACTTGTTCGTTGTAGAATCGTAGATGTAACAGTTTTCATAATTTGTAATTGAATAATAATAAATCTAAACGTTTAAAAAAATACAATTAACTTTTATTTCTTCTCTAAGTTAACGAAAATTAAATGATTATTAGGTACTTAGGGATCATATTCACAAGGAATCGCAAACACACAACCGATTATGAATTCAAATTAAGCTAAGTAAAGATATGATAATGTAATAAAAATACCAAAGCAAACAAGTGATGATGATTAAGGTTCTTAAAATTTAATTAAACAAAATGTTAGGCCATGGGTAATTCTCATGTATGAATCGAAATTGAAGAATAAAAGACTATCAGGATAATTAAGCACGGTTCTAGAACTCAAACACAAATGTAAAATCAATCAACTTCCGTTGCAGAGATTATCTATGACTAAATCCCTAAATCTCAAAAAAATTTTGCGAATTTATCGAATAAAGACAAGCATTAAAGTTCAAGTCTGATTGTTCACAAAATCACTAAGCCAAATTCCTTTGCGAATAGTTATTTTGCTCATCTAAGATTGAGTTCAGGTTGTTAATAATACTTCCGCATCTATTAAATCAACCTAGGGTTTCCAATTTCAGTTCATCCATCCCAAAATCAGAGTTAAAGCAAATCTAGATGAAGAACAAGAAGATAAATCCTAACAATAATCAATCTTAGCAATTTCTCATCAAAACTTAACAAGCAAACTACTCAGACATAGATGATCATCATTTTTGCAATGTTTTTTAAAACCGGACCGGCGACCGAACCGGAGAAACTTTTGGGTCATGGGTCAATGTAGTCCGACCGGATTTAACCGGTCGAATCGGATTTAATAGTTTTTTAAAACATAGTAATATAAACAGTTTTTGTATAACTATAATATCCAAATATATAATATAGCCTTTGAATAAACATATTTTAAAAAAATTAATCTTGAAGAAAATCATTTTAATAACAAAAAAACTATTAATTGACAAAATTTAATGAGAAAGAGTTAAGTTTATATGTAAAAAAAAAATTAAAAACATTAAACCATAACAAAAATTAACTAAATTCAAAACTAGTATTTGATTCTATAAATTTTAATCATAAAAAAATTAAATATGAAAAAAAAAAAACTCAAACCCGGGTCAACCCAACACGGCTAGCTGGCCTGTTCGCGGTCGAACCCGGTCACCCCGGTCCGGTTTTCAAAACATTGCATTTTTGAATAAAATTGCATAAAAGAGATAGAGTAAGAGATACAAAGGGTTTCGAAATCTGAAAGTGTCGAAGTGCAGAAATTTCTCCCAAAAGCTCTAAGATCCAATCTCTCTCCAATTGCTCAGTAGAAAACAAGATCCAACTCTAAAACATAAGGTAAAAACTATATAATGTCTAAAAATCGGACTCGAGCTTTTCTGTAAACTTCTGAGCCTTGAAACTTGTGATTTCTTCTCTTCAGACAGGTGCGTCGATCGACACACATGGCTTGTGTCGATCGACGCAAGCAGGAAAACTCGTCTCCGACTTGATCACTTCGGCTCATCTCTCCGCAATGCTCCAAAACGCTTCAAAAACTCTCATTAAGCTCCAAACGTCCATGAACTTATAAAGTAATGAAAAGACTCGAAAAACACCAAAAAGACTCTATAAAACGGACTTATATCATCGTCAAAAACAGGTAAAAAGTATGATATATCAACTCCCCAAAACTTAGCATTTGCTTGCCCTTAAGCAAAACAGAAACTAAGAATGAAGTCGAGGTTTTAAAACAGAAACTTTCAGCTAACCTTAGGAACGCCACATTGAACCAACACCCATGAATCCACATACCATAGAGCCAATGTTAGGAAGTACTTCGATGTACTCATTACAAGTTTCACAATCCTCCAAATCAAATCCAAACTTCTTAGAGAAATTAGACAGCATATTACCACCCTTTCGTGAAGAACAAGATGGAGTTTCATCGAGGGAGTATTGATCAAAGAACTTGTAGATTCTTACTCTTCCTTAACAACTTTGTGCACTTCTCCCTTCTCTCTTCCCTTAGTCGTTTTTTATATTTTTTTGTTTTTATCGACTTTTTCTGTACCTAAATCTCGTAACGGTCTTCACTACTATTGTTCTTTATGAGGAGACAGGCTCATAAATGTTTTTCCGTTACAGTTAAGAATAGCGCTCACTACTGTTGTTCCATGTCAGGAAACATGGTCGTGAGACTCGCTAGTGTTGTTCTCTGTGAGGAGACAGGATCGCGAGGTTCCTCATGCTATTCCTAACCTTAGACTTTTGTTTAATCTGTAAGGGAAGATTGAGAGTTTACTTGTGCTGGAGAGGAGTTAAGCCCAATGATTACCAAACCCCAAGACGAGAAGGTAAATGGTGATGATGGTTGAGTCGGCAATATACTTTCCAAACATTCTAGAAGCTTGAAGCCTCTCTGATAGACTAATCCACTTACACCTAACCATCTAATAATCCCCGCAATCAAACTACTACGGCAATGGTTCTTTAAGTGTTAGCGCTTTGTGGTTAGTTCCCAGGAAAACCTACAGTTTCAAACTGATTTTGACTCGATAAAACAAATTTTTGACTCAAAAGAAATAAAATAATATTAGCAACTACCTCTCCCAGACTTAAACAACATTGTCCATAGTGTTATTCAGCCTGAAGTTAGTAAAAGAAATCAAAGAAAATTGAAAACACCAATTTGATCGACACAAAAAAACTTACTTGGACAGGGGCGTCGATCGACACACTGTTTTCTCGTCTCGTCTTTTTTTTTTAACTCATAATAACTGAATAAACCAAAACTAAAACTAAAAATTAGTAAACAAAGGAAAAAAACGAAAATAATTAGACTTACCAGTGGGTTGCCTCCCACTAAGCGCTTGTTTTCAGTCATTAGCTTGACTGTGTCTGGCTCAAGTATGAGGTGGATCTTTGAGGAGCCTTATGTTTTCCTCATCCATTGGATGATCCTCTTTTGTAGTCAGCACTCCTCATCCATACTTCCAAGGGACAACACCAGGAAAGAGCTTCATGGTGTTGAACATCATCTCTTGGACCAATATCTCTCATTTCTCCCTCACTTCTAAAGGGATGATAATTCTGAACTTCGAGAAAGGTTTTGAGATCTTTTTGCGGCTCACTTTGTAGTGACTAAGGTCTCCATCACATCTCGGTGAGGTTAGAGTCGAAGGCGGAGCTCTTGGGATCTTCTTCGTGTCATCTCTAGGGTCTAAACTCTGCTGTCCTCCATCAGTAACAGTCATACACGAATTCTCTTTGACATGAACTGCCGGGTATAAGACATTCTTGTTGATCTTGGAGAAGGAGATTCTCTGATTAGGAAAATCCACAATTGCACCAACAGTTGTAAGGAATGATGCACCAAGTACCAATGGTTTATTGCTATCTTTTTTCAACTCTATAATCTGAAAATTCGCAGGAACAAGACAATCTCTTATTTGAAGCATCAAGTCACAAACAGACCCTTTCAAAGTCGTAGAAGAAGAATCAGCAAGCTTGATGGACATCCTTGAAGGTTGTAGATCCAAAATCCCTAGCTTTCTTGCAACACCCTCAGACATAACATTCACATTAGCTCTAGTGTCACAGAGAGAATTATTTAACTCCATACTTTTGATTGAGCAGGGAACAATAAACATCCATGGATTCGGTATCTTAGGCAACTTCATCAATGGTGGTTGAGCCTGTACTTTGACACTAGTAGCTGGTGGGTATGGTATCTTAGGCTTGTAGACACGTTCCTCTGTGTTAACCGAAGTCTGCAACGAAATTGGCCTCTTCTGGGTCTTGCGTCGATCGTGTGTCGAGCCTGGTCGATGCAAATCCTTCGTCGAGATTTTTGATCTGCGTCGATCGACACAGAGGATCTGCGTCGATTGATGCAAGGTCGGTAACATCAATCTCGTCTTCTTCAAGCTCCAATAGCTCGTCAATTTGCTCGTCCAAACCCTCCTCAAAAGCTTGATTCACCTCCTTCTCACTCCCCAAATTGATCGTATTGACGAATTGTCTTGGGCTGTCAGTTTTGCTAAGAAAAAAAACCTTTTTGTCTCTTCGCATTCTTTGCGGCTGAGCAACTTGAACATCCAGCTTCTTGACATGGGAATTCAAAGCTTCGAATTTCCTATTCAAGTCTTAGTACATAACATCCATCTTCCCATTGAAGCTTACGGTCATATTCTGTTGACCCTCCAAGAGTTGCTCCAGCATAGATTCCATCTTACTATCTGAGGACTGAGCAGGAGGTGTCTGATAAGAATATGAATCGTAGTTCCTCGTGTAGTTGTTGCTCTGAAACGACTTCTCGAAATCATTCTTCTGATATCCTTGCTGATTACCAAACATCTGAACTTGATAACCAGCTCCATTGATGTAGTTAACATCCTTTTCTTCTGGCTCGAAAGTCTCCACTTCTTGAGCAAACTGAACTGACTTCTTCCCCACTAGAAAGTTATGCATTGACTCAATCTTGGCCTTTACCTCAGCAATCTGACTCCCATCCATGTTGCCATCAAGCTTCTTCCTCTCGAAGTCAGCATTCTTGTAATATTGCTAGAAGCCAAGTTCTCGATAAGCATGAGTGCATCCTCAGGATATCTGGTGTTGAAGTTCCCGCTATATGCAGCATCCAATGCCATATGGTAATGCTAGTCGACTCCTCTGAAGAAGATACCCAGCAACTGAACATTACTAAAGCCGTGATGTGGACAATCCCTCTGATAGGCCTTGAATCTCACCCAGGAAGCCTTGAATGCTTCAGTCGGTCCTTGCTTGAATGTCGAGATTTTCATCCTCAAATACTCAAACCTTGCCTCATCAAAGAAATTGTTGAGGAAAGCATTTTTGGTGTCCTCCCAAGTAGTCAATGATCCCAGCTCTAAGTACTTCAGCCAGTAAGCTGCTTCTCCACCAAAAGAGTAGGGGAAAAGCTTGTAATAGAGGTAATCGTTAGACACTCCATTAGCATGATGCTCGATGCAAAATCCTCGAATCGCTCGATATGGTCCATGGGATGCTCAGACGATAAACCATGGAAAGGATGCTGAGCTACAAGCGCGAAGTACGCATGCTTCAGCTCGAAATCGTTCCTCTAAAAAGCCAGAGGACGAATTGCTGCCCTAAAAACTTGATATCACAGAGTTTTAACCCTAAATAACACTGCAAGTGCACAGCAATCGAAGTGGTAATTATGGGATCGAATCCACAAGGACCAAGTGTTACACTACGAAAGTATAAGATTGAAATTAAGCTAAGATGACAAAATGTGATTGTTTGCAAAATAAAATAAGAATGACAAATAAACGATGTGAATTTATGAATTAAAAACGTCAGGCTTTAGGGATATTCGCAGGAAATCAGAAATCATGAATCAGACAATTATTCAGGGAACAATTCAGCGCAGTCTCGAACTTAAACATAAATTTATAACCAATCCACTGTCGTGGTATCAATCACTTTATCTAGCAACCTAAGATTCTAAACTGTCGTTTGAACTCAGAATTCTAGACAAGCATTAACGAGCAGGTTTAATATGTTCACAAATCGCCTTAGCATCAGCTTTCGTTGGCTAAGGACAATTTGCTCATCTACGTTCTTTCAGGCATTTAATCGAACACTTTTGGTGCATTAAACATCCTAACATCAGGAACTAGGTGATCAATCTAATTCAAGCAATAAGAACAACGATAGATGAAGACAAATACAAATCCCTATCTATGTCTAATTCATCGATTCATGAAATCCCTTGAAACCCTAAAACCTAACTATAGATCTACTCAGACATGGAGATGAATAAACAACAAGCTGATGAAGGAAAACTCATGATTAATAAAATAGAAATCCAATAGGGTTCAGAAATCTTCTCAATAATCGTCGAGTTAGAGATTCGTCTCCCTGGTGTTTTCAAAATTGCAAAAGCTCCAAGTCTGATAAAAATATAAAAGCGTCCTAAAAAACACTCCCCAAACGAGTATTTATCCCTAAAAACACGTTTTGGTACAAAACTAAAACAAATTAGGAAAATTGATTTTTTTACAACTTTTGGTCGGTTTGGGCAAGGGATCGATCGATCCTTAAGTAGATCGATCGATCCTTAGCCAAATCGATCGGTCTTTGGCCATTCGATCGATCTAATTGTTTACGGCAGCTTTCTCGAAGTCTGGATCGATCGATCCCACTCCAGATCGATCGATCCAATGCACTTTTCTTGCTTCTTCGATCTTTTCTTCCATTCCTTGCTCCAATTCGCCTTAGACTCGTTCCAAACGTATTATAACCTGCAAAGACCACAAAACCAAAGGAAAGACTCGATAAAACATTGAAAACATGGGTTAGAATGCGTTAAAAACGCAATACATCAACTCCCCCAGACTTAGTTTTTTGCTTGCCCTCAAGCAAAACAGAAAACTAAACCTGTGAAAGAGGTTTGAAAATCACGGAAACTCAAATTCTCTTTTAGACGTTTAGTGACCACTAAATTCGTAATCCACATACTGTAAGTATGAATCAAATCGAACCACCATGTACTTCTCCACGGACTTTCCAGCCTCCCAAATTCATCTCAGGATTTCGCAGCACCTTCCACAAGTCATCATCGCTATCTGCATTGATAATCTCAGTGCTAAGAAGCTTCTAGATTCATTCCCGTACAATACCATGACAGATCACCAATACACCCTTTTTGGTACTCTTCCCTCTCCCCCAGACTTGTTCGATTCTCTACCATTTTTATATGATTGATGAGACTCAAAGCAGTGCATAACACTATTGCTGTTCCCTTCCAGGAGACAGGGTCGTGACTCACTAGTGTTGTTCCTTGTGAGGAGACAGGGTCGTGAGAGTGCTCGTCTTCTTTGTCCGTATCACGGGACTCAGACTGCTGCTTTTGAGCTGGGTGATCACCTCTTGAGTACTGACTCACCGGAATTTTACTTCCTCATCTTGTACTCAGGAGCTATCATTTCACCCCAATCCTAATCATATGTATACATTTTCCTAAAGTTTTATTTTAGGGAATTGAGAGAGAGAAGTACTATTACTTATCACACACGGTGCATCTGTCAGGTACGAACAAGGAATCAAGCCCATTAGACACCAATCATTCCAATGAGAGTGCAATTAGCTCTGGCTTAGTGGATTTTACTGGAAACAAGAGACGTCTCTAGTTAACTAGTTAGTCCTTGGATTTTCCATTAGTCGGATCTGAAATCATTCTGCAGTAATGGTCACTCAAATGAAATAGTCAGTAAACAAAGAGAAAGATTTCATCATGGTTTCCTAACAATAACACTCTTGACTCAATAAAACAACTTGGACTGACTCATGAAAAACATAAAAATGACTCAAAAGAAACAAAACAAAGGAGAATGGCGTTAGTAAACGATGAATACCTTCCCCCAGACTTATTTCACACCGTCTCGGTGTGAAAATAAATCAAGAAAAAGGCAAAAGAGACTAAAAAAAAAAAAAAAAAAAAAATGAAAAGTTTTTTTTTTTTTTATTTTATTTTTTTTTATTTTATTTTATTTTTTTTATTTTATTTTTTTTTTTTTTTTGTTTTTTTTTTTTTTTTTTTTTTTTTTTTGTTTTTTTTTTTTTTTTTTTTGGGAACGGATCGATCGATCCGAACTGGCGATCGATCGATCTTCTCCTTGACTCGCCGTGTTGCTCGATCGCAGAACTTACGTAACTCGATCGCTAAATCCGATCGATCGATCTGTGAAGAGATCGATCGATCTCCACTCACATTTTTTTTTTTTTTTTTTTTTTTTTTTTTAGCAAGCCTGAAACAATAAAAGTAAAACCAGAGTTAGTAATAATATGAAAGAAAAACGAAACTGTATATACTTACCAGTGGGTTGCCTCCCACTAAGCGCTTGTTTTAAGTCATTAGCTTGACTTTGGTCTCATGTGTCAGTCAGGAAGATGGGCATGGGAATTTACGCTAAAACAGGCCCCCCAATCAGTAAACTTCAGCTTCAGAACCCTGCTCAACATATTTTTCACCGCTTCTTCACCTTTCTTTTTCAGGTCAGATGTGAGAATAACTCTAACCTTAGGGAAAGGTTTTGATATGCCCCTGCACTTCACCTTGTACTCAATGGTGTCACCAACACACCTCTGAGGTACCAAAATCATGTGAGGAATGCCCTTGATTCTTTGGCTCATCACTTTCTCCTTTATCATGCTCTTTTGACCAGTATTCTTTGTTGTGATAAGAGGGTCTCCATCCAGCACTTTCTTGACCTCACTATTAACAATAGAATCTCTCTTGGTCTCGACTTGCGGCTTCCCTCCATTGACGATGGTAACACAAGAAGCAAGTTTGGCTACTTCCTTAGGGGGTATAGCTTTGTAGAAGACCGCCTTGTCAATATTAGAGAATGAGACTCTTCCATTAGGTAAATCTACAACTGCTCCCACTGTCGCCAGAAACGGTCTTCCGAGAATCAGAGGTATACCGGGATCTTCACACATCTCCATCACCTGAAAGTCAGTAGGAACAAGACAATTTCCTACTCGAACATGTAAATCGTGAATGGTACCATGTGGAACCTTGGTGGAAGAGTCCGCAAACTTGAGAGATATCTGAGCAGGTCTCATCATAGTAATTCCAAGCTTCTCTGCCATAGCTCTAGACATGAGATTTATAGAAGATCCAGAATCGCAGAGAGATTCTTTAAATTTAACTCCTGCAATGGAGCATGGAACGACAAATTTTCCAGGATCTTCTAGCTTTGGCAACTGCTTCATAGGAGATGGTGTATTCATCGCTTCAACAAATAGAGCTTTGACGACTGAAAGACTCTTCTTTATATCCCTAGAAAACTCACGATATGCAGGATCAACTCTAAATACCTCTTCAAACGAGACACCAGGAGGAACCTCTCTCACCATCTTATTAAACTCAGCCAGCTTCCTATCATCAATCTCATATTTCAGGCTTTGAGGGTATGGGATTGTAGGAATATATGGCAATGCTGATACATCTTCCTCTACTTTCGATGCTGAGACATCTTCCACCTCACTCTGCACTATTATCACATTGCAGTGCTCTCTGGGATTTGTTTCAACTCTTCCTGGAAGAGTCCCTGGTGGTCTCTTAGCTGATGTCGAGATCTGAGCTACTTGAGTGTCAAGCTTCTTCACATGAGAGGAGAGAGCTTCAAACTTACCATTGAGATCAGCATACATACTATCCACCTTGACATTAATCTCGTTAGAAGACTTTTGCTGATTTAGGAGAAGCTGCTGCATCAGAACCTTGAGTTCATCTTGAGAGTCGGATGTAGAGCTCGCAGGAGCTTGGAAATTATTGAATGGCTGTTTCTGCTGAAATCCACCCTGAAATCCACTCTGACCCTGATTTTGCACGTACTGTTTCTGAAAACCCTGTGAAAAATTCTTCTGGAAACCCGGATTTTGCACGCCAGACTGTCCTGAAAAACCCTGAGAACCTGAAACGCCCGCGTTTTGCACGTACGTTTTCTCCTTTCCCTGAGTGACCACCTGCTGTGGATAAATCTGATCCTGTGGATTTTCAACGTTCGTGCTCTTGTAGGACAGATTCGGATGGTTTCTGTAATTCTGGTAAAAACCCTGGTTTTGCACGAAACCTTGTCCATTCACATAGCTGACTTCCTGCTGCTCATTATTCCCTTCCTCAGTGTAGTCTTGGTATACAATCGGTTCTGCTCCATCCTCACAAAACTGGACACTCCTCTGATTTTGCTTCAGCAACTGATTGTACTTCTCATTCAGCTCCTCGAATTTCTGAGACTCAATGCTACTAACCCTCTTTGACCTGTCGTACTCAGAAGGACCATTAACAGAGCTTGCAGCTAGATTTTCAATCAGCTCAGATGCTGCCTGCTCTCCTCGAGTCATAAAGTTTCCATTACTTGCAGCATTGAGTTGATTTTTGGACTCTCTGTCAACTCCATCGTAAAATATGCTAATCAGCTGCCCTTCTGAATACCCATGGTGAGGACACTCTCTGCGATACTCCTTGAACCTCTCATAAGCCTCAGAGAATGACTCTCCTGCAAACTGCTGGAACGACACAATCCTGTTCCTCAGGGAAGTTGTCTTGGACTTGGTGTAGAAATGATCCAAGAATGCAGCTCGGCATTGATCCCAAGTTGTCAAAGATCCAGGAGGTAGAGACTTGAGCCATCTCGATGCCTTGTCTGCCAGAGAAAAAGGGAACAATTTGCACTTGATCCAGTCCTCAGGGACTCCATTTGCCTTGGTAGTACTGCAAATTTCCTCAAAATTCTCTATGTGATCCATGGGGATCTCAGAAGGTAACCCATGGAAAGTATAATTCTTCACCAATCCAATCAGCTGAGGGTGCAGTTGATAGTCATTCCTAACGAGAGGGGGTGGACATATCGCAGACCGGTTCTGATAGAAAGTGTGAGGGGTGTTTGCATCACCAATACCAGGCTGAATCTGCTGCATCTGCCTCAGCTGCTCTTGCATTTGTTCATGCATCCTCTCAAATTCAGCTCTAGTAACCCCTGCGGCTACCGGTGCATTGTTTTCGTCGTCTGTATCAACCATGTTGACTTGTTTCGACTTTGCTTTAGCTCTGTTTGTTCGTTCTATTCTTCCAAGTGTCGTGTTCTCAAAGTAGAGAAGGTTGCCAGAGCCTTCACTTCTTCTTTGCATACACCTGAAGCACACAAGACCAAGCAAAAAATAGAACTCGTCAGTAACTTCTTAGACTAAATTCCAAACTAAAATTCAAAGGTAACGCTATTGGTCCCCGGCAACGGCGCCAAAAACTTGATATCACAGAGTTTTAACCCTAAATAACACTGCAAGTGCACAGCAATCGAAGTGGTAATTATGGGATCGAATCCACAAGGACCAAGTGTTACACTACGAAAGTATAAGATTGAAATTAAGCTAAGATGACAAAATGTGATTGTTTGCAAAATAAAATAAGAATGACAAATAAACGATGTGAATTTATGAATTAAAAACGTCAGGCTTTAGGGATATTCGCAGGAAATCAGAAATCATGAATCAGACAATTATTCAGGGAACAATTCAGCGCAGTCTCGAACTTAAACATAAATTTATAACCAATCCACTGTCGTGGTATCAATCACTTTATCTAGCAACCTAAGATTCTAAACTGTCGTTTGAACTCAGAATTCTAGACAAGCATTAACGAGCAGGTTTAATATGTTCACAAATCGCCTTAGCATCAGCTTTCGTTGGCTAAGGACAATTTGCTCATCTACGTTCTTTCAGGCATTTAATCGAACACTTTTGGTGCATTAAACATCCTAACATCAGGAACTAGGTGATCAATCTAATTCAAGCAATAAGAACAACGATAGATGAAGACAAATACAAATCCCTATCTATGTCTAATTCATCGATTCATGAAATCCCTTGAAACCCTAAAACCTAACTATAGATCTACTCAGACATGGAGATGAATAAACAACAAGCTGATGAAGGAAAACTCATGATTAATAAAATAGAAATCCAATAGGGTTCAGAAATCTTCTCAATAATCGTCGAGTTAGAGATTCGTCTCCCTGGTGTTTTCAAAATTGCAAAAGCTCCAAGTCTGATAAAAATATAAAAGCGTCCTAAAAAACACTCCCCAAACGAGTATTTATCCCTAAAAACACGTTTTGGTACAAAACTAAAACAAATTAGGAAAATTGATTTTTTTACAACTTACTATGTCTAACAACCTAAGATCCTAAACTGTCGTTTGAATTCAAGAGGTTAAACATGCATTAATGGTCAAGTTTGATATGTTCACAAAACACCCTAACATCAGCTTTCGTTGGCTAGGGATGCTTTGCTCAAATAGGTTCTTTCAGGCTTTTAAACAAACACTTTTGATGCGTTAAACAACCTAAGATCAGAAACAAGGTAGCTAATCAAGTTCCAGCAATACGAACAACCTAGATGAAGAAACCAAGTTATCAATCCCTAAATCAACATCTTAGTCAATCAAACTCTGAAATCCCTTTGAAACCCTAAAACCCAATTAGAAAACTACTCAGACATGATAGAAATCAAATCATAAGAAGAATCCATGGAAGAAAAGAAGAAATCAATAAATAAACAAGAGGGTTCAGAAATCTTCTCCAAATTGTCAATAGGGATTAGAGATCTTCTCCCAAAAGTTTAGAATCAAAACAGATGAATAAATTACAAGGGTTTCCTCTCTAAAGTGGCTAAAAACATGTATTTATAGGTCTAAAATCGTGCAGGTCAAAATCTCTGGCAAAACCAAGTCAAATTAGGAAACACTGAAAATTTCCTTTATTTTCGTCGGTTTAGCCAGAATGACAGGTCTTCACGAGAATTGGTGTAACTTTCTGACCGTTGATCCAAATGACTTCAATCTTCTTTTGTATGCAAGCTGACTCAATTATCTATCTCGTGTCCAAAATTCAGATCAATCCAATGATTTTAAGGCTTCCAACGATTGCCTGACATATGACGCTTCAGAACTGTCCAATATCTCTTTTCTCAACCTTTTTGCTCAATTAACCTGTAAAAGACTCTAAACACTACAAACACACTAAAACTACCACTTAAGACATAAAACCGCATAAAAATCATTAGATAGAATAATAAACACCATATAAAAACCATAAAAACCAGGATATATCAACTCCCCCAGACTTAGTATTTTGCTTGTCCTCAAGCAAAACAAAAGACTAAACCTGTGAAAGAGGTTTGAAAACGTGGAAACTCAGATTCTCTTTTAGACGTTTAGTGACCACTAAATTCATAATCCACATACTGCAAGTATGAATTAAATCGAACCACCATGTACTTCTCCGCAGACTTTTCCAGGCTCCCAAATTCATCTCAAGATTTCGCAATACTTTCCACAAGCCATCATCGCTATCCTCATTGATAATCTCAGTGCTAAGAACCTTCTTCCCGTTCAATACCACGACAGATCACCAACACCACCTTTTGGTACATTTTCCTCTCCCCCAGACTTATTCGATTCTCTACGTTATCTCTAAGATTGTTTAGACTCAAAGCAGTGCATAACACTATTGCTGTTCCCTTCCAGGAGACAGGGTCGTGACTCACTAGTGTTGTTCCTTGTGAGGAGACAGGGTCGTGAGAGTGCTCGTCTTCTTTGTCCGTATCACGGGACTCAGACTGCTGCTTTTGAGCTGGATGATCACCTCTTGAGTACTGACTCACCGGAATTTTACTTCCTCATCTTGTACTCAGGAGCTATCATTTCACCCCAATCCTAATCATATGTATACATTTATTTTAGAGAATTGAGAGAGAGGAGTACTATTACTTATCACACACGGTGCATCTGTCAGGTACGAACAAGGAATCAAGCCCATTAGACACCAATCATTCCAATGAGAGTGCAATTAGCTCTGGCTTAGTGGATTTTACTGGAAACAAGAGACGTCTCTAGTTAACTAGTTAGTCCTTGGATTTTCCATTAGTCGGATCTGAAATCATTCTGCAGTAATGGTCACTCAAATGAAATAGTCAGTAAACAAAGAGAAAGATTTCATCATGGTTTCCTAACAATAACACTCTTGACTCAATAAAACAACTTGGACTGACTCATGAAAAACATAAAAATGACTCAAAAGAAACAAAACAAAGGAAAATGGCGTTAGTAAACGATGAATACCTTCCCCCAGACTTATTTCACACCGTCTCGGTGTGAAAATAAATCAAGAAAAAGGCAAAAGAGACTCAAAAGAAGAAAAAGTTTTTTTTTTTTTTTTTTTTTTTTTTTTTTGCACGTACCTTGCACGGATCGGTCGATCCATATCTGGATCGATCGATCTATATCTGGATCGATCGATCTGATTATGTTCGATTATGCCAAGTCGATCCTGAGGTGATCTGATGCTTTGGCTCAAATATTCGGATCGATCGATCCGTGCAAAGATCGGTCGATCTGCCCCTTATTTGCACGGACTTTTTTTTTTTTTTTTTTTTTTTTACCGAAGTCGATCGCAGAACTTACGTCGGTCGATCCTGGAATACGATCGATCGATCCTAAGTGTAGATCGATCGATCTGCCCCTTATTTGCACGGTTTTTTTTTTTTTTTTTTTTTTTTTTTTTTTTTTTTTAAATAAATTTTTTTTTTTTTTTCCTGAAACACCGAAAAACAAAACTAAAAGTTAGAAGATGGGTTGCCTCCCACCAAGCGCTTGTTTTAAGTCTTTAGCTTGACTTATGAACACATAGGTTAATCATGAGAATCAAAAGGTTGGGCCAATGCACCTTTTGTCCTTCTCCTATTAGAAAAATAAACATAATATGCAAGAAAACACATCCATGACAAAAAGATAAAACTCTCATCGAGGGACTTTACTACCAGTGTAGCATATATCTTTGAATCGTCATTGGTTAGATACTCATGAGAATCAAATGCATTTGATGGAAAAATAAAGTCAACTTCAGGGTTAAACGAATTCATCAAATAATAGTTAACTTCATCCCCATCAATCATGTAGACCACAATATTCTCATTCCCAGAATGTATCTCAACCTTATGATCATCTACCCCATTCAAGAGCTCATCTACATTAAGCACTTCTCCTAGACAAGATTTTTCAAGAAGAGAACTAGATTCCTCTAGAATTGAAACCTTAAACTCGAGATCATGAACACTTAAAGCACACAGATGATTGATATCAAAGCATACTTCATGATAATCCCTGGCAAGTTTTTCTACTCTTAGAGTATCTAGTTGTTCAGTCTCACATATTAATTCATAACATTCTTGAATGAGCATGAGAGTCTGCAAACTAGAAGCTACATCTTCAATGCAAGGCAAGTGCCTATCCTCATTATCATGAAATTCAAAGGATAAGTCGTATGTACCTTCTAGTTGGCATGGTGGAACCCAATATATTACCTCTTCAAGTGCATGAGCTACGGTAATCTCAGAAAATGTGAGCTCCCTTCCTTCAAGTGAAGCCCGGTGTGAGATGAGATTCACCCGGATCATAGCTGCTAGGTCTCTCCTTGTCAAGGTTGGGTTTTCCTTGTGAAGCTCTTCTAACTCCACTCTCTGCTCTGGTGTAAGCACACTCTCATCAAATGGAGGCTCCACGTAAGGCTCATCTTCGAATGTGTCTTCCTCCTCTTGTGGCCACTCATTGTAATCCATGGCCATCACTATAAGAACCTATACAAAAGAAAAACAAAAAAAGTTAGTGTCTTAGACTAAATTTCAATCCCAAATTCGAAGGCAATGTAATTGGTCCCCGGCAACGGCGCCAAAAACTTGATAACACAGAGTTTTAACCCTATATAACTACTGCAAGTGCACAGCAAATGATTGTAGTAATGCAGGGATCGAATCCACAAGGACCAAGTATCACACTACGAATATATGAGAATAAAACTAAGCTAAGACGGAAATATGATTGTGAATGCAAATCGAAACAAGAATATAAACTAAAAAAATGTAAACTTATGAATAAAAAGTATTGGGCATCAGGGAATTCGCAGGGATTCAGAGATTCGGAAATAGATAAATTGTCAGGAAAAGCATTAGTAATCATTCTAGAACTCAAATCACGAAATCAAATTGATCTACTGTCGTAGTATCAATTACTATGTCTAACAACCTAAGATCCTAAACTGTCGTTTGAATTCAAGAGGTTAAACATGCATTAATGGTCAAGTTTGATATGTTCACAAAACACCCTAACATCAGCTTTCGTTGGCTAGGGATGCTTTGCTCAAATAGGTTCTTTCAGGCTTTTAAACAAACACTTTTGATGCGTTAAACAACCTAAGATCAGAAACAAGGTAGCTAATCAAGTTCCAGCAATACGAACAACCTAGATGAAGAAACCAAGTTATCAATCCCTAAATCAACATCTTAGTCAATCAAACTCTGAAATCCCTTTGAAACCCTAAAACCCAATTAGAAAACTACTCAGACATGATAGAAATCAAATCATAAGAAGAATCCATGGAAGAAAAGAAGAAATCAATAAATAAACAAGAGGGTTCAGAAATCTTCTCCAAATTGTCAATAGGGATTAGAGATCTTCTCCCAAAAGTTTAGAATCAAAACAGATGAATAAATTACAAGGGTTTCCTCTCTAAAGTGGCTAAAAACATGTATTTATAGGTCTAAAATCGTGCAGGTCAAAATCTCTGGCAAAACCAAGTCAAATTAGGAAACACTGAAAATTTCCTTTATTTTCGTCGGTTTAGCCAGAATGACAGGTCTTCACGAGAATTGGTGTAACTTTCTGACCGTTGATCCAAATGACTTCAATCTTCTTTTGTATGCAAGCTGACTCAATTATCTATCTCGTGTCCAAAATTCAGATCAATCCAATGATTTTAAGGCTTCCAACGATTGCCTGACATATGACGCTTCAGAACTGTCCAATATCTCTTTTCTCAACCTTTTTGCTCAATTAACCTGTAAAAGACTCTAAACACTACAAACACACTAAAACTACCACTTAAGACATAAAACCGCATAAAAATCATTAGATAGAATAATAAACACCATATAAAAACCATAAAAACCAGGATATATCAGTTGGCATATAACTCATCAGGTCTGTTGTACTCTCCCAGAGTGCGCCCACGCCCAGCTGGCTTTTGCCGCTGAATGACCTGGTTCCCAAGCTGCTCCACTGGCTGCTCAATTGGTTCCACAATCACAACCCCCTGATCATCCAGTTTCTGACCCTGAGCGTTGCGCCTCCGACCCTCTTGATCATACAACAAACCATCTTCACCTCTCATAAAAACAATCAGATTAACCATTTTGGCTGTCTTTTCCGCTGCTCGGTTTGCTCGCTCTAACTTTCCAATCTCGAGATTAAGATCGACTATCTCTTTGTTCTAATTGCTCTTGGTAATGTGATTAGGCATACACCTGAAACACACAAGAAAAGGAGAAAATAGTGAGTAAGTAACAAAACAAAAATAAAAACAGACAAAATCCTAAATTCAAAAATCGATTCCCGGGCAACGGCGCCAAAATTTGATATGCTCAAATTAACCTTGAGCTATTCTCTCAAATTAATAGATCGTAATAGTACTTAGGAATCGTATCTACAGGGAATCGCAAATACACAACCGATTATGAGTTCAAATTAAGCTAATTAAAGATATGATAATGTAATAAAAATAGCAAAGCAAACAAGTGATGATGATTAAGGTTCTTAATATCCAATTAAACAAAAAGTTAGGTCATGGATAATTCTCAGGTATGAATCGAAATTGAAGAATAAAAGACTGTCAGGATAATTAAGCACGGTTCTAGAACTCAAACACAAGTGTAAAATCAATCAACTTCCGTTACAGAGATTAACTATGACTAAATCCCTAAATCCCAAATTCCTTTGTGAATTTATCGAATAAAGACAAGCATTAAAGTTCAAGTCTGATTGTTCACAAAATCACTAAGCCAAATTCCTTTGCGAATAGTTATTTTGCTCATCTAAGATTTAGTTCAGGTTGTTAATAATATTTTCGCATCTATTAAATTAACATAGGATTTCCAATTTTAGTTGATCAATCCCAAAATCAGAGTTAAAGCAAATCTAGATGAAGAACAAGAAGATAAATCCTAACAATATTCAATCTTAGCAATTTCTCATCAAAACCTAACAAGCAAACTACTCAAACATAGATGATGAAATCATCATTTCTGAATAAAATTGCATAAAAGAGATAGAGTAAGAGATACAAAGGGTTTCGAAATCTGAAAGTGTCGAAGTGCAGAAATCTCTCCCAAAAGTTCTAAGATCCAATCTCTCTCCAATTGCTCAGTAGAAAACAAGATCCAACTCTAAAACATAAGGTAAAAACTATATATAATGTCTAAAAATCGGACTCGGGCTTTTCTGTAAACTTCTGGGCCTTGAAACTTGATTTCTTCTCTTCAGACAGGTGCGTCGATCGACACACATGGCTTACATCGATCGATACACATGGCTTGTGTCGATCGACGCAAGCAGGAAAACTTATCTCCGACTTAATCACTTCGGCTCCTCATTCCGCAATGCTCCAAAACGTTCCAAAAACTCCCATTAAACTCCAAACATCCTTGAACCTATAAAGTAATGAAATGACTCGAAAAACACTAAAAAAAACTCTATAAAACGGACTTATATTATGGTCAAAAACAGATAAAAACCATGATATATCAATAAACACAATTAACCTTTATCCCTTCTCGAAGTTAACGAAAATTAAATTATTATTAGATGGTCAAAAATAACTACATCTGAGAATTTAATTAATAGACAAATTAAAACCAAAAGCACATGATAACATTGAATCGTTGTGTTTGCGTGGCTTTTTTATATATAATTTGGTGGAAATGTGATTAGAGTCGTGGAAGGATGTTTGTTCCATGAGTTAGGCGCAGCTTTGTACACATTTGGCAATGATAAGATATGGGTGTTTTGGTTATGAGATAGAAATAAGAGGATGAAAATGTAAATACTGTATTTTCAAAAAAAAAAATGTAAATACTGATAAAAGCAATATTTTAAAAACCGGACCGTACACTGACTCGGCGTAGTAAATCACATGATATAGACCACGAAAAATATTGGATAGATGGTCCGACCGGTCTAACCAGTTGAACTGGATTTTTAATTTTTAAATTAAATAATATATGTATATATATGATAATGCTCAAATTTACCTTGAGCTTGCTACTCTCTCAAATTAAGAGATCGTAGTAGTACTTAGGAATCGAATCCACAGGGAATCGCAAATCACACAATAGATTATGACTTTGAATTAAACTAAGCAACAATGTATGAGTGTAAAAAGTAACAAAGAAAGCAAGCAAAACGATGATTAGAGTTCTTAAAATCAATGAGACAAAAGGTTAGACTTTCGGAAAATCGCAGGAAATTTGAAACTGTAGACAAATTAGATTGTTAGGGGAATTAAAATCCGTTCTTGAACATAAAAACTTTGGTAAAGTTAGCCAACTTTCGTTGCGAAAACTGTCTATGACTAACTTTTTAATCCCGAATTTCTTTGCAAATTCAATAAGTTAAGCAACCATTAAAGCATAGATTCAATTGTTCACATATTGTCTAAACCAAACTTCTTTGCGAATAGATAATATGCTCATGTAAGATTAGTTTATGTAATTATTAATACTTTCGCATCTAACAATTAACTTAAGATCTAAGTTCTAGGTGATCAAATTAGAACTAGCATTAATAACAATCTAAATAAAGAATCAAGTGATGTTCCCTAACAAATCTAACAAGTCTAGCAATTTCTCATGTTCCTTTGAATAACCCTAAACCTAACAAGCAAACTAATCAGACATAGTGATTGAAACAAACATCATGAATATAAAAGATTGCATTAAAAAGATAGAGAAAGAAAAACAAAAGGGTTCGAAATCGATAGATGTGAAGCACATATTTTTTTCCCCAAAAGCTTTCAATCTCTTTGTCTCAAATCTAAAATAATCCTAAAACCTAAAAGAAAACGCAATATATAGTGTCAAAAATTGGGTTGGGCATTTATTGTAAACTTCTGGAACTTCTGGGGCGAAAACAAAATCTTGAAACGTATGTTGAGGGTGTCGATCGACATCCACCAATTGTGTCGATCGACACCAGGCAGAAAAATCTTCTCCGAGCTTGTAACTTCAGCTACTCTTTTCTTGATACTCCATAATGCTCCATAATCACCAATTAAGTTTCAAACTATCATTGACCTACAAATACTCTAAAACAAGTAGAAAATACCGAAAAAACTCGATAAACCGGACTTATATCATGGTCAAAAACTGTTAAAAATCATGATATATCAATATATATCCCTTACATAAAATTTTCAATATCACATAATAATTACCATATGGGAATATAGAAACTATAGAAATTCTATGCTATAGAAAATTAAAACTATAGATATGAATAAAAAGTTTATATACAATCGCTAACATAAAACTTAAGACATATATGTAATATTGATATAAATGATAGAATAAGTAAATAATTTTAAATCTTCAATTATAGAGTTCTTAACAATAAATGAGTAACATACATACTCCTTCTGTTTTTAAATATAAGATGTTTAAGGTTTTTACACTCTCTTTACAAAAATATTTAATTTTTTTTTGTTTTATGAAATAAAACAATTTACCCAAACATTTCAACCAATAATAAATCACTCTGCAGAATTTAAATAGTTAAAAACACTAAAAAATCAATTAATAGTGCATTGAAAAGTGAAAACATCTTATCTTAACAAACAAAAAAAACCTTTAAAACATCTTATATTAAAAAACAGAGAGAATAATTAAAAACCACGTTATATTTGCTTTAAATTTTGAAAATTGTTTGAGATGATTTTGGAAGACTTTTTGATTTTCCATAGAATTGGAAACTACAAATAGAAATAAATGTGATTTAATTATTTTTTAAAAAGACAACTAATTTGAATTTAATGCAATAAAATGTCATTAATTATTAGCCTTAAAACTTTGATGACTTTCTAAAAAGAACCAAATTATGACTTAAATTTTGCTAAACCGGGTTTTTATACAAATCGGGTCGTTGGTTTTACCGGGTTTTGACCGGTTTTAGCGGTTCAATTCTAATCCGGTTTCTAACTCCAATCGGACTCGGTTTTGTTAACGATTCCTGGTAGGACCGGTTCGACCAAGTCATATATAAAATTATACGACTGTGTAAAAAGAGAAAATGTAAGAAATCCAATTAAAAAAGCATTACACAAGTCATATATAAATTTTACGAATGTGCAAAAAGAGAAAATGTAAGAAATCCAATTACTATATCATAAAGAGCATCCAAATCCTGTCCATGTCTCTTAATAACCTTTTCTATATAAGTCTATGCATTTGTTGATTTGTGTACTAAGTTACGAGTTGGACGCACTATTGTGCATGATCTCAATACATATATGGGCTCTTCTTGATCGATAATATCCAAATACATTTCTACAAAGAATAAACTCCAAATTTGTTGAGTAAGAGATGCATACATGTGTATAAACCGTTGAGTTGATGAGGTCTATGTTTTAGGATTTTGATAACACATCTATCTTTACGCGGAGATCGATCGGTGTATCAGTTGTATAGTGTATTTAGGGAGTTTTTGTTTTGTTTTGGACACGATGCATGCTACATATAGCAGGAGAGGTACGTAGCCTAAGATGTGAATTAGATCAAGCCTTGGTTCTTGAGAAATTGGGAAGGAGGTCGAGGCAGTGAATGAAGTGAAAGTCATGTACAAGAGGATTCCCGGTTCTTCTAGGTGGAGATCCTGCGTACCACATTGACTCTCTCGTTCCACCTTCTATTGGCTGCATCTACCACAATTAGTATATATTTAACATCAGTACGTAACATGATGGTTCATTATGAGCGTGTTCAAGGGAACCATGCATCAAAAAATAAATTCAAGTTTGGGCATATCTATTTTGTATATATAACAAATGGAAAGAACGTATGACCTTGTCGATTATGTTGAGAACGCCACTTATTTCTTCTGAACTTTGTTGGCTGAAAAAAGCACAAAAATGTACGAGTCATCATCATGATAAATATCAAGAAACATACAGGCCTCGAGAAATATAAAGAAAAACCAATCACAGCCTTAGGTTTTTTTCATCAAATATGCGTAAACACAAACGTAAAACGAAATGTGTATACACATAAAACAATCTAAAACATGGTGTATTACCAGGTGGTGGAGTGTAAGGAACATGAGAGAGGTTTGAGAAAGTCCGGAAGAGAAGAACACACACGACGTGGCTTAGGGCAAATAGGTTGCTTCATCGTCTTCTCCGAATGATGTTGCATCTTTTCTATATTTTTTAATCCCATCCAAAAAGAAAAGAAAAAAACAGCTAGCTTAGTATAGTAGATCCTTTTGTGTTAAGTGAAGCCTGAAAACTAATTTATTAGTCTGACTCTATATATACACGTACAAATTCGATACAGCAAAAAAAGAGAGGAGAAAACACAATGTATAGCAGTTTTGTTAAAGAAGAGAAAATGAAGGATTTTGTAGTGATGAGTGAAGCCAAAGTCTGGTTATTCTGAGAGAGAAAAGAAAACGTGAGAAATTTACATGTGGGTGAGTGTTTCTGTGATCCCTTTTATTTCTTGGTAAAGAGTGAAAGTAGGCTTGGTTTTCTTGACTACTACTCCCTCCTTTTTTGCCTCTTGTTTTCCTTATGCAGATTATAGAACTACACTTATGTAACCAATTTGGTTATAATGTATAAGGCCCATGATGCATCTCTAAGGCCCATTTTGTGATAGATAACTCTTAAAAGAAAGAAAAAAGAGAGGAGGAAGAATGTGAATGGATGGAGAGGAAAGCGAAGCACATGGGAGAAGTGAAGAAAACGGGAAAAGAAGTGCAGGTCAGGTGCAGGTGGAGATGGAGTTGGAGGTGGATTTGGATGTGCACACGTATGTTGTATTGAGACAGCTAACGTTAATGATGTCATATAATCACGTGTCTCTCTTTCAATCACTCACTTCACAAGATATTCGACCTCTCTCTCTATTACACTTTTGTTTTAACATTTTTTTTTTTATTAAAATCTTCGATTAAATTAACACACTTTCTCTTTCTCTTTTTTTCAGTTATCTAATTTATCTACAACTTCTCTAAACCCTCAATTTATAAGAAAAACATAAGGATCAATGATTTCGTACGGATCAAGGAGGGGTAAATTGATACGGAGATTAGTTAGTCGCCGAAATTGAATGTTTTAGAAAGATAGAGGACTGTTTGACAAATAAAAAGGGAGAGGAAAAGTCAATTTGAGGAAAAAACAAGGGTTAGGTTTAGAAAATCTGATCCAGTAATTGGGATTGGATTGTCTGGTTAGAAGCAGTGGAGCCCTTTTCCTTTTTCTGTTTTCCTTCTTCTTCTTCTCTTTGCCTTCCTCTGGGAGAGAAGGTCGACGTAAGTGTTCTTCTTCTTCTTCTTCTTCTTTTTTTCTGGATCTAATTCGAATCAATCACTCACTCTTTTTATCCACAGCGATCTTTTAGATCTTCAACTTGTTGCTTCATTTTCTGACCCTTTTCACTCATTTTCAAAACCCTTTTGTTGATTAAGATTGATTCTGATTTCAATTCTGGGTTTTCCTTTTGATGGGTATCAATCGAATCTGTTGACTTCAAAGTCTGTGTGTGACTTCTTCCTCTTACACATCTGCTTCTTCAGATTCTCAGGTACTCACTCATTTCCCGATTTTGAAAAAAAAAGTTAGGATTTTTTTAGTGTTCCCTGATATATACATGATTCACTCTTGCTTATCTGATCTATCATCAAATTGGGTTTCCAGATTCTTGAGTTAATAATTGGTTTTACTCAGTCAAGTCTCGTTTACGCGTTGAGTTTTTTTTCAGATACTTATCAACCTCTAAGACCCTTCACTTTATAACTCTTTTGTAATTGCAGATTCGTAAAGCTATAAAAGTTCGTTTCTACTTGTTTTGTTTTTTTTTCTGAATCCCTTTTGACGGATGTTGAAGAAAAAAAGGGTTTCTCTGATGAGATGAGGGATGTTATCAACGTTGATGAAACTTTTGAGTGCTTGTCTGTGGCCTTCTTCATCGGGCAAGAACTCTGATTCAACAGGGAAACAAGATGGATTGTTATGGTACAAAGACTCTGGTCAGCACTTGCTTGGTGAATTCTCAATGGCAGTTGTTCAAGCCAACAATTTGCTTGAGGATCAGAGCCAAGTTGAGTCTGGTCCTTTGAGTACTCTTGATTCTGGTCCTTATGGTACCTTTATTGGAATCTATGACGGTCATGGCGGGCCTGAGACCTCCCGCTTCGTCAATGATCACCTTTTTCAGCATCTAAAGAGTGAGAAAACTGAATGATATGTATGAATATATTGCTTCTGAATCACCAGCATGGATACTAAAATCTTGTTGAATCTGCAGGATATGCGGCAGAGCACGCTTCTGTGTCGGTGGATGTAATTAGAAAGGCATATGAGGCGACCGAAGAAGGGTTTTTAGGGGTTGTGACAAAACAGTGGCCGGTTAAACCACAGATTGCAGCGGTTGGATCTTGCTGCCTGGTGGGTGTTATATGCGGAGGGATGCTCTACATCGCTAACGTTGGGGATTCACGTGCGGTTCTTGGAAGGGGTATGAAGGCGACAGGTGAGGTTATTGCGCTTCAGCTCTCAGCGGAACATAATGTGAGCATAGAGTCAGTTAGACAGGAAATGCGCTCCTTGCACCCGGATGACTCGCATATTGTCGTCTTAAAACACAACGTGTGGCGTGTTAAGGGCCTTATTCAGGTATGTTTCTCATCGGGATTTTTTATATTTAATTTGATTTTGGGGTCACAGGATTCAGCTTTTATTCAGGTACATGGTCTTATTCACTTGGAGTATTGATTTAGAGTTGCCCTTGTCATGTTAAGGAAAACCGGACAAAGTCTGAATTATATTGCCTTCAACTTATTGTCACGGGCTGGTTTTTGAAGCCAAAGTGCTAGAATTTTATCCAAAAAACCAGGGGTGAATTATAGCATATCAAGAACAACCATGAAATCTGACGGTGTTATTGTAATAGTATGGAGATGAGGTCCTTGCGGTAAATTAGGCTGTACACTCGAATGGCTTGTTTTGTAGGAACTTGACTTTGTCACGACGAATACCAGATCCATCAGCCCGTGAGAACGGTTGTTGAAAGTTGGACTTGGTGGTATCTGAAAGCTAGTTTGTATATGTTCCTACATTAAGCTTACATGTACATACTTGTTTTGTCTCCATAACTGCATGTATACAGTAGGCGCAAATGCCTAGATATGTTTTTTCCTTTGCCATGTCAAGATAAAACCTGAAGATCGAAATTGAAAAGGCTAGATCTGTTTGTTCCTTTGCAGATATCTAGATCCATAGGCGACGTGTATCTTAAGAAGGCGGAATTCAACAAAGAACCATTGTATACAAAGTACAGAATCCGCGAGCCGTTCAAAAGACCGATCTTGAGTGGGGAACCGTCTATAACGGTGCATGAGCTCCAACCAGAAGATCAGTTCTTGATATTCGCTTCTGACGGACTATGGGAGCAGCTGAGCAACCAAGAAGCTGTTGACATCGTTCAGAACCACCCACGAAACGTGCGCAAGACCCATTTCTTCTATTTCTTATTTCAGTAGAAACCTATACGAAACCAAAACTCACTCGTCCTATTGCTGTGAAAATGAATGCAGGGGATTGCACGGAGACTGGTGAAGATGGCACTGCAAGAGGCAGCAAAGAAAAGAGAGATGAGATACACTGATCTGAAGAAGATAGAGAGAGGAGTGAGGAGGCATTTCCACGACGATATCACTGTGGTCGTCATCTTCCTTGATACCAATGTAGTAAGCTCTGCCAAAGGACCACCTCTTTCTATCCGAGGCGGCGGTATGACCTTCCCAAAGAAACTCTAAAAGTTACTACTCCACCTTGTAGGTTCCATCTTTTGTAGAAAAAAAAGGTCACTCCTTGTTGGTATAAGAATGTATAATTTTAACGTGAAAAGGCCACACACTACTGACGTTTGAAACTCAATCCCAGTAATTATTAATTTTTATTTGTTGAAACAGACTTTGTGTAATGATGTAATTGTTTGTTGATGATGAATGAATGTAGCCCATTCTCCTTTCGTATTCATGTACATGGTTTTATCATTTATGCATGCTTATGTGGCGTTTGACATAAGTATTCTTTGCAGACATTAACTTTCTCCTATTCTGGTACTGTCAATGGAGAAACCGATTCGCTATTCGTAAAGATAGTGGTACCGGTAGAGATTTGGTAGAGAGATAATGTGAGTTGTGCATAAATTTATGGCAATGGTGGACCGTAAAGGGGTTGATGTAGCCAGAGAGAAGTAAATAGGGAGGGTGATGCAATAGTTCTTGCCTCCTCACCCATAACAACTAGACAAAAAAGGATTTGGTTTTAACAAGCTTTGGTGTTACAATGTGACATTAAAGCTCGAATCTTTCTCTTGAGAATCTTCAATGGAGTAAGAGAGAGAGAGAGATGTGTCATTAGGGTTCTTCTTAACTTATTTGAGGTTGTAAAAAGCAGAGAGAGAGAGAGAGAAAAAAAAGCAGTAAGACCATTAATGTTGCAGGCAGCCAGTGTCCCCTCCTTCTGAGAGATTCCCTCAAAATTTATTACAGAGCATCTTCTTCAATGTTTCTTTTTAATTCTTCCTCAAAATCTTTTTTCTTTTTGTTACATTTTTTGTTTGTTATGGACCTTAACAAGGAAAGACAGAGGAGGAGACAAAGGAGTATAGGTTCACATTGCATAGCCAGTTTAGTTTGGAACGATAGTTATGTTGGAATGGAAGTTGAAATATCAAGAGAGAGAAAGAGAGTAAAGAGAGAGAGAGTAGAGAGTAAAGAGAGTGACCCAGCTTTTGTGCATTGGTAGTAGATGTGGTATTAATGCACCATACCTTCCATTTTCCTTCTCTTTCATAACCCTAATTTAATTCCTCACCTTTAAAACTCCCCACAAACATTCTCACTTCTCCTCCTCACACTTCCCCTCACACTTTGTTTTCTTCTTTTTCCAACCTTTTTTTCTTTGATCTGCAACTTAAGCGCGAAATAGTCCCTTTGATATTGGCCTGGTTCACTCAGATCTTCCTGAGTTTTTTTTTTTTTTATGAAATATACATATCTGATTGAGCCGCGCCAATATCTCAGTGCTCTCTCGTCGACTCTCCCTATCTCTGTTTTCAGACTTTGTTTCTTTATAGATCGACCTATACTATACATATGGGTATTCGCTTGTGTCTGTTGAAATGGAGACACATGTAATCTCTTTGTTGTTGTTATGGTCTTGTTTTACCTATTCGATGATCTCATAACTTCCAGATTCATGTAGCAGATACAAACTTCCTGTCTCCATGGAAGCCTTGCTTGCTCTTTTCTTCCCATCCAAGGTACCCACCAAACCCTACATCATCAGCTTCTTTCCCAAGTATTCAAATCTTTTGTTCTGCTTGCGATGGGTTTTTCTTCATATCATTTATAGATCCTTTTTTAGAAATGTATATTTAGTACTATCAAAACAATGTCATAACTTAGACTGATCTTGTTTATAAGAGACTGATCTTGTTTATAAGCCAATAAGCGTACAAAATGCTTTGAGTGTTAGAGTTATCTATATATTACATATACAAAAATCACAATCGGTGAATGAATTAAAGAAAATGGACAATAATGTTATGTAGATATCATCACAATCACAAAATAGGGTTTAAGAGAAGAAAAAAAAACAGGGGAAATTTTAGGCAGAGTCAATGAGAGAGGATCTGACGAGCACGAACCCTAACCTGCAAACGAGCAAGAGCATGCATACAATGTAAAGCTATTCGAGCTTGTCTCCTCACAAGCACTCCTCTCGCAACCGCTTGTAACTTCACAAGACTCTTCAACGCTCTAAACGCTCTTCTTCCCTACAATGGTGTCACATTTTGTTTCAAGTAAGAGAAAAAGGTTTTGTAAATGCAAAGAGATTTTGTTATTCATTCTTACAAGGTGACCTCTGAAACAAGCTTGGATTTTAATGGCGGCAATGTCTTCTTTAGTGGTTTGTTGGGATGATCGAATGATTGTGATTCTGCTGTGAGATCGCCGGAGAAGTTTCCTCCGTACAACGCCGAACAATCTTTTGGAGTTGGCCATGTTTATGGGAAGTCAAAGTCTTTGGATCTTTTGGTTTTTAAAACAGTGAAAAAAGGAGAGAAAGGAAACGTAAAATGTGAAGAAAAAAGTGAAGACGTTGGCTTTAAGGGATGGAGATGATGTGCTCTCCATTCTTGTTTGCTAATCCTAACGAACGTGCTCGCATGCTCTACTTTCTACTTGATTATGTTTTGTTTTTGGGGTCTAAATTTTTTTGTTTATTAGTTTTCAAAGAGAGAAGAGTCTTTGTCATTTTACACATTTAGTCAAACCAAAAAAAAAAAAAAAATTGAGATTGAGATATTTGAGCGGTTGTACTTGTAACAAAGTTATAGCCAAGTTAAACAAAAATAATTGTGATTTTAATTTCTGTAAATAATTCTGACTCGTATGATTAGGATTTTAATAGAATACTCGTATGATTAGGAATTTAGGACATGTGGTATAGTATAATTTAAGCTAACATGATTAATATATATCATCACGCCGATTCAAATTTGCGGTATGATTTTTTTTTTTTTTTTTTCCAACAATCACCATATTTTATTGTTGGAAAAATCAAAAAGAAAGTATTTGTTATCATAGAAGACATAATAAGTAAGAGACATTTGGAAGCAAATTTCCACACTGAAAAGTTTGAGTGTCTAATGGAGAAGATGATTTAAGGGCTAAATATCTATATTATTAAATCAGCAGTAGAAATAACTTTTAGATCACAAATTGAGTTCTTATTACGTTAATTGCCACTCAATTATCAACTTTCTAAAAACATTTTTCAAATCGAGAGGGGCAAAATCGAAATCACAATATTCTGATTTCGTTAATGCCATTTTCGTAATATTTGAGTATTTTATTAGATCTGATTTTCTTGGATCACAAAATAAAATAAAATAAAAAGCCCAAAGACATTGTAAGCCCATTTGAAACTCAAATATTTATAGGATTCTTTGTCCTACATCGTTTTTAGGAGTAATCTAGATTCTTAGTATAAATACGATCAACCATGATTCACAAAAACGTAAATCGGAAGCCTATCTACATAAGCGTCCAAATTAGGGTTTTTTTTGGTTTAATACTAATCTGGTTATTCGATTAACACGGATAGTTGTATCAAATAAAATTGGGAATAGGTTACATATCTCAGTTTTGTCAAAAACCTAAAATATTATAAATCGATCGGTTTATAATATTTTGGTTTTGATTAGATTATGATATATGATAAATATTCTAAACTTACCCAATAGTTTTAATGTTACGCATGTGGGTTAAAATATTTTTATCCGTATTAGCAAAGGGATGAAAAGTTTAACATTTTAATCGAATTAAAATATTTCAGTTTTTATGTTTTTGTTAAGACGTTTACAATGTTTTAGTCTATTGTTGTTCTCGAAATCGAATTACTATTCTTAAAGTATAAAAATCGAATTACTATTTTTAATACTACATATACGATATTAAAAATCTTTAATTATGTAAATGTGTAATAAATTGATAATTGATTATGCTATAATTGTGCACTCGAATATCTTTCAATTGAAGATATTCAAAGATTTTTATTACTTATATTTGATCAAAATATATCTCATTTAATTTTCATTCTAAAAATCTTTAATTATGTAAATTTGTAATAAATTGATAACTGATTATGCTAAGATTGTGTACTCTAAATCCTTCAAGAGAAATTTCAAAAAATACCACTTTTCAAGTGCCACTTAACAAAAATGCCATATTTTTGAAATCTTTACAAAAATACCACTTTTTCAAAATTATTTTTTCTTTATATTATTTATATTTGGGTTAATTATGTTCTATTAGGATTTAGTTTTGAGTGTTTAGGGGGTTTTAGGTGTCAAAACATTTTTTAGGGTTTAGAATTTTAAGATATATGCTTTATAAATCTATAATTAGTGACATTTTTGTAAATGGACACCCCTAAGTGGCATTCTTACAAATGTACACACAAAAAGTGGCATTTTTGTAATTGTCCCATCTTTCAATTGAAAATACTGAAAGATTTTATTTACTTATGTTTGACCAAAATTTTCATCAAAGATTGAAATTTTTCGCTACAAGTTTATCAAAGATTACAATCAAAACTATATAAAAAATCACGATAAATGTGTTTTTCTTAACAACCTTATAATTTCTTTTAATATGATTGGATTGATATTTAATATTTGTTTATTTATATTTTTATTAGTGATTTCCGTAAATATGTTAATATTTTTCGGAAAATCAAAATCTTTTTTGCCATTTTAGGAATAATTTTGTAGATATTCAAAAACGCATTCACAATATTCTAATTTCATTAATGGTATTTCCGTAATTTTTTGAGTGTTTT
Organism: Arabis hirsuta; assembly: GCA_964056655.1. NCBI lineage: Eukaryota > Viridiplantae > Streptophyta > Magnoliopsida > Brassicales > Brassicaceae > Arabis > Arabis hirsuta. The sequence goes on along the minus strand of OZ053310.1, from coordinate 8,132,011 downwards.
ATTACATATGATTTTCTTGTTGGATCACAAAAGGAAAAAAGCCCAAAACATTGTAACATTTGAAACTCTTGGTTTTATAGAATTCTTTGTTCCACATCGTTTGTGGGAAAGTTTTTTTTATCTAGATTTTTAATATAAATACGATCAACCATGATTCACAAAAACATAAATTGGAAGCCTATCTACATAGTCGTCCAAATTTAGGGTTTTGTTTGGTTTAATACTAATCCGGTTATTCGATTAACACGGATAGTTGTATCAAATAAAATTTTGAATAGGTTATATATATCGGTTTTTTTCAAAAACCTAAAATATTATAAATCGATCAGTTTATAATATTTTGGTTTTGATTAGATTCTGATATATAATAAATATTTTAAGCTTACCCAATAGTTTTAATGTTACGCATGTGGGTTAAAATATTTTTATCTGTATTAGCAAAAGGATGAAAAGTTTAATATTTTTATCGAATTAAAATATTTCAGTTTTTATGTCTTTGTTAAGACGTTGACAATGTTTTAGTATATTGTTGTAGTACGAAAGAAAGTCTTCACATAACAGGTTTTATAGAAATAATTGTAAGGTATTTAAATTTATTTCTTGCGATGTCTAGATTCTCATCCGCACTTTGTGCGGTAATTTTTGTTTTATGCGTAAAATTTTATTCACGTTTTGTAATATGGTAGAGTTGCATACATGGAAATCGTGATACAATATTAGTTTTGTGTTTGTAACTAAAAATCAATTTCTTACAACATAGACAACAATACGAATGTAACATTGATATTAGAAAAGTATTTAAGTTTTGAGATAATTAAACATATATTTATAGAGTTTTAGGGATGCAAATGAACATAGTCTTAAACGGAAAAATAAGAAAAGAAATTAACAATTAGTTACAGATATTTATGGAATTGCAATCATTACATTTTTAATTTTTGGAAAACTGATGCGATAATTAAGGAAATCTTCAACAAAATTGAGTGATTAAAACCCGTTATGTGAAGACATTCTTTCATACTACACCTAATACGACAAACATATTTATACACTCCTCACACCTCTCACATATACCAATACTACCAAACACCTCTCACATATACCAATACTACCAATGCCTATACCCGTTCTTCAATTTGTTAATACCAACACTCTTAAAAAAACTTTCTCATCTCCGTTCAGGGACCGAACGGGTTTTCTCCTCTAGTTATATATATACTAGAGGAAGGATTCGCATATATGCGGATTTGTAATTTAATCTTCTATAAATCTATAAAAAATAAAATAATTAATTATGGTAAACAAAATTAGATCATCTGTTAACATAAATAAAATCAAAGTAAAAATGCTACTGCAAAACCATTGATCGAGAAGAATATTATTTATTTATTAATTTTTTATTATTTGATTTATAACTAAAATTTATCACATTTTTTGAAATTATTAGTCTTTCTTAATCCTATTTAAATTTGGTATTTTTTTTTTACTTTTAATCTTATTTTACTATTGAAATATATACTTTTGAAAATGTTGATGGATTATTTCTCATATTTATATTTGAACTATTTTTACTCATCAATATTTTGTAGTTTGCAAAAATCAAAAACGAAATGACAAAAGACAAAATTAGATCACTCTATTTAAATAATAAAATTAAATTAAAAAAGTTATTACAAAATTATTTATATAGAAGTCTATCAAATATTTATGTATTGTATTCTTATAATTTTTTTTTTATATTATTTGATTTTCAACTAAATTTATCACATATATTTAAATAGTTAATATTTCTAATCCTATTTAAAGTAGGATTACATTTTACTATTTACAAAATCAAGATATTATTATTTTTAAATAGATTTTTGAAATGTGGCTAAATCTAATTAAAAAATATTTTATACTTGTATAAATCTAATCGATTGACTCAAACATGGCTTGATACCTTGTATAAAAATCCGAATTTTAATTTTACCATTTTAAACGTAAAAAAACCAAACAAAAAGTGGAACTTTTTTTTTACTACACCTCATATCAATGTTGTCAACAAAAAAAAATAAGTTAGAATGAATCATATTAAACTCATAAAACTAATATATATTATCGTATTCTATTTCACATATCGAAAAATATAATAATCTATCTTTTCTAATGAAAAGCCAAAAAAATAAGTTTTATGGAAAATATTATTGAAGTTTTAAATTGCGTCGAATGGAGAGAGCATAAAAGTATGTAAATAAATGTGAAATTTGGATATTTAAACTTAAATCTATTTAAATTAAAAAAAAATATATGTGTATTATAATATCCTAATAGGAAAAGATTTTGATTTATTGTTTTATCTATTTCTATTTAAAATTAAAATATCTAATTTATAAATATAAATAAATAAGTTTTTATTTTAAAATTTTGTTTGACATGTGGCAAAATCTAATTGGAATTTTTTTTAATACGTGTCTAAATCTAATCGATTAGCTGATACATGTCACGATCTTGTTAATTATCACGTTTGACGCATCAAACTTTATATAATAAGATATATATTTGATAAGTAATAAGAAGTGATTAGACGAAATGAATTTGATTGATTGAATCGAATGTTATAGAATAATCTCGAATAAGTTCTGTCATAAAACTAGTTTCTATTAGGTCAAAAGTTATATACTCTTCCTAGGACAATTCTTACTCTTATAATTCCTTTCTCGATTTTATCCTACTACCACGCGTATCTCGGTCCACATGCTTAGAAAATCCTCCGAAGATCTCGACATCTTTAATTTTTTAAGGTCGTTTGTTTCTGTCGAGTTAACGAGCTAATCAACTCCTCGTTGTCCTTTGCCGAGCCTAGAGACATATTTGTGGGTTTCGAGTAACTGGTGCAATCTTTAGACTATTCATAAACCGGATTTGTGACAAATTCAGCTCCAACAAAATTTTAATTCTTTTGTTCAGTGTTGCTCATGTTTGTGTTGGGTGCCAATTGTTTTAGTCATCATCTCCAGACCATTATCTTACCACTAATAAACCTTTAAGAGCCCACAACTTTGTATTATTGTACAAGTTAAACCCAATACTAATTGGGCCTAATTTCACAAAGAAGGCCCAATTCGTGTTTATCTTCCCCACAGTAAATTCTCAACAGCAGCTCTCACATCTCTTCGCCTCCGTAGCATTGTTTCCGACCAAACAGTAAATCAGGCAATGCCCAACTAATCACATCTCTCTCTCTCCCTCTCTCTCTCTCTGTCTGTCTCAATCGATTCTCCATAACTACAAAATTGCATTTCGAGATCTTCTTCTTTTTGGCTCCGTGTCTGATTCTCTCTCTCTATCTTCCTCTCGTCTCCCCCTCAATGTTTGCTTGAGAGAGTCAACCATGGGCGTTTGCTGCCCTTTTCTTCGACCCTGGGATAGAGCTCGAGACCGATTTCTCCTCAACATTCCTTGTCTCTCAGATCCTGGTACAACCCTAATTCCGATGTTTCTATTCACGTCTCAATTTCCCCTCTTTTGAATCCCTTGTTGTTGTTGTTGTTGAGGTTTTGATTTATGCTCTGGATTTTACTAACTTAAAGTTGTTTGCTTTTTTGCTAATTTTTCCAGTTCGAAGATCTTCTCTGCTTCTGAAATTGGCACTAGTAGCGTTACACCTTGTCTTCGTCGGCTTTCTCTTCTTTTTCGATGAAGAGTTTATTGAGAAAACTAAACGAGATCCATGGTAGTTACTCAATCTCTCCAGCTAATTTAATCACTGTACTCTTCTAAAAAGCTTAACTTTTGTTACTCTTGTGATTCTCTAACAGGTACTTGGCTTCTTATTTCTTGTTGTTCTCTGTCACGCTTCTTCAGTATTTTATAACTTCTGGCTCTTCTCCTGGGTAAAACTAACTATCCATGCCTACATGTGTGTTCATCTTTATTCTGTAATTGAGAGAACATAATGTACTAAGCCTTCTGTTTGCTATTAGGTATGTTGTTGATGCAATGAGGGATGTTTGCGAGGCAAATGCAGTGTACGGAAACACTCCAGCGACGATCTCGATGTAAGAATTGTTGTTTCGGTGTTTGTAATAGCAAACTCTTGTGGAAGTTGATGGAACAAGGGCATGGAATTGAGTTCTAGTTTAACTGTGTCTGTCTTACTGTTGTGTGATAAGAACCATCACACTTATCATTGTGTTTATACTTGTATTTATGTCGTTATTTAAGCGAAGACAACATGCTTCCAGAAAAAGTGAGAGCTTAGTTGTTACTGTGGAAGGAGAATCAGCTTCAAATGCCAGAAGGACTCCAGCTTCCCCTTGGGGGAAGTTGGTTTTGGACTTGTATCCTCCAGGAACATCCATAAGGTACGTAATGAATTTCAAACACGCTTCTAACTTGGTGAATCTTGAAAGAATCAGCTTATAACTGGTAAGCAATTAGTAGAACGGAGTGTACTGAATTGTTTCTTTTTATATAACCTGCAGAAATTTGACATGCAGCTATTGTCATGTGGAGCAGGTCAGTAGACTGAGTTTTCATGCATTTTAATCTTGTAGCACTTAATTGGCCACTGTAGTTGTTCGACTTGTTTTTAGTTTTTTACTCTGTTCGTTGAAGTTTTCCTTCCCTAAACAAGTGATGCTTTGCAGCCTCCGCGAGCCAAACATTGTCATGATTGTGATCGATGTGTTCTTCAGTTTGATCATCACTGTGTTTGGCTGGGAACATGTATAGGCCAGAAAAACCATTGTAAATTCTGGTAAGCTTGCAAAAGCTGAACTAGTACTATTACATTGTCCAATAATGGTAGAGATAAGATAACAAAGCTGGATTGTATATGAGTTTGAGGTTATGCATCAGATTTTTTGTTTTTAGACCCTGTAAACGTGTTTCTGCGATATCAGGTGGTATATCTGTGAGGAGACGGCTCTAAGCATCTGGACACTCATCATGTACATTGACTACCTGAGTAATGTAGTAAAGCCTTGGTACAATACTTTTTCATCTCCCCTCCTGTTTTGGCCAATTTCGTAGCAGCTCCGGTTTGTTGAAATATGAATTTTCAAATGGAAATGTGAACAGGTGGAAGAATGCAATTATCATCGTACTGTTAGTCATATTGGCGATCTCCTTGATTTTTGTGATGCTTCTATTGCTTTTTCACAGGTGTGTATTCAAAATTTGTGATATTTCCACAATCTCATACCCTGTTTGTCTAATTGCTTCCGTTTCTATTTCAAAACTGATTTTGTGCAGCTACCTAATTCTGACGAATCAAAGCACTTACGAACTTGTGAGGCGAAGACGTATTCCGTACTTGAGGTATCCAACTTATCTTCTGTCAAATAGTAATATACAATCAGGTTCTTTAAAGAAAATAAATCGAGAAACTTTGCTTCTTCAAGTTACTTCATGAAGCTGATCGGTATGTTCGTGTGATACTAAAGTTGTTGAGGTTTGCAGGAATATTCCAGAACGAGTGCATCCGTTTAGCAGAGGAATTCGGAGGAACGTATACAATGTCTGTTGCGACAACTCTAATCTAGATTCACTCCCTACTGCCTTTCAACTCGAGGATAGATCAAGACCCTACACTTGCTTTGATATGTTGAAATGTCGCTGCTGCTAAGTTATTTTGGTGTTTATACAATTTACTTGGAATATTTCTGTCATTAATATATAAAGGTAACTAATATGTTTCCTCTAAAATATGGGTGAAGTTTGTATACACACATGGAATCTAGTGAATTGGAGATCTACAAATTAATCATATATGCAAAGAGAGTATGTTCAAAAGAGAAACTCTAGCTTGGATCATGCGCCTGTATAAGCTTTCAAGCGACTCCTCTAGGTCTTCAACCGCAACATCTACCTTCTCCAAGTTTGTGATCACACACTTGATTCGTTCCTTCTTTATCTCTTTAGCAGAGCAGAATCTTCGTAGCTCTTCGTCCATTATCTGGAACTCGTTTCTGTGTCCGGTCTGAACTTGAACACTAGTACTAGTAACGTTCTTGATCACCAATTTAGTGACCAAAGTCCATCTAGAAGGCCTTGGTTTTGGTACAACTGTGGATAAGGACAACAAGACTGTCCTAAAGGAATAACATGTTTGGGAACAAACTTGTCGGAGCAGTGTGATCAAAGGATGAGAGGACCCGGACGAGGAATGATTTACCTGTTTGAGCAACAAGAGTAACTTCGCGAGATCTTTATGAACCGATTTTCTAGAGCGGATAAAGGCTTTAACGTGGCAGCGGATGGTAGAATCTCCACCGTGTCTCCTCCGCCTAAAAGCAGAACGGAGGTCACGAAGACAGTCTTTGATACGGCAAGTGATGTCTCTTAGCTTGGAACACAAGTCAAGGTGTACAAGGGAGAGATCAAGAAGATGTGTGAAGAAAGACTGATGAGGGAGTAATAATGAAGAAGGTGAGTCGTTGAAGAGATTGGAGACCGAGTCATAGAGCTCTGAGAGAAGTGAGAGACTATTGTTCTTATCTGTAGGAACCTTGTTGAGGAGTTGCTGAATCTGGTTAAGGCCATGTGGTTGTAACCTAGCTGGTAAGCTACAAGATCGGACGTGGTAGGAGACAGCCATTGATGGGAGTTTTGAGATTGTGATAGAGAGAGAGAAAGCTTTAGCTAAAATGAAGTTGGATATGAGTATATATAGAGGGAGAGAGAAAGAGATAGGTCAAGTGAAATAGGATTTTAGGGTTGTGTAATAGTGTAAAACCCACGTGAAAGGGATAATGTTCTTTTGTTCCATTTTTATGCCCACTATATGTTTCTTTTTATGCCTCTCTAATTTAATTTTGATATCGACATATACCATTATAAAGTTAGCTCTACATCTAGACCGAATTTGCTAATTTCATGTCTTTATATTCATAGCTAATTTTTGTTCCTTTTGAAGCAATATAGGTGTTTAATTAAGCTAGAAAAATCAAAACAAAGATATTTTGTCAAGCACCTCCACAACTTTGGGTATTGATAAACACCGTCATGCATAATTATAATCGGTTAGCATATACTATATTCTCACAAATTTGTGTGATCAAAGAAAGATGTAACATAATCTAAACACCAAATATAATAAAATTGAAAATGATATGGTGGTTGAATAATCCTAAAGATGGGACCGTGTGCACGAGTGTCTTGTTGAAAACTTTCTAGAGGAAACGTTACTAACTAATAATCAAATATATCACAATCACACCGCTTTCATTATCTTAGCTAATTTGAATTCATGAATCTTGACTTGTCTCCATCCAACTACATCTCTCATATCATGAGATTAGATATCAAAATATCTCTACTCTCAAAATATCTCTAATCCGTCCTAACTATTAGGCTTTTCATCTTTATGATAAAAAAGTTTTTCGTAAAATATCTACCCGTGCCTTAGGAGTTAGGATATGTAACTTTTTGCTTTTTTGGTGTTTTCTTCGATATTATGCAACTCAATTGGTTTACGAGGAAATATTTCATTTCAGATATTAATTTGTTCTATCCCATGCAAATGTATGAAAACACCAAATAAGTTGTTAATTCTACGTGTATAACTAAACTCTCAATTTCCTCTCCAAGTCTCCAGCTGATTTTTTTGCTGTTATTTTCATATTCAACGATACTAACCAGTAACCAATCGAACAAACGAAAATTTATGTAGAAGAAGTTGAAACCAATAATAATAGAATCGATCGGCGTTTTGGAAACCAAACCAAAGTTTAGGTACAACGAAGTTTGCGACTATAGACAAGAAAAGAGTTGGGCCATGTGAAGTCACGTTACTCTTGGATGGACCCTTTGTTAGTTTGTTACATAACACTTGTTTTATCATTAAATTTTGTTTGGGACGCCAAAAAAAAAAATATTTGTTTGGGTTTTGTCATTTTGTGTAATAATTTTGCCACCCAATTGCCATAATTAGTGAGCCACTGCCCCCATCACCTCACACTTCTATTGCCGCCTCTTCCATAACTCTCTCTCTCCTCTGTCTCTTCTCCTTATTCTCTCACTTCAATAAAATATCCATGATATTATTTTAGAGAATTATATAAGGTATGAAGAAGCCATTTGCTTTTGTTTCATGCACCTTTTTTTTTCTCTATCTATTAAGGTAATACAAAATAAAAACCATAACTTTTCATATATGACAATTTTTTGTGGGTTGTGTTAGAAGTTAGAACTCACATATGAAATCCGGGTCATGTAATCTCAAGAAAAATTAGGTTCAAATCTATTCGAGCTAATGATTGAAAGAACTTTTTTAGTAACCTAATTATCAGACAAATTTTGTTTTTTAACACTGTTAATTATAAGACAATTAGCACATAGACTGTTATCTTATAAAACTCATTAGTCATCGCAAAAAGCTCGTTTTGTAAAGATAAATATCTTACACATAAAGTGAGAAAGAATTTGATATGATATATAAGTGATATGGGTCAATCTACTCATTATCAATTATTTTGAGTTGGAAGCCCATGAAACTTAACATTCGATCCGGCCAATCGAAAGAAGGCCGATTGATCTTACCCAAATTAATTCTAGATTGGAATATTGTCGAAATTGATGGTTAGAAGGATCATCGTCTCGAAGGGACATGTGAAGATAAATGTCTCTAAAATGGAAAAATTTTTAATGCAAAATCGTGAACTTAAAAAGCAAATCGAAATAAGCTGAAGTATTAAATTATTAATGCACATGGAATACTACTAAAGATCAATGTAGTAATGTTAGGCCACATTATGAAAAGAAGAAGCAAATCAACGAGAAGGGCCCATGTTTATCTTCTAGTACAAGGGTGGGCAAAAATACCCATAATCGAAAAACCAAACCAAAAAAATGGATATGGTTTCGGTTTCGGTTTCGGTTAGTCGGATTATACCTATTGTACTTCAATATTTAGAGTCCATAGGTTTCTGTTCGGTTTCGATTTAAACCGAAAAACCGAAACAAAAACCGAAAAATCAAAACACTAATTTATGTTTTATTTTAAGCTTATGGTTATTGACTTTTTATTTTATTTTGTGTTCTCTTTTATGTTTCATTATGGATATTACACTCAAAACTCTTTGAATATGATGCTCTTTTGATTTATTTTTGCTTGTTCATTTGATTTGTACGTGTTTGAATTTGGTTTTTTCGATTTCAAACCGAAACCGAAACATTAGGATTTTGGTATATTATAGACCTCTATATTGTGATACCAAACCGAATCGAGACCGACCCATAATAGTTTTGGTTTTATATGGACTCATTTTATCTATAACCGCAAAACCGAACCGAAACCGAACCGCAAAACCGAATGCCCACCCCTACCTATATTGTATTGTCATGAAATCATTAATATAAACAATTTTCGGTTTGTTTTACCTTTTTTTTTTACCTACGTTGATTTTGTATAATAAACGAACATTTAGACCCGAATATAGGGTCTAAATGGTAACCGCAGAATTTTTGCTGAATTTGCAGAATTTGCTGATTTACTGTTGATTTCTTGCAGAATTTGCTGAATAATATCAAACTTAAATGGTAACAGGAGAATTTTTGCTTTATTTGCTGAAAATGCAGAATTTTTTTTAAAAAGTAATTAATGTTGAAAAAGTAATTAATTTTAAAAAAGTAATTATTTTTTTTCAAACTTAAATGGTAATCATAATTGACTAATCACAAAAACTTGCAAAATACTAGTACTTATACTATATTAAAAAAGTTAAAAAGTACTTAGTATTCTCAAAGCATCTTACATTTTGAAAGAAAAAAACTGAACCCGAATATCCGAACCCAGTAGTTCATTAATGAAATGCATCCCATATTTGTTGTTTTATTCCCTCTCGTATTATCTGCATACGAGTTCCTGCTGTTGTTCTCTCTTGATTATGTAGAAAGTCTTCTTCTGCACTTTCTCCACTTTCTCTATTGTTATTAATATGTTCTCGCGGGATTGCAGTAGTATGCAAAGCATCATCAAAATCAATGTCTGGAATTTGAGACAGGCGAATAAAGTTATGCAGTCCAGCTGTGGCTATGATTATTTTGTTTTGTGTCTCGACATCGTATCTTGGGAACTCTGATAAAATCCTCCACTTTTTCTTCCAAACTCCGAATGTTCGTTCGATTACAGAGCGCAGCGAAGAATGCCACCGATTATACAACTCTTCTGCACCTCTAGGGGGGGAACCACCTTGAAATTGTGGTAAATGATACCTATGACCTCTAAACGGAGCTAAAAATCCTTGCGTGTTAGCATAACCAGAATCTACAAGATAGTATTTCGAGGACGGAGGAGTTGGAAAAGTTGGGTCACGCTCCATTGCATATGATAAAACTCTTGCATCATGTACAGATCCAGGACATCCAACAAATATGTAAGTGAATAACATATCCAAGTTGCATATTGCCAAAACATTAATGCTTGTCTCTGAATGTCGTTATAAAAGCGAGTCGCATCCGCACCAGCCACCATTACTGTACAATGAGTACCATCCATTGCACCAATGAAACCATTAAAATAAGGCCAATAATTTTGATTATCTCGTAAACCTCGGGGTACCTGCCGGAGTTGTTCGGGAGTCTGCTTCCTAAGCAATCTACCAGACAGTTTCGTGCATGCTTTTAGGCACTCTTTGAATTTACGTCCAACTGTCTCTTGTGCCCGTCCAAACAAAAGCCCTGCTAAATGTTGGGTCATGTTATGACCACATATCACAAGAAACATCGCCACAGTTTCTTCTACAGATATGTTTTTTGTGCATTGTATTCCATACTCTGTATGTAATATCTCACATAGCCGTGTGAACACCTCGATGCGCATTCTCAAGAGATGTAAGCAATCTCTTGGATAGTTGTAAATCCTTGTCTGAATGTTGCACCATCCTAATCCCCATTCAGTCCCCATTGGTTGTCGACGATAATACTTGTTATAGTAATCTATAACAGGCCGAAAGAGTGTTTCCATGATATCCATGTGCTCAAGACAAATTAGCTCAAGTAACTCATATTCTGTGAGATTATGTAATCCGCGCGAATGTAACTCGATAATGCGAGAAACCTGAATATAAAAAAACTTCATTAAAGAACACTTTAAAAATTACATAACATGATACAGTTTAAGTAAACGAAAGATAACTAATATATTGTACATTAAACAAGTAAATTAAAATAGTTATTCATTTAGATTTCGCCATCATTATCATTGTTTCCAACTGAGCGATTAAAGTCGGACAAATTAAAACGGTCGAGTAACTCGGCTGCAGACGCAGGTCTAAACGCCAAACCTTCACCAGAGACAACCCTAGGATTTGGAGATACATTAACTTCTGGCTGGGAGTTTGGAACTTGAAATCCGTGTCTTGATCTGAATTGGTTTGGCGAGCCAGAACCACCAAAATGTGAAAAATCAGCACCACCCACAGTATTTGAAAAACCAGCGCCACCTAGATTCGAAGTCCCTCCAATGTTTGTAAAGCCAGCACCACCTAGATTTGAAGTCCCTCCAATGTTTGTAAAGCCAGCACCACCAAATTGGGCAAATCCTCCTACGCCTGAAGAACCTGATCCGCTACCAACGGATCCTCTACTACTTGGTCCACTCGAACCACTGAGTTGACGTTTCCATGGACTACCACGAAATGTACCAAACCGATCGTAACCTGTCAACCCTTCTAGAAAACGAATTCTTTCTTCATTATTTTTGAGTAACACAAACCTTTTTTGTTCAGACGGATCTCTCAAAATTTCTGATGATGCCCACCAAAAATCTGTAAATTTTTCTATGTCTTCTAGTTCATTCAACTTTAACCAAGATTCACGCTCATAATCTTCGGCCGTTTGGTTTCGTGCATTGAGCATCTGGATTGGAGCTTGCATAGTTGCAAGATATGACTCGATATTCGTTAAATGTGTATCCATAACAGCTCGTCTGCGTGGAGTATGAGTGGTTTGCCGACTAGATTGGCTTCGTCCTCTGCTAGTAGTTCTACTACCTCTACTACCATCTTCCCTAGCTCGCCGTTGATGTGAAGGTATCTCAATCGGCATTGATGGCGGAATTGGATGATTTTCCATCGGTTGTGGTTGAAATTCAGTTTCAAAATTGAATTGCCCTGAGTTTCTGGTACACTTTCAGTAAAGCCTTCTTCTTCAAATTCTTCTTCTACTTCAACATCGTCTTCTTCAACAGTTTCATCTATTTGACTAGCTGAAAGCATATTGTCGTTTACAAGACAATGTGGGCCAAACAATTTGTGCATCAAATCCATGCGTGGTAGAGGGTTTTTTCTTAATCTTGAAGACCCTTTTGTGTCCTACAACATAATTTTGTCTTATATAAAAAACACTTACAAATATGTAATTATTAATATTTTATGGAATGCAATAAAAAAAATTCTTACTTTGTTCCGATCTCGCCACCAATTTGGATTCATGATTATTTTTCCTGTACCAGGTTCAATGGAAACACCAGTACGTCGAACAAGCCTTTAATATACCCCGTACAAGGCTTTTAAGTCATTGTGTTTACTTTGACATTTATCCCAATCAATTATAAATCCTGTTCGTTCACAAATCTTTTTGACTATATTTTTTTTGCCGTCTCTATGTGGCAATGACGAAGAATAGTTTATTTTTTGCACTTCTTCTTCTAATAATTCAATGAATAGAGAATTCAACATTGGCGACCATCTAGAAAATTCCTACAATTTAGATTTCACAACTCACAATAATTAAATATATTTATATGGTATAGTATTTGTATAGCTAAACTTTTGAAATATAATTTTACCATATTGTTTTCGTTTGATGTTCCACCATCCGGATCCCCCACGCCGCTCATAGTTGTAGCTCTGCTAAATAACAATTAAAAACATATTAGTTAAATGTAATTTTTTAAAACAATCGATAACATTTACACACTATGTATATATTTAATGATGCATAAATTCAAATATAAATACTTATGTTCAATTCTTAAACAAAAACGATTATGTATAGTTTTTAAAAATTTACGATTATGTAGTTTTTAGAAATTTATTTTAAAGTAATCAATTATTTTATATAAATTTTAAGAAATTTACGATTATGTATAGTTTTTAGAAATTTACGATTATGTAGTTTTTAGAAATTTATTTTAAAGTAATCAATTATTTTATATAAATGCAACTAATTTTTTTTAAAAAATTGATAACTAAAATTTTTAATCATAAATAATTATAACAATATTCATGCTCTTCAATTTAAAGGTATTTGAAAACATACTTAACAAATTGGCCGTTTTATACTATTTAAGATAAACTGGAAAGTTTCTTCCTCAAACCTTTTTGTTAGAGTTTGTGCATCAGATTGTTTATTTATATGTAACAGGTGATAATAAAATTGAATTAAGAAAAAAAATCCAAGATAATTTACTTTGAATCGTAAATCCAGTTATGAAATGAAGTAAAATACTTAACATTTACACACTATGTACATATTTAATGATGCATAGATTCAAATATAAATACTTATGTTCAATTCTTAAACAAAAACGATTATGTATAGTTTTTAGAAATTTACGATTATGTATAGTTTTTAGAAATTTATTTTAAAGTAATCAATTATTTTATATAAATGCAACTAAATTATTTTAGAAATTTGATAACTAAAATTTTTAATCAGAAATAATTATAATAATATTTATGCTCTTCAAATTAAAGGTATTTGAAAAATACTTAACGAAATATATAACTCAGTTAAGTTATGCTATTTGTGGAATAAAAATTGTAGTATGAAAAAACATTCTTATAAATATTAAATGATGATATATGTAAACGTTATATGAATTATACACAAATAATGTAAACTTACTCGATTACGATTATCTCGCTTTGAATTATTTTTCCACTCTCTCAATTTTTCCAGCCTCTCAAGTACCAACAGATGATTATTTTTCCACCCTCACAATTTTTTTTCCTTCGCCTGAGTACGAATGTTTGTTTCGCTCAGTGTGATTTTTATAGGCAATTGTTAAATTCACCCGTGATTGTTTTCAATTATGAAAACTGCTTTATTCTGCAACGTGTCCAACCAATACTGCTTTATTCTGCAACTTTTTTTTTCACAAAATCGTTGATTTCTGTCGGTCATGCAACTTTTTTTTCCTTCACAACTTTCTACCAATTCTACAATTCTACAATTCTTCAACATTCTATAAATTCTATAAATTATACAACTTTCTATTCTATTAATTCTACCAACTGGTAACACAGTTCTATAAATTATACAAATTATACAAATTCTTTTAATTCTATTATTACCAGTTACTGCCATAGAATTAAACTGCCTATATCACATATGCAAATCTTGGATCCAAATTTTTCTTACTAGAGAAGGAAATTATAGGCCATTCATTCTCACCATAATAATTTTCTTTACTTCCATTTTATGATAAATATTGCTTTATACAAAATATCATATTTTTTAATGTAGACTTTTAATAAATTTTCAATTACACATATTAGTTTAATTATTAATAATAAATTTGCATTTAGATAATATATTAGTAAAAAAAACAGTTTGCAACCTAGATACATGCATTGAATTTGTGCAAACAGTACTGCAAGCTAGGCAACAAAAATGATTTAGGTATACTATTTATTATTATTGTCTTATGATTTACAAAGGTACTATATAAAATTCGAATGGGGTCGGCCTCTTACTTGAACAGTTGCCTGTGTCGATTTGTGGGGACACTAATCAAAGATCCACTCCTCTCTCTCTCTTTTCTATTCATTAATCAATAATTTAGTGATTAACTAAAACCCCTAGACCCATCCAAATTTAAAGATCTTGATGATAGATGATAACGACTTTATCATTGGTGGTTCAAAACTTTATTATAAAAAAATATGCACACGAAGGAACGGACTTCTACCAATGATAAACCGACACGTCATCCATTTAATTACCAATTACCATGACATACAGTGTACAAACACATATATATATATATATTTTTTTTTTTTTCTTTCACATATCTTATTTGCCCTATTGAGAAGAATTTATTGGGTATTATTAAGAAGTGTTTGATTTATGTTATCTTTAATTAGCGGATGACAATTTAGTTTCTTTACTATAAGAATCTGCATGTATTTTCTATATATGTTTTGTGTACAATTAGAGACTAAATAACTAAAAAGACAAAACTAAGAGTGTGTTGTAAGAATGTTAAGCAAATAAACTCTATATTGAACAAGAGACTTGAAAAGAGCATCAAGTGCAGACTCAAGTCCTTCTATTCTCTCCTCTAATCTCTCCAACATCTTCTTCACTTCCATTGCGTTGTCTCCATCAGACCGCAAAACCACATCCATATTCCGCAACTCGCTCAGTATCGACGACGACGACGATCGACCACCACTAATAAGCTTAGAGACAAACTTGAGAGCACATGTATTTGTATTAGTCGATGGTGTAGTTGTCGACAGAAACACGAAAAGAGAACGGAAGATGGAGACGGCCAATACGGTGGTCTCGGAGCTATCCAACTTCTTGAGACCAAGAAGAAGCTTGTTGGTCTCTTTCTTGATTTTTCTCCTGAAGGAGAAGTACTCTTTGATTTGTACTTCCATGGATTTGCCTTTTCTTCTAAGTGCACTTTGAAGGTTGAGTAGATGCTCTCTTAGGGTAAGGATTAGGTTTCTCGCTGCGTCGCAGGAGTCGAGTAACGTAGCTGACACGTCAAGAGAATGTTCAGCTTGAGCGGTGGGAAGAGAGTGATTTAGTTGGTGGAGAGAATGGTAAAGCTCAGAGAGGTTGAGTATTGAGACTTGAAGAGATTGAGAATCAGAGAAGGATGAGTTTTGACTAAGATGAAGTTGAGATAGAGCAGCTTGGAATTTAGTAGAAGGATGATGTATTCTTGATGGTAAACTTATAGATCTAATAGGCGCATGGAGATTGGTTTCAAGAAATGCCATGTTTCTTGAATATTCTGTTGAAGAGAAAGAAAGAAGAGAAGTATGGTATATATATGAGTGAGAGCATGTGCGAGAAACATGGGATATTTTTATTTGTTATATATAAACAGTGAAAGTTTTAGTCAAGTCACGCACATGGAGGTGAAGAAAGCTTTGAATGCTCTGTTTTATGCTCTGTTTTAGAACGTGAAACCATTTTTAGAGGACCAGAGAGAGATGGAGCCATAACTTGATGTTGCATTTGTGATACCCATTTAGACAGGCAAAGAGAGTGGGCTTGTCAGAGAAGGAGACATGGAAACATTTGTCGCAGACCATTTTAGATTTCAACTGTTTCTGTTTCATCCAATTGTCAATTTTTTTATCCTGTTAAATTATTCACCTTTGGTTCTTGACATATTCCCGAGACGGTCGTGAAGAGGAAGAAAGATGTCGCAAGACTGTCAAAGTTATTTTATTTTACTTGGGCTTTGGCCTGGGAACGTGCTAAAACACTCTCTGAGGGTTTGAGCTTTTCTCAACACAAAAATTGCATCTACGTAGGAAGTCTCACCAAACTGTTTATCTGGTGATTCGGTAACAAGAGATTCGATTATCTCTTGGCATTAGTCGGAAAAGATTCCAAACTTGGGACATGTAGTGTGGTGGCTCTTCAAAGAGAAATCCACTCAATAACACTTCGTTGTGTTCGTAGCGAAGTCAGATCAATCGATAGCATATGTCAAACAAAAAAAATAGTTATTTCATTTAGAAAATTTTCTAATCTGGATTATACAACTGTACTTACTTTATTAAATGTTGATTAGAATTTAGGTGGGCGGTTCAATGTTTTTGCCTCATGATTACTCAATCAAAGACGCTTTATTTTAAGATTTATTTTTTTCTAAAAATATAATTTGATTGAGTGTTTCAAGGCTGTCACTGGATTCATGATCAATTTGAAACATAGTTGAGTTCGAGAGACAAGATTATGAATTAAGATAATGGACTGTCTCCGTTACACAAGAGCTATGGCTATATGATCAAGTTGTTTATTGTATGGATACGAATATGATGATTAACGCTAGATCATGGGACGATTTAATGTACGGGGAATCTTAAAGTGGTACGTTTTCAGACAAAAGATCTTTGTGGAATTTGATTCATTGAACCTCGTCTTAGAGTGCTGTTGTATAATTGATCAATTGAAATGTGTTTTATCTGGTTTAGCTCATTGTATTAGAGGTTAACCGGATGATATCAAGTGGTTTAGTTCGGGTATGAAGCTAAAGGGAGGGGTTTGCTACAAGAGAGACACTTTATCAAATGGAGGGTTTGCTTTTCCCTTTTATAAAGTGTTAAGAGTACAAAAGTTTTCTTTTTCTTTTCATGCTCATGGGTCTTGTGAGAGCTACGAGTTTTGTATAATCAGATAGTGAATTTCTCAATCATCTAGTGGATAAGTAGGGATTACTCACATCGAGTATCTTGAACTCGTAAAACTACCTCGTCCAAGGTTATTCGTTGTTGCATCTTGATGTTTTTCCAAGTAACAAACCAGATCGATTCATAACATTTGGACAAAAAAAAACCAGATCGATCCTCCAAGTTTCGCATTTCCTAAATTGATTATCGTAGAAGTTGAATGTTCAATTCTCAATAATTAGTATCAAAGCACAGAGTTATAGGTGTGATGTCTCACTAACCTTGGCAATTTTGGAATGAAAATTTTCTGATGAAGTTCGACTATCTGCTCTTAATTTCACTTTCTTAAATTGAAAAAAGTGAAATTTTATGGACCTTTAATTCAAAATTAATCGGTAATAAGTACACAGAAATGTTTTATCATTAATTTTATTAAGAAAATTCATAACCTAATGCTGAATTGCTGATTAAGATTAGGATGGGAGGTTCATTGTTTTGTCCCCTGATTCACCCCCAATCAAAGATAATTTACAAGAAAGTTTAACTTGATGAAATGCTTCAAGGCTGGCAATGGATTCATGATCAAATTGAAAACATTGTTGAATAAGAGAGACAAAATTATGAGTTAAGATTATGGCTTGTCTCCATTACAAGAGCCATGATAAAGTTGTTTATTTAGAGAAAGAAAAAGATGTAATGGGACGAATTAATGTACGGAGAAATCTTAGTGGTACGTTTCAGACAAAAGATCTTCATAGATTTTGATACATTGAACCTCCTCTCAAAGTCAATCCACACATGCTTCTTCTTCTGTATGTAGAGTAGAAGTGTAGAACCAATTCAAAACAAGGCCTGATAAAGTAGGCCCAAATCTTACAAAATGGAAACATATCCATCAATTATTGGGCCAATTTAGAATATAGTTAAAGCCCATGTAAAAAAGACTATGACAATTAAATGATTACGTACAAATCAAAGATTCTGATTCGAGTCAAACTTTGTGACCTGCGACTGCGATTGCAACATCACAATCACGTTTGTCTTTTTCTTTTGGTCTTCTCTTTTTATCAAACTCCAAATTTTTGGACTTGTTCACCATTCTTCTCCAAAAACAAAAAAACCCAATCTTTTCTCCAAATGCCTCAGTTCTTCTCCTCTCGTTTCCTCTTCTTCTCCACCACCATCCCTTTACTCATTTCCATCGTTCTCTATCGACTCGATACATTTGACCCATCTCCGATTCCTTCCGAGGCTTACGATCCTCCCACCACCTTCACCTCGCCGCTTTACAACGACAAATTACTCACCGGAGCTGAGTTTATCGGCGTCGGGCATCTCGATAAGCCTGAGGATATCATCTACCACCGAGACTCAGGTCTCATCTATACTGGATGTGTTGATGGATGGGTGAAACGAGTCAGTCTCCTCGAGTCAGTAAATGACTCAGTTGTTGAAGATTGGGTCAATACCGGTGGTAGACCGCTCGGTGTCGCTTTCGGACTTCACGGTGAAGTAATCGTCGCAGATGCACACAAGGTTTGGTTCTTTCTTGCGTGATTTTATCAAAATCCAATTTTTAAAATAACTCAGAATCAAGAGATGATTTTTGAGTGTGTGTGTGTTTAGGGGCTTTTGAATATAAGTAGTGACGGGAAGAAGATTGAATTGTTGACTGATGAAGCGGAAGGAGTGAAGTTCAAGATCACTGATGCAGTTGATGTTGCAGATAATGGAGTTTTGTATTTCACTGATGCTTCTTATAAATACAATCTTCTTGATTTCACATTTGATGTCTTAGAAGGCAAACCACATGGTCGTCTCATGAGCTTTGATCCCGTTACACGCACCACTCGTGTCCTTCTCAAAGATCTTTACTTTGCTAATGGCGTCTCTATGTCTCCTGATCAAACCCATCTCGTATTCTGCGAAACACTCATGTACGTTTGACTTCCAACTCAAAACCAAACCAATTGACAATGAATGAATTAGTGCAACGTGAATCAACTCACTATCTCGAGTTGTCTTGGTTTTTGTTATAGGAGAAGATGCAGCAAGTATAACATCCGTGAAGAGCGTGTGGAGCCATTTATTCAAAACTTACCTGGATATCCAGATAACATTCGGTATGACGAAGATGGACATTACTGGATTGCAATGCCTTCGGTAATATATATACCAAGTTTGACATTCTCTTTTATAAGTTTATGATGATGAGGTCGTATCATATTTGCTTAGTGTTGAAAGGTGTTGTTTGTGAAAACAGGGAGTAACAAAGCTGTGGAAGCTTTCGATGAAGTACCCTTTCTTGAGGAAAATTTCAGCCATGGCGGCTAAGTACGGCATCGAACCTATGTTTATGGAGAATTCAGGGGTTTTGCAGGTGGATTTAGATGGGAATCCTATCGCATTGTACCACGATCAAACTCTCTCTCACCTTAGCACCGGGCTCAAGATTGGGAAATATCTATATTGTGGGAGCCTCTTGCATTCACGCATTACTCGACTCGATCTCCTCAAATATCCTGCACAAAAGAAGCCTTGAACATCAATGTTTATAACATATAAAGGAAACTTTTTACATTTTGAGTATTCACTGTTACAAAATGTAATCTCATCGTCCCTGAGAATGAATAATGATGTTAGGATTGTATCTCTATCACTCTCCCTCGGATTTTGCTATCATTGATTCCAAAAATCGGTTAAATTTGGGTGTTTTCAGTTAAATTCGGGTTTTTTGGTTAAATACAGATATTTCGGTTCAGTTAACTTCGGATATTGGTAAAAACGGGTCTAATTTTGGTTTAAAACAGTCTAATTTTGATATAATCCGGTTATTTTATAAAGACAATTACCCGAGAAAACGATCTGTTCGACCCGAACCGAACCGAAATTATCGAGTAACCGAACGCAACTAAAATTGTTACCGAACGGTTTAGCTTAGAGAACCGAAATCGAACCGAAAACTCGGTTCGGTTAAGAATCGCAGGCCCTGATATGATTAAAAAGCTAGCTTGTAGGAAATAGGAATCGAACCGGTGACCTTTGAGAAGCTAGCTGCTGCAAAATACCATGTGGTGGTCTCCCACTAAGAATATATTTCTAACGATTAACGCAAAATCATTGCACGTTCTACGCATTCCACAAATTCCAATTCCTCTCTCAATTCGTCTTCCTTCTTTTTTTCCGACGTCTCCCGGCGAAGATTTTCAGATCTCCACGGCTCAGGTGATCTTCTTACTTTCTCCTTTCTTCCTTTTGCTTTTCACGAGTCATCATCATCATCTTCGATTTGTGAAATTTCCCGTGTCTCCTGTTGATTGTGTTTAGTATGGAGGCATCTGATTCTCGGAACAAATTGCACTCGCGTTTACGTTTATGGGAATTCCCTGATCAGTATATCATCGAGCCAGCTGATGGCTCAGGCGCTCCATGTTTGGATATTAGTCGTGTTGATGCTTCCATGAAGCTAATCGGTTCGTTTTTTTTTTCTTCTGTTTCAAACAGTTTTGTTTGATTTTACTGGGGGAAAAATGGTTGATGTCTCTCATTCTCTTTCATTGCGTCTACTCTGCCTCAGATCAAGTCGCGGAATCCAATTCCTTGCGTGTTCCTAAAATCCGTTCTATATTTGGTGTTGTTGGGATGTTGAAGCTCCTTGCAGGTTAGAAACAGTTATCAATGTGGATCATCAATACTGTCTATATTCTTGTGTATGTTGTACTTGTTTATATGGTCTGTTTTCCTTTTAGATCTGAGAGTTTGATTATATCGCAATATTCTTTCACTTCAGGATCATACTTGGTGGTTGTGACTGAGAGTGAACGTGTTGGCTCGTTTCTGGGTCATCCTATTTTCAAAATTACATCGCTCAAGGTTCTTCCTTGTGATCATTCACTTAAAAACTCCCCTGAAGAACAGGTAAAACCCAGTTTTCTCTTGAATATATTAAGCAGTAATGATGGATCTCAACACTCAAAAGTCATATCATTGTACTACTTCCGACAGAAAAAGATGGAGACTGAATTCTCAAAGCTGCTAAATGTCGCAGAAAAGACAACTGGTCTCTATTTCTCATATGAAGTTAACTTAACTCTGAGGTAAACAGGTTTTATCTTTATTTGTTATGATGCTTGCCCATGCTGTTTACACATTGATGTTGACAATTAGGTTTGTTGTACTACTGTACTAAGGCTTGCACAAAAGATTCAGTTGTTGTTTCCTTATTTGATATTTTCTTTTTGTGATTGTAGCTCACAACGCTTGCATGATATGGGTGATGAGTCTAAGTCACTTCCTCTGTGGAGACAGGTGATCATATCTCTACTTTTGTGAAACTTTTCAACTGGAAGCATTAATTAGTCCTTTCCTTGTTGCATGTCTGTGGCAGAACTTAAAATAACTTTTGCTGGTGTTGCATAATTTTTTTGACAGGCTGAGCCGAGGTTTCTCTGGAACAATTACATGTTGGAAGTTCTTATCGATAATAAGGTGAGTGTATTCCTGAGGGTTTTTGATTTTTTCACATCCCCTTGTTTTTAGCACTTGCAGAATATCTTACCTTTTTCTTATGTTTGCAGCTTGATCAGTTCTTGCTTCCAGTAATTCAAGGGAATATCCTTTGTTGTCTGCTGTTTCACTACCTTTTCTTCTATTTACTCTACATCGCTACGTTTTTTTATTCAATGATCTTTCCTTAACCTTTAATCACGTTTTAATAGTTTTGAGACAGCAATTGGAAAAGATATTGTTGACATTACTCTAATTGCAAGGCGATGCACTAGGAGAAATGGTACATATTTTGTTTCTCTGTCCTGTTTTTATCTTCATACTTCAGTTTCAATTTGTTCGAGTGTAACAATCCACAAGAATGGGAACAATTCAATAGGTTGATTGTATTAATGTCTAGCGTGAATGCATAAGTAGGTTGCTGGGACTTCAGTCATTTGTTTGGCTACTAAGATTTTTGTACTAGATAACTATATCAAGGAATTCAGATATTGACAGAACGTGATGGGACTTGTTTTTAGAATGGCTAAGCACGATGATGGCACCTTGACACAATTTGAATTTCTTTATTTTAGATAGATAGGAAGACATATATGTCATTGCCTTCAGGAAATTCAGATGATGATTATTGTGTTGTGATTGTGTCTTCCCCTTTAAAGGTACACGTATGTGGCGAAGAGGAGCTGATCCGGATGGCTATGTTGCTAATTTTGTGGAGACTGAGCAAATTGTACAGATGAATGGATATTCGTCATCATTTGTTCAGGTGTTTAATTTTACATGCTCTTATATTGTCTCCTTTATGGTGCATATCTTTGGTAATTTTATAGATACACAATTCAGATACTTTTTTTTCTTGCATACAAGTTTTCTCAAGACTAAATTACCCATTATTGAATTCTTAATGTTGTTTTACCTCCCACATTTGTAGGTCAGAGGATCCATGCCTTTTATGTGGGAGCAAGTTGTAGATCTGACTTACAAGCCCAAGTTTGAGATTGTCCAACCTGAAGAAGCTGTGAGTACTGATTTCTACTTAACCTTTTCCCCTTTTAATACCTTTAGGTCGTTTAATTAATTTGCATTAAGTGCTACTCTTGCAGAAACGGACAGCTGAACGTCACTTTTTGGACCTAAGGAAAAAATATGGATCAGTTTTGGCAGTTGATCTTGTTAATAAGGTACAGAATTGACGTGAATATTTTTGGAGTTATGTGACTCCAGATGTGATACACGTCATATTTGTGATCTCATCTTGGTCAACTAAGTGCATTGCATAGATCTACTTCAACTTTAACTCCTCAATTGCTTCTTTCTCAAATCAGCATGGCGGTGAGGGGCGCTTGAGCGAGAAGTTTGCTAGTGTTATGCAGGAAATTACTGGGGATGATATAAGGTAGTTAATCTGTTCGTCTAATGTCTTCTTAGTCAGTTTGCCTTATTTTCTTCAACTCATCAAAAGAGATGCCTTATCCTGTAGATACATTCACTTCGATTTCCATCAGATCTGTGGGCATATTCATTTTGAGCGCTTATCAATTCTGTATGAGCAGATTGAGAGTTTTCTCGAAAAAAATGGGTATGAATTTCTAGTTATATAATTTTGAACTATGTATATTTATACAAAAAAATGGCATGTCATTCTGCATTTTCTGAATTACATAGGTACTTTCTGATGAATGATAAGGGTGAGAAAATGAAGGAGCAGCTTGGTGTTGTCCGAACAAACTGCATAGATTGCTTAGACCGTACAAATGTCACCCAGGTTAGTCTTAATAATGTGATAGTGCTGCTCTTATCTCATTGGCCGTTGCTCATTATTGCCGCATACTTTCTGCCAAGTGCAGAGCATGATAGGTCGAAAGATGCTAGAACTTCAACTTAAAAGGATTGGTGTTTTTGGCGCTGAAGAAACCATAAGCTCACATCCGAATTTTGACGAACGTTATAAAATATGTCAGTCTCTTTATCTTTGTAGGAAATCTGATATTGCAGCACTTAGATGTAAAATTCCGAACTTATAACTGTGGCTTATGTGCTTTTGCCTCTCAGTATGGGCTAATCATGGTGATGACATCAGCATTCAGTACTCTGGTACTCCTGCACTTAAAGGGGACTTTGTCAGGTACTTTTTCCATATGTTTAAGTTTGGGGCTGAATAACTCCTGGCTATAGGGCAATATGCAGTCACCTTAAGTAGGGAGTGTTTTGTAGATTTACCCTACTAGGCACTAGCCATCTATTGAGTCTCTCTAACTGGCTTAAATTTAGGTATGGGCATCGGACTGCCCAAGGTGTCCTTAAAGATGGTTGGAGCTCTCTCGTACGCTATTACCTAAATAACTTTGCGGATGGAACTAAGCAGGTTGGTGGATTTTCATTCTCAGTAACTACACTTGTCTCATCTAATAATGTTCAGTGGTAGTAGTACCTAGAACTGTGTGCGACTGTTTGTCCTACCACTTATTCCTGAAAGTGGAATGTGTCCTGACTCTTAGTTAATTTTGGTTGTGTGCAAAAGGATGCGATTGATCTCCTGCAAGGGCACTATATAGTTGCTGTGAGCCGAGACATGGCTCCTGTGCCTCAGAAGGGAGGCCTTGAGGCTATAGCCGTAAGCATTCATAAATTAAGATTAAAACTATTTCCCACTTTCCTAGCATAAAAAAAAAACTCTAGTCTAACAACAAAGTTCTTTCATTTCTCAGAATTTCCCTGTGGCATTGTTGGTGGTTCTGATCAGTTTCTGGTTTGCAACAATGTCTCTGAAACAAGGTAAGTCACTAAGTCTGATCTTACTTTTTTCTGGATGGTTAGATTTCGTTCAAACTTAATCTAAAACTATGTAAAATGCTGAGCAGCTGGGAGTGATTACAAGCATAAGCACTTGCTGTTCTCGATCCTGTGGGCGGGCATCAGTGTGGGCGTTGCAGCACTGGTTAGGGCCAATGGGCGGATCTTCTGCAACCGGCCTCGGCTGCACAAGCCCAGATCCTGATTCATCTTCTCGACTGGGGTGACCATTGTGATCACACTAACTAAGACATTCCATTGTTCCTGTGAGCTCAAGTTGGAGCCAAAAGTTTTCCCCCTTTGTCATTTTTATTGTATCAAAACAAAAGTTGGACCTTGTGCGACCATCTAGAGGCAATTGTCTCAGGTGGGGGATCCCCTTATGATTTTATACTCCCACATCCATCAACGACTAGATACAATTTCAGTTACACACATCTTTCTTCATTTTCATTCTATATGCTTTAGTCGCACTGATAAAGTGCTTTTTGTAGATCCCTACAGAATCACTTACATGTGGCCAAAACTGGGAACAACAAAATATATAGCCGGTTGCAGAACTATCATCATATTAGGATGATTCTTCATCAACTAGAAGTTAAAGCACGAGGATCACATTCAAGTTCCCAGCCAAACCGCGTTCTTTTGCGTTTTCGACCAGCTGTTGAGTGCTGAAAAGAAGTGGAAGTCTCTATGTCTGTTGCTATGAGTGATTCCTCTTCTTTTTGCTCGATTACAAATTCTCAAAATACTAAGACAATCGACATTCCTGGTTGATCTCTAGAATGTAGAAAAAGTGGATTAGGATGGCTATTGACTGAATCCAAACCTACAGAAAGGACGAGTCGTGATTTTCAGAGTAGATTTGCGAGCTGGAACGTCAGATTTGACAACAGAATGTTGACTTGTGATCGAGGCGAAACATCGCAGGAATTGGAGAGACAATCTGAATTCTGAGTTTCGCTCTTTACGTTGCCGTCCAACAGTGAGAATGATCGTTGAAGATGAAGCTGAACACTACAAGCTGAAGTGAAATAGAAATAGAATACTTTTTCTCCGAGAAAAAAAACAGAGTAATTTCTCGGAAAAAGTCCGAAAAATCGCACTGAACCAAAGGAAGATGAACAAAAATTTGAAAGAAATAGAGAGGATATTTAATTCTCTGATACCATATTAAAGTTTATCAAACTCACATCAATTAGAACCGATTACAATTCCATATATAAATTCGTATATAGGCTTAATTAAGAAGTGAAAACAGAGTAACTAACTTATAACAGACTCGACTAATCGACTCTAAACCAACCTCATCCACAATGACACGTGTGAATACATAAGTTATTGGTTTTTGACCCAACACAGTACAAGGCATAAGATTACTTAAAAACATAAGAAGTTATAGTGTTGCGTGATAAGAAGGGAGAGATGAGAGTTGTGTAGAGTGAAGGAGTGAAAGTTGATATGGTTCAACCGTCAAAGACTGATCTTTTTCAAACAAAAAAATAATCAATCATTTAGATACGGTAAAGATCTACAGTACACAAATGGGTAAATTTTCCTTACAAAAAGAATAATGGAATCAGTCAAAACTTTGGAAAAAACCAGAGAACAAAGCACACACAACCTTGAAATCTCTGACTTTCCTATCAAAAGAGGAAACAAACATATAAAGCAAGTCTCTTCTTATCTTTTTTCAACTTACTCAGTTTCTTCACAAATCATTCAAAACACCTTTGAGGAGATCCAATCCTTCAGCAGAAATGCTTCTCCTCTTATGCGATTTCGGAATCTCAATCCGAGGAGGCGGTTCTGGCGAGAAACAGACAACAACTACAGTAAGATTATCGCAGCTGTTCCGTTGGAGCGCCTCCTTAACCAGAGCTTGTGAGCATTTCTCAGGGTCATTATGCTGCATCAGCTCTCTCCTCACCATCGTCACTGCACACTGGCTACTCATGACATCCCACAGTCCATCACAGCCCATTATAAGAAACTCATCATCCTCAGTCAGCACAATCTCCTCCAGCTCAGGCTCGCAGCTAAGCGGGCAAAGCGACCCTTTGGTTCCCTTAATGTGCCAATCTCCTAAAGCTCGAGCCACGGATAGCTGACCGTTAAGGTAACCATCGTAAATCACACCTCCAAGCTTCTCAATGCGTAGCCTCTCAGAAGTACAGTTAGGTTTGTGATCCTTAGATAGCTCAATCGCTCTGCCTCGTTTCCCGAGCACGGCTCTGGAATCACCCGCGTTCGCAATGAGCATCGTCTTGTCCAAAATGAGAGCAGTGAGTGCAGTTGTACCTGAGGATCTGTCAAGAGAAGAAGCATCAGCTAAAGCATGATCCGTCTTCACAAATGCACTTCTTGTCGCCTTCTTTGTGCTGGCTGGGAAATGTTTGTCTTCCATTACAAGCTTTAGTATGTTCTTCTTTGTAAACGATGCTGCATCAACACCTCCATGTCCATCAAACACCTTCATAAAACAAACACAATTTTGACACAAAGTTTATCTTTTTTCTCGATTCAGATCTCAAAAATTTCAAAACTTTACCCCATAGAAAGCTCCACTGGATGATCCGATATGTTGAGTGAGATCATCGACGCAGATGAATTCGTCTTCCATAGATTGTTTGGGTCCTTTATCCGACCAACTTCCAGATCTGAACACAGGCTGGAATGTGGAATTTACTCCTTCTGGTGATTTTGCACCAAATCTCTCGTCTCCTTCCTACGCCAAAATCAATTTCGAAAAATGTAAGTTTAATAACCCCAGAATTGCTTTTTGAATCACCATTGAATTTTAGGTTAAAGAGATCTGATCGGAAAGGATTCAGGTCCGATCTATAGCTACATTTTCTCCGATCTGTTTCCGATTTGAAGAGAAACGAAAGAAAGAAGAAAAGGAAAAGCAAAGAAGAGATAAACCAACGGAATCGGTCAACCAAGCAGTGCTATTGCAATGGCGCATTACAGAGATATTCCTCGGAGGTTTCCCGGAGGAGCTGAGATGAGACATTTTTTCATCGGAGACTTCCAATGTGTTTATCATCGGAGAAACTTCCGTCACCGGTGCCATTTTTCCAGATTCCGATCACTTTTTTTGTTGCTTTCTTTTTCTTAGAATCATCTCTTTAAATATTAAAAATAGCTTTTTCTTCTTCTTCTTCTACCTCCCTCCCTCCCTCCTTTTTTTACTCACCAAGTAGCTCTCTGTCTGCCACGTGTGCTTCCCATTTCCACCATTTTTGAATATAATTTTTTGTTTTATTAGTTTTTTTCCCTTCCTTTCGTCTTTCTTCTTTCAATTGACACAGACAGAAGCTTGAACGAAAGATGAAGAAGGTTGTTTCTGGGCTTTACCTTCAAACAAACCCATTTCTTGGGGTTTTCGGCATCGAAACGTTGTCGAGTTTTGTATCAATTTCCAAAACCCTAATTTCAATTTCACTCGGTACACTCTCTTTCCATTGCTTCTCCGAGTTTTGTTGTTTCTATCTTTCTTATTAGCAGAGGATAATAAGATTTTGATGTTGTGAATCTGGGTCTCTATCCCGTGATTCAAAGTATTGGGTTTTAGAGCTAGAAAGCAAAAAGTTGTTCCCTTGAGAGATTGCGCACTAACTCGAATGAGGAAAAGCTGATATCTTTTTTTTCCAGTATCTACCGTATGGGTGGTGTTTTTTTGGCTCTGACTTTGATGTGGAAGTAATCATGTGAGATAGAGAGTGGGTTAGGGGAATGATGCTACAAATCATGGATGAATTGATGATTCCACTGAGACATTAGTATATATTGAGTGAGTGAGTGACAGTTGAATCTGGTGAAACACCATTCATAAAGGATCTCCACTTTCTACATTTATCAAGAGGCACTCAATTACTCGCTCCACCATTATCCCCTCACGCTCAACGAGAAAACGACAGGTCAAGCAAAGCATATATATCTTCCCTTTTCATTCCTGCTTGTTTGGCTTTTTAATGTGACTAGATAACTTGACCTTACTTTCTTATATAGGTTGCTGCTGAATTTGAGAAGATGAAGTGGCTTCTGCTTTTAATCATCCTCTGTGATGTAGTTCCTCTACAAGGACTCACTACAAATGTCTCTGCGAGACTCCATGTTGTGAACATTGGCTCGGTTTTCACATTCGATTCTCTTATCGGTAAAGTCGTCAAAGTTGCTATGGAGGCTGCTGTTGAAGACGTGAATGCCAGCCCTAGCATTCTTAACAACACTCTACTCAGGATCATCATGCATGACACAAAATTTAGTGGATTCATGAGTATTATGGAACGTAAGTGAGTCTGCTCTGTGATTGTTGGAATGATTATTATGTGTTTTACTCTGTCCAATTTATGTTGTTTCCTTTTATTTTTTATGTATCTCATGGGATATTAAAACTGTATCTTCTCTTTATTTACTTTAGTTTCTAACTACAACATGTAAGTATCATCATCTTGTCCATATTATGATGTTCGGTTTACGAATGATTGGTTTTGTTTAACATTGACAGCTCTGCGGTTCATGGAGTCTGAGGCAGTTGCCATAATTGGCCCTCAAAGATCAACATCCGCCCGTGTAGTATCTCACATTGCAACAGAACTAAGGATTCCTGTACTATCCTTCACTGCCACAGACCCTACCATGTCTCCTCTGCAGTTCCCTTTCTTCATCAGAACTTCACAAAATGATCTCTTTCAGATGGCCGCCATAGCAGACATTGTTCGCTTCTATGGTTGGAGAGAGGTGATAGCAATCTACGGGGATGATGATTATGGCCGAAATGGGGTATCTGCCTTGGGAGACAAGTTAGCGGAGAAGCGCTGCAGAATCTCATACAAAGCAGCTTTGCCCCCTGAACCTACCAGAGAGAACATCACTGACTTGCTGATTAAAGTAGCTTTGAGTGAGTCACGGATCATTGTTGTCCATGCTTCTTTCATCTGGGGCCTAGATTTGTTCTATGTGGCTCAGAATCTTGGTATGATGAGCACTGGTTATGTTTGGATTGCTACCAACTGGCTTTCTACTATCATAGACACAAACTCTCCTCTGCCCTTGGACACCATGAATAACATCCAAGGGGTTATTGCACTGCGCCTGCACACTCCCGATTCTGTCATGAAGAAGAACTTTATTCAAAAGTGGCATAACTTAACTCATGTTGGACTGAGCACTTATGGACTCTATGCTTACGACACTGTCTGGCTGCTTGCTCAAGCCATTGAAGATTTCTTACAGGGAGGTGGAAACGTCTCGTTTTCGAAGAATCCAATTATATCTGAGCTTGGGGGCGGAAACTTGCACCTTGATGCTCTAAAAGTCTTTGATGAAGGAAGTATATTTCTTGAGAGCATCTTACGGGTTGATAGAATCGGTTTAACCGGTAGGATGAAGTTTAATAGAGACAGGAACCTTGTAAATCAAGCATTTGATGTGCTTAACATCATTGGCACTGGTTACCAGACCATTGGCTATTGGCATAGCCATATAGGTTTGTCTGTGATGCCGCCGGAGGAGCTGGGGAACCCATCTTTTCTGGGACAGCAGAAGCTTCATAGTGTTGTCTGGCCAGGACATACTACACAAAATCCCCGTGGGTGGGTGTTCTCAAATAATGGAAGGCATTTGAGGATTGGAGTTCCAAATCGTGACACGTTCGAAGAGGTTGTCTCAGTTAAAAGCAATGGGATCATCACTGGCTTCTGTATTGATGTCTTTACTGCAGCTCTCAACTTATTACCTTATGCAGTCCCGTTTGAGTTTGTAGCTTTCGGGAATGGCCATGACAATCCAAGTAACTCTGAGCTCGTGCGCTTGATAACGGCTGGGGTGAGTACTCTTTCTGTTATGATGATGACTTTGTTGGCGGGTGTATAGTTACATGTTTTGTGGCTCAAAACATCCTTTACGCAGGTCTATGATGCAGGTGTTGGTGATATCACCATCATAACAGAGAGAACCAAGATGGCAGATTTTACTCAGCCGTATGCAGAGTCAGGGCTCGTAGTGGTGGCTCCTATTCGGAAGTTGGGGTCTAGTGCAATGGCCTTCTTGAGGCCATTCACCCCCCAGATGTGGCTGGTTGCAGCTGTCTCTTTCCTCATTGTGGGTGCAGTCATTTGGTTTCTGGAGCATAAACACAATAACGATTTTCGAGGCCCTCCTCGTAGACAAGTCATCACTACTTTCTGGTAAGACAGAATAAGCTCCATCTAGATGAACTCAATTCCAAACACACTACAAATTTTTCTCTGAAATATTTCGTTGTCTTGCAGGTTCAGCTTTTCAACTCTTTTCTTTGCGCATAGTAAGTGTATACTCTCCGCACCTTCTCTTCTTTCTTAGTTGTTTTCCATTTTAAATCTGGCAAGGTGTCCAATGTTCTCTGCTGAATCTATACAGGAGAGAGGACCACCAGCAACCTTGGACGAATAGTGCTACTAATATGGCTATTCGTAGTTCTCATAATCAACTCAAGTTATACCGCAAGCCTCACGTCAATCCTCACAGTTCATCAGCTGTCTTCGCCAATCAAAGGCATAGAAACTTTGGAAACAAACAATGATCCTATTGGGTATCCACAAGGCTCGTTTGTCAGAGACTATCTGGTGAACGAGCTTGGTATTCATGAGTCAAGACTGGTCCCTCTTCGGTCTCCAGAGGAATACGATAAAGCATTGAGAGATGGTCCAGGAAAAGGTGGTGTTGCTGCTGTTGTTGATGAACGCGCTTACATAGAGCTTTTCCTCTCAAACCGATGTGAGTTCGGCATAGTTGGTCAAGAGTTTACAAAAAATGGATGGGGATTTGTGAGTATTGTTCTGACTATGTAGCCTTCAGAATATTTAAAATTGATGATGATATAGATTTTTTACCTCCCATTTTCCAGGCATTCCCACGTAACTCGCCTTTGGCTGTGGATGTCTCAACGGCGATTCTGCAGCTATCAGAAAATGGAGATTTGCAGAGAATTCGGGACAAATGGTTGCTGAGGAAAGCTTGTTCCTTGCAAGGTGCAGAGATAGAAGTGGATAGGTTGGAGCTTAAGAGCTTTTGGGGATTGTTTGTGGTGTGTGGAGTGGCATGCGTGCTTGCTCTTGCAGTGTATACAGTGTTGATGATACGTCAGTTCGGACAACAACGTCCTGAAGAAGCAGAAGGCTCGTTAAGGAGAAGAAGCTCACCGCCTGCACGAATCCACTCCTTTCTCTCCTTTGTGAAAGAGAAAGAAGAAGACGTCAAGGCTCGGTCCTCTAGGGAAAGGCATCTTGAGGATACCTCAGTAAATGGTTAAAGTTCCTGCAACTGAAGTGTTTCCAGCAAATTAAATGCACCAGAGAGACCTCGTAGTGGCTCTAGTATGTACTTATATCCCTCTTTTGTTACTAAACTTGAGATCAAACTCTATCTATATTTACTCTCATTGGGATTTCGATTAATATATCTGAAGATGTACAACAAAAAAAAACGGAAAAACTTGGCAAATGTCTGCTTCTCATCTCATGGTTACAAATGGGAAGAGCTCTCAATTTTCAGCTACAGCATCAAGAATCCAGGAAAGCCTATATAATCTGGGGAAGCATTGTAGAAGCGGAAGCTAGTGGTGTGGATTTGTTATTATTAACGTGTTCAAAATACAGCAGGAAAGTTGAAAAAGGGGAACAGAGAAAAGAAAGTCAGTCATCAGAGAGAAACGAAGCTGTGGCGTCTTGCTGTTTTGCACCGACAGAGAAGAACTCGGAGATAACTTCAAGAGGCATTCCCTTAGTCTCCGGAACCTTGAGGTACACAAAAACCCATGCGACAGCGCAGACAAATGCATAAATGCCAAAGACACCAGCGAGGCCTAGAGATTTGAGCATTACAGGGAGAGTGTAAGTGACGATGATGTCACAGATCCAGAAAGTGAGAGCACATATGGTGATGCAGAGACCACGCACAGAGGTAGGGAAAATCTCAGAGCAGAGGATGTTTGGGATTGCCCCAAAACCCATCACGAAACAGCTCAAGTACACCATAACGCTTGCTGTTGATAACAACGCGTTTGCTGTGCCTCCAAGCTTCACTAAGCTTCCTATAACCAGCGTTATCAGCGAGAGTATTAGAATGGGGATTGTGGAAAGCATCAGAGACCTGCAATCACAGTTTTGGTATTGTTACTTTTGTCACATTTATTATTACCATTCAGCTGAAAAAGAGATGAGATTAAAAGCAGAAGAGAACTCGCCTTCTCCCAGCTACATCCATTAGTCTCATGGATACAAGAATGCAGGGAAGCATCAAGAATGTGGTCAACGCGCTAATGAGGAGAGATGCAGAGTCTGCGCTTATTCCGAGGTTTGTCAACAGACCCGAAACACCTGTTTCCTCCAATATTTGTGGCGTATAATACATCACTCCATTTATTCCTGCAAACTGCAAACATTCTTCTTTTTCTTTGTTTTCATACTTTTCTGTTATGGGTCTTTACTTTTTAAAGACAAGAAAAGATTACCTGTTGCAGTATCTGAAGCCCAACTCCAACTATCAAAGCTCTCTTCACGCCTGGTTCCATCAGCTCCCTCCAGCCTGGACCATCCTTAACCACCTGTGGCATCGGTGCAATCTCGCCTTTACCACCAGGCATCATCGAAGCTTGGCTCACAAGTGCAGCAGCATGCACATATCCACTCTCATGATCAGGACCATTAGCTTCTGTGTGGAAGGATAGAAGCGATCCACGTCGCGTAAAACCAGTGTTGTTGGCGTTGTTGTTGTTGTTGTGGGTGGTTTCCTCGTGAATATACATTCTCTGCAATCCTCCATTGACTCTCTTACCATCTGCACCGACCTTGTCGTTATACTTCCATGCCAATTGCCATCCACCGCCTATGCTTGTAGCTGTCGCCGTCTCACCCACGTTTGCCATAAACAAGCTACTTTGTCGCCTGTGCATTGTCCCACCGGGTCGCTGATAGCTCTCGTCCGGCTCAGTGGTCTGCGGAGAAAGCAGAGGACTGTTCAAGTTTTCATCTTGGTCAGAGCTATCTTCATTGTTCCTCTCTGGATCCCACTGAGACTCTTGCCTTCCCATCATTCCCAGTATACTTCCCATATTGGGGAAGATCATGCTGCGTGTTGATGCGTTCATGTTCTCAGAAGGAAGTTTCTCATGAATGCTACCAAAGAGAGTGACAACTGGGTCAACGAGGGATCCGCCACGCTGTAACATGCTTCCTTGTCGGGACGCCAATGCCAGAGAACTTTGTCCTTTCACTGGCTTAGCCATCCATGACTGTCCATCCTCTGGACCGTATAGTTTGATCTGATCTTTCCTGGGCAGTCCATGTCCAACCTCGTTTTCCTCGTTGTCCGGTCCAATCACATATTCTTCTATCGACGTGTCTTTTCCCACCCCAAGCCCTTCAACGAGCAGAGCAAGCTCCCCTAGATCACACCCAGAGTTAGTCCAAGTTTCAGAGTCGACAATCTAGAATTAGTGTTCATCAAGACAAACCTGAAACATCTTCTCTGCCACGGAGCCGCTGCAAAACCTGTCTAGCTTCCTCCATCCGACCTTTGCTGACAAGCCACCTTGGAGATTCAGGCAAGAAGAAAGCCGCAAGCACAAAGTAGAGAATGGAAGGGATTGACAGAACACCGAGCATGAGTCTCCAGCTCGGGGATTCTTGAAGCGACATCCCAAAAACAAGACAATACGATAAAAACATCCCACCGGATCCACAGAACTGAGGGAAAGTGTTGAGTAATCCTCTGATTTCAGAAGGTGCGGTCTCAGAGATGTAGATCGGGACGAGAGTGACAGCGAGACCAATCCCAAACCCATCAAGCAGCCTTGCTAGAAGGAGCACATAGACATTGGGAGACCAAAACATGATGATGCTACTGACGAAATAGAGAAGAGAAGAGAGTATGAGCATGGAACGCCTTCCTACTCTGTCAGAAACAGGACCAGAGAAAGTAGTGATCAAAGTGGCTCCGATCAAAGACATTGCTACGATCAACCCTTCTATCTTTGGTTCTTTCTCCAAATGAAACTCTTTCTTTATGTAAATCACAGCTCCTGCCACCAAAATAGAATCATCATTACAACCATTGTTTTCGTATATAAGCGTTCCCATGTAAACGAATACAAAGATGAAGAAAGAACCTGCAATGGTGGCATTGTCCCAACCCTGCAACATATTCCCTATTGCAGCAGCCAAAGCAACAAGCACTACGCTCCTCATCCTTATATCGATTTTACTTCCTTCGGTCAATAACGCAATTCACAAAACATGATCATATGTTTCTTCCTTTTGAACACAATAATACTTTAACTTTCAAGAATCATTTCTTTTTCACAAACCAAGAAAAAAGAGACGAAAGTAACAAGAGTTGTTAATCTGATGGTTATTACCCTTAATTTAAAATTAACAACAACAACAAAAAAAGGAAACAAGATCGTCGTCAAAGTGTGTTTGTTTCTTTACAAATTAAAAAAAAAAAAAAACAAGTGATTAATCAGAAGCAAATGCAGAGCATTTTGAGAAGGCGGTAATAACGGTAAGAGAGAGAAAGTTAGTTTTGGTCAAGGAGAGGAGAAATCAAAGGAGAATGTGACAATTGGACTCGGAGCCCTCCTTTGATCGATTCTTCTGTGCGCGCCAAAAGTCAGAAAATAATGGGCCGAGTAAGCCCATTTTTCTTAAAATCGGACCGGATGTTTAAACTGGTACGGTTCGAAATCGATGGAGATAAAACCCCAAAACCGACTCAATCTTCTTCCCGCAACTTGATTAATCAGCTTTCCCAATTCTTGTGGTGAAACCCTAGACATCGCAGGTAAGTCCTCCTACTCCACGATTTTACGGTGAAGATTTTGATTTTTGGTCTATTCTCTGCTTTTCAATGGAGATTTGTTCTTGTCTTTGATCGAAATCTTTAATCTTGTATGGAGAAAAACGTCAAGATTTCTTTTTTGTTTTTGTTTTTTATTGATCTGTCCAGAGAGAGATGGAAAATTCGAGGATCCCACCGTTTTCTGAAACAAAGAGGAAGAAGAATCCTACTCCAAAGCAACCCTTGACTCGAATCGGGAAAAAGGACTCAACGAGGAGCAAATCGGATCATGTTTATGCAATTTCAAATCAACCCGACATGATGTCTAATTCAGATTCATCTTCCGGAAACGAGTACAGAGCACTCAGGAGAAAGTATTTGCTTCTGGAGGAAGACAGTTTCGCATTGGAGAGAGAGTTAAAGGAAGCTGAGGATCAAGTTAAAGCACTTGAAGATGAGAAACTTGAGCTTTTGGACAAACTTGTTGTAATGGAAGGTTTAGTTGATCCTTGATTCTTGTCGTTCATATGTACAAGTGCAAGCCAACCTTGAATAGTACATAGTTTCTTGGTTACATTTTGTTCTGTGAATCTCTCACTTCTTGTGTCTCTTCAAGTTAATCAAAACCATGTCCAAAGAGTCCTTTTTTTTTTGGAACCACGTGTCCTTCATCCACATTAGTATGCTAGATAGATAAAATATGTGTGGCTGAGAATCATTTCACCGCTTCAGACTCTGTTTTAGACCCAAAGTCGATTGCTTTTCATCTTCTTGTTATGCGTAAATGGCCGCGTCCCTTCCGACCAGTTTCTGTCTGAGCCATGGTGATGAGTGTTGCAACCGTGCACACACCAAACCATCATTTCCAAGCCATCATTTGGCTGTGAAAAGGAACCTAGTTGGTCACTACGAAAGTAGCACAGTGAGGAGATTGGTCATGACGGCTGCGACTGAGGGATCAAGGAAATCTAAAGAAAGTCAACCGTCTTGGGCAAATCCTGACTCAGATGAGCCACCTCCTTGGGCTAGAGACGAAGCTCGTTCTTCTACTACTCGAGATAGCTTTGAGATTCCTTTCTATGTTTATCTCCTAGCCTCAGCGATTACTGCCATTGCTGCTGTATGCTTTCCCTCTCTCTCTCTCTCTCTCTCTCTCTCTCTCTCTCTCTCTCTCTCTCTCTCTCTCTCTCTCTCTCTCTCTCTCTCTCTCTCTCTCTCTCTCTCTCTTCCCCTTTGTGTTTTATTACCAAAACTGTTATCAAAGATCTTATCTTTATGCATCTTTTGTGGTCATTGTAGATTGGTTCTGTTTTCGAGTACTCGAGTAAGAATCCAGTTTTTGGTGTATTGGACTCAGACAGTATCTTCTATACTCCTGTTCTTGGGTTCTTTGCTTTTACCGGAATCCCCACCTCCGTGAGTTGTTCCTTCTCTCTTCTTTTTTATGTCCAATTCTATATTTGTGTTGTTTCATTAGATGAAACAAGTTGATTTTTGTCTGCAGGTATTCCTATGGTTCAAATCTGTTCAAGCTGCTAACAAGGAAGCTGAGGAACAAGATAAAAGAGATGGATATCGTTAAAACTCCTTTTTTGTTGTGTTTGTTTCTGCAACTCTTAGCAGTGATTGTTGTTGTCTTCCACATACTTTTGAATACAAGTCTGCATTTTTAAAGGAGATTGCTTCTGTTCATTATTTTACTACCTACTAGATTTCTTGTAGCTTTAACAATATGTCATCTTCCAGAGAGTACACGCTTGAGCAAAGGCTGATTCTGGAAATGATCCAACTTGTTATGGAAAGGCGTACATTGTTTTGTCAAGACATATTGTTTTCACTTTTGGTATGAGATTGGAGTCAGAACATCAGTTGAAGAACTGTGGTTGAGCAAAGGCTGATTCTGGAAATGATCACACACACAAAAATCACTGAGTTTAATTGGTTTGTATGTGAATGTGATGTTTCTAGGCTCAATTTAGCAAAGAGAGGAAGTGGTTTAAAAATTGTTAGAGCAAATGTCATTTGGACTTGGAGAGTCAACTGTTGATTTGCTTTTGCAGGAGATGGCTCGTACAGTGAATGTTGTATGGAACAGGACAAACTCTTGCTTTCTGTCGGACTGTCATGGCCTTTTCTTATTACACAAATCAACTTGTAAGACATAGCCCAACAGAAGTCTGATGTACTTTTGAGTTTTGCTTTAACGAAAAAAGGCTTGAACTTTGAAAACGCTAATTTTTTTTCTCTGGGCTCTTTAAAAGATGGGTTGTTTTAAAAAGATGGGTTAGTTAAAAAGATTGGTTGTTTCGGCTCACCAAATAGCGAGAGAGGAAGATGTAGATAGATCTCGAAGCAAGTAGAGGTAACTATCTACGATTCACCTTCGTCTTTCGTCTCTGTGAAGCGGACAAACCAAAGAATCAGGTTGAGCTAGGCGAAATGGGTGGATTCAGAGAGTTTAAAGCTGAAGAACATTTTCCCTCAAACCAATTCCATTCCATCGTCGCCATAACAATCTGGCTTGGCTCCATTCACTTCATCGTCGCTATTGTTCTCTTCTCCCTCATTTTCCTTCCTCCTTCTCTATCTCTCCTGTATATACATACCATCACTCTCTCTCTCTCTCTCTCTCTCTCTCTCTCTCTCTCTCTCTCTCTCTCTCTCTCTCTCTCTTTATTTGAAGAGTCTCAGATTAAACTCTTTTGTGAATCCTCTGTTTTGTTTTCAGGGTCTTTGGCTTGCTCTTTCTGTTAATCTTCATCCCAATCGACGATCGTAGCAAGTACGGTCGTATGCTCGCTAGGTACATATGTAAGCACGCGTGTAGTTATTTCCCCCTCACGCTTCACGTCGAGGATTACGAAGCTTTTCAGCCTAATCGTTCATATGGTCTGTAACAAACTTCTTCTTCTTAATCCAAAGTTTCAAGCTTTTAAAGATGGGTTTGTGAGATTGTTGACTTTGTTAATCTGTGATTGATTACAGTCTTTGGTTATGAACCACATTCGGTGTGGCCGATTGGAGCTGTTGCGCTTGCTGATCTTACAGGGTTTATGCCTCTTCCTAACATCAAAGTTCTTGCAAGTACTGCTGTGAGTTCATGTTCTGCTTTCAATTAATCCCTTTGTGTATCCTTAACCTTGTTTCTCACTAAGACTCATTGTTTTTGTTACAATAATTGATGTTAGGTTTTCTATACGCCGTTTCTAAGGCACATATGGACATGGTTAGGGCTCGCCCCTGCTTCTAGGAAGAATTTCGGTAATCTTTTGGCTTCTGGCTATAGTTGTATCCTCGTACCTGGTGGTGTGCAGGAGACATTTCACATGCAACACGATGTTGAGGTTTTTCCTTTATTCTAGCGCTCTTGTGTTTTGATGGAATCATATTCTTCTCTAAGAATTAGATTACTTAGTAAGTTACAAGTTTAGACTACTTGAGATATCGCTATTCCTACTCTGATATCTCGTGTAAATATATAGTTTGCAAACTGAAGAGGAGAGGATGTGTTTTGCCTGCAACATTCTGTTTATTTATTGAACTGTTTCTCACATTGCAGACGGTGTTCCTTTCGACGAGAAGAGGATTTGTGCGCATAGCCATGGAACAGGGGAGCCCTCTGGTTCCAGTTTTCGGCTTTGGTCAGGTAGGGAAAAGAGTTGCTCACATAGTGTTGTTATCTTCCGTGTAGTTATCTTTGCGTGCTTGAAAGCTCTCAAACTTAATTTAGTTGGTCAGATGCATGATTCAAATATTGTTCGGTTTCTGCTATCCAGTTTTATGTTATATGTCTTTGTTTCTTCCGCAGTCATATGTGTACAAATGGTGGAAGCCAAACTCAAACCTCTACCTTAAACTATCTAGAGCGATCAAGTTTACCCCGATCTGCTTTTGGGGAGTTTTTGGGTAAGCGTAAATCTTTTTATGTTAGTTTTCTTGCCTAATAAACCTTGAAAGAGGTAATAAACGATTACCATTTCTATTGTAGATCCCCATTACCATATCGACACCCTATGCACGTGGTGGTTGGTAAACCGATAGAGGTTACAAAAAGTATGCATCCAACTGATGAAGAGGTAAGTCGTCTTCATTATATACAGTATTGTAATGTAGCTTCTTCTAATTAGTATGAAAATGGGGAGGGAATTGCGATTCGGCTACTAAATGTTACTGTTAAGCATGCCTCTTGTAAGTTCACCATTCATCAGCTTTGGTGTTGTTGTCTGCATCTTAGGTTGCTAAGTTACATGGTCAGTTTGTGGAAGCGCTTAAGGAGCTGTTCGAGAAAAACAAGGCCCGAGTAGGCTATTCTGATCTTCAGTTAAACATCCTTTGAATAGAATTCTCCAACGGTAATAATTGTCTACGTGTTATCCGTAAATCATTTGTTAACTTGGAGCGGGCATTGGATTTACCTGTACTTGTATGTCTTTAACATCGACTGTTTGTAGCAACTAGCAATGGTATATGTTACTTCTATTATAGCCTGCAAGTTGCATTCTCTACACATTAAAAAAAAAACCAAAGCTGGTAAAGAGTTTTAATATAAACATCGATCAAATAGAACATTTCCTAAAAATTTGCTACTTTGTGCTTGTTGCAAATGGCTTGAGGGTGCGCTAAGCGTGGGTCAGTGCTCCCTCCATCTATGATCTCGAGCGAATGAGCACACATACACACAACAAATTTTAAAATCTATTCTGCTTGTGAGGTTTCTTATTTAGTTCCACCATTTTGTGATTCAATTATTCCGCTATTCATCTCCATGACATAGCAGTCTCCTCGTTAGAAAACACACTAGTCTATTTCTGTAAATGGTCGCATTCAAAATCATGAGTTTAATTTAGTTGTATGGAAAAATCGAAACTCTATCCTGTATGCTCAAAAACAGGAACCTGTGTTGTGTTGGGTTCAAAGGTCTCTTGATGAAGCAAAACTTTGGAGGGAAGTTAATATACACTCAGAGGCGGAGACTCATATGACCTTAAGATCTCAAACGTGCAACACAAGATGGCTTCCTCCTCCTATAGGTGTTATTAAATGCAATGCTAATTTGACTTGGCACAACACCTCTTCTCACAATGGAGGAGCTTGGATCGCAAGGGATCATTCTGGAAGTGTCATCCTTCATGCAAGAGAGGCTTTCACCTGCTCTCCTAATCGAATAGTGGCTGAACTCCGAGGAATCATTTGGGTGCTGCACAGTTTAATTGATCTCCATGTTGCCGATGTAATTATAGCCTTGGATTCGGCTCTAGTCTTACGATCTCTTTCTAAACCTGACGAATGGCCACGATATCGAGCCTTCTTGACGTATGTCAAGTATTTCCAATCCCGGTTTGTGTCGTGTTCCTTTGAACTTGAGTCATTATCTGCCAATTTGGTTGGGAGGTTTCAATCATATCTAGCCCTCGGAGGACCATCTTGGCTTCAAGATCGTATTATCAGAGATGCATCTTTTTAACATCCTTTAGTCCCTTTATTTTGGGAGTCGATGTTTTTAGCTTTTGGTTTTGGTTGAATGAATGTCCCATAAGTTCATGTTGACTAAGTTAATGTCTGGGAAACTTCAGTTGTACCATGTACAAATTTTATCTTAGTTAGTACCAAAAAACGAGTTGTACCATATCTTCATAGTTGTACCTAGTAATATCTAATTGTACCATTTCCTAATAGTTGTACCAAGTAATACCTAGTTGTACCATGATATTATTTGGTACAACTAGTTGTACTAAATAATAATACCCAAGTTGTAACAAACATGAGTATTGGAGACATGAGTATTCCAGACAATAGAGTAGTACGCCAAAAAGGAGTAGACACAAATTGAAGTATCTCAGACATTTGTCATTTGTTCTATTATTTAATAATATCCAGACGATTAAAATAAAAATAAATATTAGTTGTATGTGAATGTGAACATAAGTGAAGTTCTAGAGGCTCAGTTTAGCAGGAGAGGAAGCAAGAGTGATCCCTTTTGAAGATATTTAGTAGTATGGAAAAATTGTTAGAGCATATTCAGTGAAGAGTATATATGAATAGCCAAATTATTAGTCTTTTTTGTTGGCGAGATAACCACAAGTGGTGAAATTTGTGCAATAAAACGCTATTTCATATCTATTTTTTGCACCACATACTTACATTGTACGATCTATCAGATCTGTTTCCACAAATTTCATTTAGAGGGTCCATTGGTGATACGAGATGGCTTGACATTATGAAATGTGTTTAAATGTGTGAAGCATGAGGCATTTAATGGCCGAAAGTGAAGTAGCAAAGACATTGTCCAAAATGAACTATACATAGAGCAAGAGGATCTACGATTCAGCCTGAGGTAGGCGAAATGAGCGGATTCAGAGAGTTTAAAGCTGAAGAACATTTCCCTTCTAACCAATTCCACTCCATCGTCGCCATAACAATCTGGCTTGGCGCCATTCACTTCATCGTCGCTATTGTTCTCTTTTCCCTCATTTTCCTTCCTCCTTCACTATCTCTCCTGTATATATAACACCAACCCTCTCTCTATCTATCTCTCTCTTTGTTTCAAGTGTCTCAAACTAAACTCTTTTGTAAATCCTCTGTTTCCAGGGTCTTTGGCTTGCTCTTTCTGTTAATCTTCATTCCAATCGACGATCGTAGCAAGTACGGTCGTATGCTCGCTAGGTACTTCTTCTTCTTCTCTTCCTTTATCTGTCTCCCATCTCTAAACCGTTTTAGTTCTTGAAGCTGATCATAAGCCCCGATCAAAAGCTCAAGAACAAAAACATTTTTTTGCATCAAGAACACAGTCCAACTTTGTATAATAAATAAGATTACAAAACAATGTAATCGCGATTATGTCTGTCTTAAGGGCTGATTGGCACAAAGATGTTAAAGCCGTAGGGCCTTTCTACGGCCCTCACTCGTCAGTGTCACATGTTTTTTTACTTTTTTTCTTGTTCTGTTTTCTAGAGTCACATGCTACTTGTGACTTTTAATTGCTGTGCAATATCTATGAGTATGACGTCATTTGTTTGCTACAATGAAGAATCTGTTGAAAACAAATATGGAGTACTTAACAACAGAAAGAAACTATGGAGTACTCTTTCATTAATTTTGTCACATTATTTGAGTTTTAACAAATATGGAGTACTTAACAGAAAACCACCGTTTTATTTTTCCAGGTACATATGCAAGCATGCGTGTAGTTATTTCCCCGTCACTCTTCACGTCGAGGATTACGAATCTTTTCATCCAAATCGTTCCTATGGTCTGTAACAATCTTCTTCTTCTTCTTCTTCTTCTTCTTCTTCTTCTTCTTCTTCTTCTTCTTCTTCTTCTTCTTCTTCTTCTTCTTCTTCTTCTTCTTAATCCAAAGCTTTTAAGATGGATTTGTGAGATCTTTTGACTTTGTTAATAATCTGTGATTGATTACAGTCTTTGGTTATGAACCACATTCGGTGGGGCCGATTGGAGCTGTTGTGCTTTCTGATCTCACAGGGTTTATGCCTCTTCCTAACATCAAAGTTCTCGCAAGTACTGCTGTGAGTTTATAGTCTTCTTTAACCCCTTTGTGTATCCTTAATCCTGTCTTCAAAACTCATTGTTTTTTGTTGCAAAAACTGATGTTAGGTTTTCTACACGCCGTTTCTAAGGCACATATGGACATGGTTAGGGGTCGCTCCTGTTTCTAGGAAGAACTTCTCTTCCCTTTTGGATTCTGGCTATAGTTGTATCCTTGTACCTGGTGGTACACAAGAGACATTTTACATGCAACACGATGTGGAGGTTTTCCTTTTATTCTAGCTCACTTCTCTTTTGATGGAATCATATTCATCTCTAAGATGTAATACCTCGTGTACATATATATAGTTTGCAAACCGAAGAGAAGAGGATGTGTTTTGCCTGCTGCAACATTCACTTTATTGTTTCTCACAATGTAGAATGTCTTCCTTTCATCGAGAAGAGGATTTGTGCGCATAGCCATGGAACAGGGGAGCCCTCTGGTTCCAGTCTTGTGCTTTGGTCAGGTAGTGAAAAAGACTTGTCTTTCTAAAAAAACTCTCAAACTAATTTGTTGGTCAGTTGTTTGAATGATTTAAAGGTTTCTGCTATCCAGTTTTATGTTCCATGTCTTTGTTTCTTCCGCAGTCACATGTGTACAAATGGTGGAAGCCGAACTGGAACCTTTACCTTAAACTATCTAGAGCGATCAAGTTTACCCCGAT
This sequence comes from Arabis hirsuta, assembly GCA_964056655.1. Classification (NCBI taxonomy): domain Eukaryota; kingdom Viridiplantae; phylum Streptophyta; class Magnoliopsida; order Brassicales; family Brassicaceae; genus Arabis; species Arabis hirsuta. The sequence goes on along the minus strand of OZ053310.1, from coordinate 8,088,330 downwards.
CTGCTTTTGGGGAGTTTTTGGGTAAGCGTAAAAACGTTTTTATGTTAGTTTTCTTAGGTACATTTTGTTTATAAAATCTTGAAAGGGATATAATTCCCATTTCTTTTGTAGATCTCCATTACCATATCGACACCCTATGAACGTGGTGGTTGGTAAGCCGATAGAGGTTACAAAAACTATGCATCCAACTGATGAAGAGGTTAGTCGTCTTCACGTATATTGTTTTGTAGATTCTTCTAATTATTATGCAAATGAGGAGAGAATTGCGATTCGACTACTAGATGTTACGGTTTAGAATGCTTCTTGTAAGTTCAGCATTCAATCAACTTACGGTGTTGTATGCATCTTAGGTTGCTAAATTACATGATCAGTTTGTGGAAGCGCTTAAGGATCTGTTTGAGAGACACAAGGCCCGAGTAGGCTATTCTGATATTCAGTTTAACATTATTTGAATACAAATTCTCCAATGGTAATTATTGTCTATGTGTGTTATCCATAAATCATTTGTTAACTTGGAGCTTCTTCTATAATATTATAGCCTGCAAATTACATTCTACACAGCACATAGATGTTTAGTCCAAAACATTGTTTTTTATTTTTCGAATAGAACATATCGTAACTATCGCGCAATTTCAAAAATATATTGTTCCCTAGGATAAACTTGCATTCGCTTCAATAAACCGATACTATTAAGCAACTAGCTTTTTCACTTATATCAGACAACATGGAATAGAACCTTATGGTCGAGTGGCGAATTGACTTGGAAAATAAGTATGGACCTTCTGCCCTGAGGCATGACATGTTCTGGTAGTCGAGTGTCATTCGATCCTAGCGACTATAAGTAGCACCTTGGGACTTTTCAGTTGAAAACCCAATAGACAAAACTTTCTTGATGAATATATCTATATACGAAAATTAGTTGGGCGGTTTAATTAGGCTAAGGTGTTACTGGTTTGTGTATTTTAATTGATTTGTAAATCTATAGGTTTTAGTCCAAGATTTCAGTCCATGTTTACTAGGATCACCCAAAAATAGGTAGAGAAAAAAGTATGAGTCCTATGCTGCTGATATATCGAAAATAGGTAAAGGTTCTAATAAAATATTATATCAAACAGTTAGTTAAACTAATTTTTTTCCTTGTGAATCGTATTGTGACACGTCTAATTACACGTCATAAGATAATCCCTCTCTCTCGTGTTCTAATCAACTTTTAATTTCAACTAGAAAATACGAACAAAAAATATATTAAAAATTGCAAGAAAACGACATGAAAACTGAAAGCACACGGAATGAAATGAAAAATGCCTCTTCTCTTGAAGCTGATTATCTTAAATACTTTAACTACACATACACCTTCTTTACAATCTTTTAGGATATCTCTTTCACTCTTCATTTGTCAACTCTCAAATTATTTTAAATTTCAAAAAAAAAAAAAAAAACAATCTAGTATCTCTGTTTTTCTCTGTTCTCTGTCTTTGTTGTAAACAGCCGATGAACGATCGGAGTCTGAAAAAGTCTCTCTCCGGAAAAACTAACCACCCGGCGGATATCGTCGTCGGAGATGCTGATGAGAATTTAGATCTTTACTCAGTCAACCGTGGGACTTCTTTAGATGGTATGTCATCTATCATCGCTTCATTGACTTTTTTTTATGGTTTAGGATTTGATGCGTCTTTCACAACATTTTTACATTCCAAGATTGCTTCTAAAATAAACAATTCCTTTTCGGTTGAACCAGGAAAACATTCTTTCGAACAAGCTATTGCTAAGCCTGAACCTGACTACGAGAAGAAACATGCAAATGACCCGTAAGTTATTCGATCAAATCCTTCATTTACTTTTTCTTTTTCCTTACAGCCGATAATTTTCCTAAAATAGATAAGAAGATTGTACATTATCTTTGTTTTTTTATTAGGCTTTATACCGTGTTTGAAGTTCCATTGGGAACTCTTTCAAGACTAGTTCTTGAAGCTAGAAACGTAACTTCAAAGCTTCAGTCCATTTCTACTACAAGGGCTGCTTCAAAGGTATGGTATATGATGCAACAAAATTAGTCATAATTATGTGTTTTCACTTATAACTAAAGAGGTTTCATGAATGATTTTCAATCTCTTTTCGCGTAGAGCGAGACCGAACCATCTTCAAAACCAACTCGAAGCAATTCAACAATACGTCCCTCTAACATTCCCTCATTACGTCCCTCTAACATTCCCACAATTCGTCCTTCCAACATTCCTACTTTAAGATCATCTTCGGCCCCCAAGAAGACAACAACAGCTTCAGCTTCTGTTTCGGTTTCTTCTCCAAAGAGAACTGTCTCTCGATCTTTAACTCCTGTCTCACGCAAAACACCATCAACATCTTCAACTCCTTCAAGAATCAGTACAACTACTTCAACCACTCCTACCTTTAGAAAAGCTGGTGACGCTCAAAGATCAAGATCTTTGACTCCAAGATCGAAGCCTCAGATAGCTTCTTCACCTTCAAGTAAGACCAATGTGCGTTCTGTATCTGTGTCATCACCTGGATGTGTTCGTCCTGATGCATGCACATCAGTTTCAGCTACAACACCTCGGACACCGCCAAGACTAAAAGAAACTGTCACTCTAGCGTTCGGTAGACCAGTGGGAACAACAGGGAATGTAAATTCGCCACGAAGGAACACCTCGCCGGATGTTACAAGAACCAGGCCTAGAGTGCATTCTGCTTCTTCTCTGATTCCTACATTTTCAGGCGTCTCACATACAACGGCAACTCCCAAGTCTGTAAAGCCATCTGCAACTGTTGCGGATTCAACGAGGCCATATGGAAAGAAACTGTCAAAAGCTTCGGTTCAAATGGCTATCAATCACTTGGTAATGTTCTCTTGTCACAACCTGATTATAAAGAACATGAGCCAATTCACTCATTGTCAATTGGTTTTGAGTTGAAAGCCTATAAAACGTAACAAACTACACGGTAATTTTTTTATGATGTTTTGTTTCATGATACTAGTGTCACTTCAATTGCAGGACATCGGACGAAATGGGAAAATAAGCACAAATCCGTTTTCGAGCACAATGTTGTACCCACACAGCATCAGATCTTCTGCTTCGGCTTTAAGAAAGCCGTGTGGTAGTGAAGGAAGCAGCAGCAGCAATAGCAACCACGAAGACGAAGAAGGAAAAAGCTTAACGAAAACGAAAGGGGGAGGAAACACAGAGAAGAACGATAGTGCTCGTTACGACGCACTCTTGATGGTTAAAGATGTGAAGGATACTAACTGGCTACTTAACATTGATGATGAATCTACTCAGTCTCTCATGTTGGACAATGCTTTCGACTCTCCTCCTGAACTATTCCCTCCTCTTTGACTGTTTCATTCTTTTTTTCCTGTTTATGTAGTTTTAAACAAGAGAGCTTTGCTTGCAAACATAATCCTTATTCACTCTTTTTATTATTTTTTATGCAACGAAAGAGAGAAAAAAAAACAATAAAGAAACAGGGATTATTCTACTACATATTTGAGATATTTGTTTCTTAAAATGTTTCTTGTATTTGATTGACAAAAATATACGGTTTTAATTTTTTGTTGTTGTTTTTGCACAAAATATTTGCAAGAAAAGACACTAAAGTTACCAGTACTGCGAAATTCTATAAGATTGAAGTGTAAGCTCAGTTGTAGTTTAGCTCATAATTAATTTGACTCTATAAGGGTAAAGTTACCGGTATACCGGTATACTGATTTTTTGGATTTTCCGGATTACCAATGACAACTGAGTTGTCATTATTTTCTGCTATTGAGCAGATTTGTCCGGCTCATCTCTAGGAAAGGAGCTTCGGCTCAATCGAAGCATAGTGCCGTAGGAAGTTGTTTGCAAAAATCAGTTTCTTCGTCTTCTTGGTTGGTTTTTAAGCGCGTGTAGCTCGTGGCACTTGTGTGGTTCTAACCGCAATAAATTCCGGCTACTAGTTGCTCATGTACTCTTTCTCCTCCAGTATATAGTTTGCTTGACCTTCTTGTTTTTCTCGCCAGGTTCTAGATTTTGTGATTCTTAGTATCCTAGTTTTTGATTTTACGGCTTATGCTTAGTCTCTTAAATAATCTATGTAATCTTCTAGTTTTTGGCTGTGGATGTTCTTCGGAACTTGCCGGCTTTTGGTTTCGAAAATATTCTTGTGTCTTCTAAGAACATCCGGCTTTTGGTTTCGGAAATATTCTTGTGTCTTCTGGCTTTGGGATCGGAAGGAATGTGTTCCTTGCAGATATGTGTGTACTTTCGGTTACAAGTTTGATGTAATCTTTCAGATGCCAAAAAAAAAAACTAAACGCATCTCACAATTCGGCTTTTACAACAGTTTCATATGTTCACAAGGATTCGACTTGTAATGGTGGTGGGTAACGATGTTACCAAAAGCGTTATATTTAACAAACCAAATAGTACATTAACGTGATTCATGTTTAATGTTTTGTAGAAAATTGAAAAGAAAATACATTATTTTTTACACTCTCCATCGTTGTAAGATCAAATACACAAAATCCAAAATTCTAAATAAATAACAGCAAAGAGAATAGTAATATATAATTAATAAAGAGAAAAAAGAGAGAGAAACGAGCCAGACTCCTTTTGGTTGGATCCGGTTTAGAAAGGTAGTAGTAGTTGTAGTGTACCGGGTTTAAAGCTCTCTAACGTCCCTTAGGATTCATGATCTGAGAAAACACAGCACTTGGAGTGAGTCCATCTGAATCTTCGCTGGCCAAACTCCGACCACCGATGCTCATGTCTATTCCGCTGCTCCTCGAGTCCGTCACGGTCCCTTCATACGCATCAGAACTCTTGTCGTTGTTCTTCCCTTTACAGTTTCCATCGTCGTACTTAATCTCATCCATGTCCATGTCACTGCATACTCCTTTCCCGCTCTCCTCTGCGCTTTCCTGAAGCTGCAAGGCGAATTCCAAGTTCCATAGAACATCTCCCATCGATGGTCTCTCGATGCCCTGGTCTAGCACACACTTCATCGCGGTTTCAGCAAACTTTTTGAAGCATTCTGGCGTGATTTTGCCCTTGAGATACGGATCAACGATCTGATCAAGCATGCCTTTCTTGTAGCAGTATGGTGCCCATTCAGCTAAGCTCACTTGTTCCTTAGCCAGTGTCGGGTTCAAGGCTGGCCGCGCGCATAGGGCTTCGAAGAGAACGACGCCAAAGGAGTAGACATCGGATTTCTCAGTCAGTTGCTGCCGTCTGAAGTACTCTGGGTCAAGATAACCGAAACTTCCTTTCACGACAGTGCTTACGTGTGTGTGGTCTAGTGTAGGACCAGTCTTTGATAACCCGAAGTCAGAGACCTTGGCCACCCATTTCTCATCCAGTAGAATGTTTGTTGTCTTCACATCTCTGTGGATAATCGTGTGTTTTGCACCCGTGTGTAGATAGTGCAAGCCCCGGGCTGCCCCGATGCATATTTCAAGACGCTGCTTCCAGGGAAGAGGAGAATTCTGGGTTTTGTAGAGATGCTCGCGCATTGTTCCATGAGCCATGTAATCATACACTAGGATCATTTCGCAGTTCTCTTCACAGTATCCAATCAACGACACAAGGTGACGATGTCTAAGCTTTGATAGCATTTCAATCTCGGTCTGGAACTCGTGTACACCTTGCTCAGACATTGGGTTACCTCGCTTGATGGCTACCTTTGTAGTTCCACCATCAATTTCTCCTCTGTAAACCTTTCCGAAACCTCCAACACCAAGCACCCGGGACTCATCAAAGTTTTTGGTGGCTGCTTTGATCTCAGCAAACGAAAAGTGACGGCACAGATTTGACGGAAGGGATGAGGCATAACTTCCTGTTGTGTTTGTCTTTGCTGAGCCAGCAGAATGTGAGTTTCCATACAGAGACAGTGGAAGCCACCCTGATGTTGCATCACTTGCAGGCTGGTAATCCCCACGTTTACGCCTGCGGTAAGCAGCCAGTACGCAGAAACCGACGATAAGGGCCAAAACCACCGCACCACTGGCTGCGCCTGCAACAATAGCCGTATGGTTCTTGGTTTGACCAGTAGGCAGGCGTAGGACTTTGGTTGGATCCGCAGTCACCTGTGGACCAGGTATAGGATTGGGACCTGCCAGATTACCATCCGAAGTATTCATCTTGAATATCTCTACTCCATTAAGAAGAGCATCATAATATTCCGGCTTGCTAATCTGGTTTGGATGAAGAGCAAGCCACAGATCTTGTTGTCCCTTCCCTTCTGGAGGATTCACCACGTAATCCTTGTGAAACGCAATCCCGTTTCCATTCGTCCACGCAATCACATCAGCTGCAGGCTCAGCTGTTTGATTGTTTAGGTAGATTGTAAACACCCGTTGGTTGATCTTGGTGATATTCTCAGCAACCTCACAGAAATGAAGCCTGACGAGGTAAGTGAAACCAGAGTCAATGCTGAAAATCCAAGTCAGATTGGAGTTGAGATTGATCTGAGCAGTCGGACCCATCGACCTAGCGGTTGAATAAACATCCACAGGAGCAACATACGTAGGAGTCCCAGTAGGATACCGAATGGTCATATTCGGATCAGCAGACTCCGGAATTCCAAGGCCTGCACCAAAAATATAAGGCTGATCATCATACCACGATCTGTAAAGACCCGTATCAGCAGAAGGCGAGATATCATTCCCTCCAACATTGAGCCTATAAACATTCTCAAGAGCGGTACTGTTATCAATACTAACGGAAGTAGAAGATCCAACCATGGTCAAAGTCCCATCTGTGCTGCTATAAATATCAGGCATTGAAGTAACCTCAATCCCATTCACAAACGCATACGCATTAGAAGGACTTGATTCCGGTGTGAAAGTCATGTTCAATGTTCCACCATCAACATTCACAATAAACTCCTTAACGATGAAAGCGTAAGTCAACGCCTCTGCAGTCTGAGCAGCACTGAAGTTCTTGAGGAGAGTGTAAGAGCCAGAGGAGACAGAGAAGAGTCCGTTCGTCGCATTGAGACCATCGTAGGAATTGGGGTAAAAGTGAAGACGCACAAACTTACGACCTGCTCCTACAGGGAAAGAATACGTGAAAGCAGATCGGAAAACCCGAGCCGTCATGTAAGGAACTTCGGGAACGGAAGGATCTTGTGTCGCGGCCGGAGATGTCTTTGAATCTCCGGAGGAAGACAAGAACTTGGATTTGACATCGGGAATCCATATCCGGTTATCCGTGTCGTTTGAATCAGAAGAAGCACCGCAATTCAACAGGATTTTGTCGGTGGGAGAGTAATCAGCAGCTGAAATTAAAGGAGACGCAGATAGTAGAAGAAGAAGAGATAGAAAGGAGACACGGAATCGTCCTTCCGTGATCTCCATCGGATCAAGAACAGTCACCGGAGTAAGATCTGCTTCACGATCTACCAACTACAAAACAAAAAAGGAAAACAAGAACTTCACAGATCTAAAAATGGAAGGGGATAGATTTTTCCACAGAGGTACACGAAACTAATACCGGGAAAAAGCTTACGAAATGATAAAACATATGAAATTTGAAGTTGAGTGAAGTAGAGAAGAACATTACCTGAAGAATCGGGGAAGAACCCTAACGATGAAATCGGAGAGCTTTTTTTTTTGGAGAAGACAAGAGAATTGAGATATTTGGAGGAGAGAGAGTGGAAAAATAATAAATGAGTCACACAACAACATAGAAAAATAATTAATCAAAGAGAGAGAGAGAGAGAGAGTGGAGGTAAGTAATTAGTTTTAGGACGACAAAACGGACAGCATGGTTGCCTCCCTCAACGCGTTAACGTTTTTTTAATTATACACTTTTTTAATTATTGTTTTAGAGGCAAATTGAAGCCGGCTTGAAAGAGATTGGAGTGACGAAAACGCCCTTGGAATAACAGCTGTAATTACATGCCGAACCTTTCGAAGGATAATGTTGATTGATTGGTGGTATATGGGTTGGATGACAGTTCATATAAAATCACTCAATTAGGTGGAAAACAATAGAAAATATCATATTTAGCAAGCTAACCGTGAAAAAGTATAAATTCAATTAAATAACAGAAAGAAAAAAGAAGGTGTATTGTTTGGAAATCATTTAACCCTCATGTAATGTTTTTGGAAATCAATCTAACATTTAATAGGTTGTACGTATTCATAATTAGTATCCGGCTAACAATTAAAATGATATTTTAATCATTTTATTATTTGGATATATATTTTATTATCCATATTTAATAATATTATTCAAATTTTTACACAATTTTATCTGATGTATTTACAATTTATCCGGCTAATAATTAAAATTGTTCTTAAATATGTTCAATTATCCGGATACATAATCTATTATTCGGATCCGTCGTCGCTTTCAGTAATCCATCGATGTGTACATCCAATCCGTCGCTGTTTTTACCCGACCCGTCGCTGTTTTTCTAAATCGTCGCAGCCTCCACTAACTGCCACACACCTGCATATCTGTCGCATCTTCCACTGACCGCCATACACCATCAGATCTGCCGTATCTTTCACTGACCGCCACACACCATCAGATCTGAAGCTGACTCCACGGATATGGAGTTACTTCCACTGGATCTATCGTTGTTTTTACCTACCGTCACGCACCACCAGAACCATCGCCATCGCCACTGCCGCTTCCACTTGATTCGTCGTTGTCACTGCTTCCACTGATTTATTACTACTTCTACTAATTCTGTCGCATCACACCATCAAATCTTTCTGTACCAACATAATTTGTTCACTGAGAGAGAGAAGGATAGAAAGTGAGAGAGAATGAAAAAGAAAGAGATGTATTGTTTGGTTGTATATATCTATTAGTGTATATGAAGTTGTATTGATTCGATACATGAGGTTACAATAGGAATATTAAAATGTGTATAGTACCATGGTTAGTTTACCAATTACCCTATAATACGTTGAGATAGAGTGCAAATACTCTAAAATCAAATAAAGAGAATTTTAGAAACGCGTATTTTTTGACCAAATAAAAAAGAAACGCGTATTTATGTGTGCGGTAACGACTGCTCGTGGCTGAGCTGGCACTTTAATTATATAAAGCGAAAGTGTGGAGCCCATTTTGATTTTGTTAATCATGGGCCTTTGTTTTAGTTGTACTCATAGGGCCCAAATATAGTGGGCCTTATATAACATACAACTATATCCGTCTGTAAGTCTGTTTATGGAAATATGTTAGTAGTGTTACGGTTTATAGATTTTTTCTGATCGGAGCTGGCAAAATTCTTCTCGGAAAGTTCGTAATTGTTGTTAATTATTGGTCCTTTTCACCTTACTCACTGAGCAATGAAGAAGTCAGGGATGATGAACTAAGCTTAAGCAAATGTCATTGCACAAAGAAAGAGAATTTTAGAAACGCGTGATTGATGAGTTGTAGTTTCTTAAACTCTAGTTTTATTTTTTTTTTGCTTCCTGTAGAACTGGTCAAATCTTTTAGATTGTTTGTGGAAGCATGTCTTGTAGTATCTCAAAAGAAAACCCAAAAACAATTTCTTTCCTAAACACACACCAATGGAGGCTTCCTCCTCCTCTTCTAAGGTCAAAGCACTCCCCTTGCCGCCGCAGCATCAAGTATTTGTAAACTTCCGGGGAGAAGAGTTGCGGAACAACTTCGTTAGCCATCTCAGAAATGCATTTTTCAGGGATGGGGTTAACATCTTCATAGACACTAATGAGCAGAAAGGCAAACCTTTGAATGTGCTTTTCGATAGGATTGAAGAGTCGAGGATCGCTTTGGCCATCTTTTCTGAAAGGTATAGCGAGTCAAAATGGTGCTTGAACGAGCTGGTGAAGATGAAGGAATGCATGGACAAGGGTAAACTCCTCATCATTCCTATCTTCTATAAGGTTAAGCCATATGAAGTGCGATATAAGAAGGGACAGTTCGGTTCTGTTTTCAAAAAGATGAGCAATCTTGATCTTGACGAGAAGAAACAATGGTCTGAAGCTTTGAGGATTGTTGCTGACCAGATCGGCTTCTGCTTCGAGGGAAAGAGGTACCATTTCTTCAGTTTCCTGTAATTTAGTTTATCGAGAGGAATGGATTTGAGATTTTTATTCAGAGTTTGACCTTCAATAGTCTCAAGGATTTGCTTTAGCTTTTTTTTTCTGAAACTATTTTTGTAGCGATGAAAACAATTTCATCAACGATATTGTTGAAGAGGTTAAGCAAGCGCTGAGCAAAATTCCGTTGGATGAAACCAAAGACACTTTTGTCAATCTTTCGAAAACCCCTTCAGGTGAGGTTTATGGACTCAAACAACCGCTATATGAGTTGATGTATGAATTCGCACAAATATGCAGTTTATGTCCGTCTTGTAACCGTGGCTGATAGTTGGTGTATAAATAAATCGTTTTCCGGGCCTTATATAACGTACAACCATATATATCCGTATGTTTATTTCATAAGAAAACCTTCAATAAAATATTGGTAAATGCAAATGTCAAATTTCTTTGGTTCTAGTTTTAACCACTTTTATTTTTATTTTTTATTTGAATGAATGTTAAATTGTTATTCAATCAAAAACGTTTTTACAAATAATGTGATTTCAAACTGAAAAAGATTCGAAAACTAAGACAAATCCACTTCTAAACTCTCTTTCTTATGGATTTCGCGTCCCAAACCACATAATCAGTCCTTCGGCATATGAATCATCCCCTGCAATTCGAATGGAACTTATACGATTGCGTACAACTTTGTCGACAAAACGGATGATGGTTGGAGCCAGAGATTGGTCGGAAAAGAAAGAGCTTGAGCTTATCATAGTTTGAGGCGTGAAGAAGCAGCACCAAGCGATCCCACTCGGTTGAGTAATCCGCATTGAGAAATCTCGACATCAAGGTCCCCCAAATTTGAGCTGAAAATTGACATGCAAAAAAAGGATGTTGCAGAGTTTCTTCATGTCTCCCACAGACGATATAATCCCGTATTCGAGCACCCGTTGTTAGCCGATTGCGAAGAGCTAACCACGTTAGCAAAGCATATTTTGATACCATTCCATTCGTGGCTGGTCGTGCTTTAGCAGCTTCCAAGTCTCGTTCGTGTTGAACTGCTTTGAAAATCATTTTCTCATTTAACAAACACTACATATTACATTGAAAAGTCAATAATTCTTTTTAGGATTACATTTCACAAATACTTAAACATTGTTCGGCTAATTCATCTTTGGGTGCACAAGAGACAACAAACATGCACTCTTTTTTCTTCTCTTACTTTTCCTTACTCTAGGCAAACACAACCAACAAACCTCCCAGTACGTCTAAATCGAAGCTTACCAAGCACACTTGAAAGCTTCGGAGAATGCTTCTTACTGAAACTCATATTCTTACTTGCACTTACTACACTCAAACTCGCCGCACCGGTTGCACCTGTTATAACACACACATCACATTCTGTCACAATGCAATTACCTCTTAAAACCTTGTTTCTTCCATTCACTGTTTGGAATTCGAATTCGACGTGATCAGCGAAAATGTTAGATTCGTTTCCTCCACCATCATTTCGATGCATTTCAGCATCCTCATAAAACACAAACATGTGATCCTTTTGAACCTCAGGAGCTTCTCTAGGACCCCAACACCTAAAAACTTTCTCTACTTTACGAGAAACCCTTTTCTTGGACTTCCATGTGCTTATACACTTAACGCCAAGACCAGCATTGTTGTGACTATCATCTGAAAATGTAACTACAACAAAGATAGCAAATCCCAAGAGTGTCTTCTGTAGTGAAGGAGTTAGCTCTATCGTTGCAAATGAACCTGTCCGCAAAGTATAAGAGGATGTCTGATCTGTATCTTCAGGCACACAAATGCTGAATGCAAGTGCTTTGATGATTTCCTGGTTCCAACAAGGCAAAATACATGTCAAGAGTATACATAGTGAGAAAAAGGAAATCAGAATGAGATATATATATATACCTGTTGATCTTCTTTGCCAATGCTTGCTACTTTAGCCAAGCCTTTTACTACTCGTTTTCTCGCGACTTTTGGAGACTTATTAAAGCAGTTGCTGAAGTTGTAATGACTAGGAAACTGCTCAAATCCCCACGAAACTGACTCTAGTGACACACAACCATGCAAGTTCAAGAGTTTCAGGCTTTGCGGAAGCTCTGGAAGCGTTACGAGGTTTCTACAATGTCGTAATCTAAGGCTATGTAGTTTAGATAGCTGCTTTATGCTTTCAGGGATTTCTCTGAAACCATTCCAACCAAGATTCAACACTGTTAATGAAGGTAATAAGCAAATCTCTTCAGGTATATGCATCAAGGATGCATTGCAGAGTGACAAAGATACTAAAGCATAAAATCTTGGAAGCAAGTCACGTAAACTCGAAGATAGAAGCGTTGGTCGAGGCGTATATTGTTGACGCTGATCTGCATTCTCATTAAACGTCAAGAGAAGATGATTCAAATTGCTCTCTGTTGTAGCATTCTTGATGATTGGTGTTGATACTTCTCTTGTGGACATCCCAGGTGGATCTGATAGCTTTAATGTGACAAGAGATTTTAAGTTACTAATCTCCACCGGAAGATTTCGAAGCCTTTTGCAATTCTGCAAATCTAATACTACAAGTTGGGAGAGATGCTTGATTGATGATGGTACTTCTTGTATATATAGCGGTGCCAGCAAGATATAACTCTTTCAAGTTTCTTGGGATATAATGAATATCCTCAAGCTCTGAGCATCCAGAGAGATTAAGCACCGCAAGAGAATTCAAGTTACATATTCCCATTGGTAGTTGTTGAAGGCTTTTGCAGTTCTCCAAGTCTAATTCAACAAGCTCAGAGAGATGCACAAGCGAATACAGTTCTTGTATGGCGGTGCCACCAAGATACAGCTTTCTCAAGCTTTTTGGGATAACCTGAATATCCTCAAGCTCCAAGCAGTGAGACATATCAAGAACTTTGAGGTGTTCTAAATAAACCATGACTGATAGACTTCGCGAATCAGAGGAGCTCTCCCCATCCAAGAATTTGTAATCTCCTCCATGATCATAAATGAATGAGTTATCTTGTGGAGAGATGGTCACGGTTGGTATTGGTCTTATCCCAGTTTGTTTGAGATACAACTCCTCAATATTAGGTGGAACCTCTGGAAAAATTCTGATCTTTGTGCAACCAGAGAGATTTATCACCCGGAGATGCTGGAAATGACGTGTGGATGGAAATCTCTCTAGTTTTGTACAGCCTTGGAGATCAATTACTTCAATGTTTGGAGCATTTTGGAGTTCGTCAATATCAACTAGCTGCTTTGAATGACAAAGCTTGATTCTCTTCAGCATCTTCAGATTCTAGAAAAGAAAATTTTGCTAAGTAAACAACAACAGAGCCACTATCGTAAATGGTATGTGAAAACTTTTCTTACCTTGGTTCCTTCCCAGAGTTTCTGAAGTTTACTGGAACACATGTTTAGTATAACAAGATTCCTAGTATCAAAATCTTGTGGTAAGGATAACAATGGAAAATTTTCCCAGTGTAGTAACCGTAATTCATATGGTAGAGACTTAAGGCCCTTAGGAAGGTGTAGTGACGAATGGTTTCCAAGATTTGAACTGCAAATCTTCAGATATCTAAGATTGTACATATTCTCAAATGTCATAGGATTGACATCAAAGCTTAAGCCAGAGGGGTCCAGAAATATGGCTTCGATATCTTCACTGCCCTGAAACAACAAGGGAAATCGATAGATCAAGAAGTTGCCTCACATTCAAATATTAAATTTTGTGTGAAAGAACTTACCATAACTCGTCGTTTATCTTCTAGAAAATGCTTGATCTTTGAAGGTTCCCACAGTCTAGAACGCCTCTTTCCTCCATCGATCATTTTGCGACCTATGTCTTGGATCAAATTATGCATTACTACCCTCCCTTCTGAGATACTAACCAAACATTTCTCAACAAGAATATTGATTCCAACACGTGGAAAGAAACCACACCCCTCAAGCAGATGCATCACGAAGTCGACTTTTTCCCCTCTGAAAAGACACACAATATCAAGAAATATGTTCTTCTCGTTGAAACTTAGTGACTCATATGTACTCTTGACTGCATCATGAATCTCATGTGGAGGAGATTGCTTGAGCGTGAGGAATGCACTCTCTATATCTTTAGGATTCTTCCTTAACTCTTTTCCAAAAAAAGTCAGTGCTAAAGGATTTCCATTAGCATAATCAATCACTTTCATTGATAGTTTCTGCAAACTCTCATGTTTATTGTCCTTTCCAAATGCATACCGCGAAAACAGCTGCATAGCCTCTTCCTCATTTAAACTTGGAACCTCATAGATTTGATCCACCCGACAAAGAGGAAATACTTGCTTATCTCTTGAAGTTAATACAATCAAGCTTCCCGGACTAAACCAATCAAACCATCCAAGAAACAACTCTGCATCTAGAGGCTTTCGCACATCATCAAGAACAACAAGAACTCTTTTGCGGCGTAAAACGTTTCTAAGGAGGACTGGTCTCGTAATCGAACTCTCTATACCGTGTTCTTCCCTAAGAATTTTACCGAAATGTTCCTCTAGCAGATCATAAAGCCCCTTGTCACGAAACGCCTTGTGAAAATCTTTGATGAAACAAGAAGCCTCATATTCACCAAACATTTGGTCAAATATAGCTTTAGCAAGTGTTGTCTTGCCTATACCTAGCATACCCCATAGTCCTATGCTACGAACACCCCAAGGTTGCTTGCGAAGCAAGTTTTCTATCGACAACAACTTCGAGTATATCCCAATATATTCAGTGTTATTGAGCTTTTCACGAACATCAGCAACAATCTCTTCGACAAGTTCGGAGTCACTGCGTTTTTTGGGTACAGGATTAGTAAATATATTAGTAGTGGAAGTGAAAGTCTTATAAGTAGAAGAAATGCTTTATACCTTTGCTTATGGTATAACTCGTGGCCTGGTAAATCTGTCGTTGCCAATAAAGAGCTTCGCAAATCGCTTTTATCATCATCGTTCAAATTCCAGATTTGTTTCTTCACGAACGATTTCGTTACAGGATAAAACACCGGAACCACCGCGAGACCGTCGTTACGCCGTCGTTCGGAAACCTTGACGAGGTCCTCTAGGCATGGTTTTGATGACGAGTATTTCTCGGAGAAAACCACCACTGAAGCTCTGGAATTCTCAATCGCTGATTCGCTTAACTTGGAGAATCCATTGGTTTCTGTATCGGAGCCATCGTCTTCTCCGACGAACGAAGATATTCCTCTCCGGTGGAAAGCGGCGGTGAGGTGGCTGATAAAGGAGTACCGCACCGTATCCTCCCATCTGTCGAAGCTGATGTAAACATCCACCATGATTCAGGAGCGTTTGCGGTATCAAAATCAACCTCTCCTCTTGGCTCTAGATTCTGGTGAATTTGGATTTAGGGGTTTTTCATTTTGGACTTTGATCAAGTCTTAATCTAGTGAATTGGTAAGAGACGTGCCTTGCAATGAAGTTGATTAGAGTGTAGACCGAGTCGTTCTTAAGAAATTCTTTGGAAATTGTGTGTGTTCTGATCGGAGCTGGCAAAGTTCTTCTCGGAAA
The DNA here is from genome assembly GCA_964056655.1 of Arabis hirsuta. Classification (NCBI taxonomy): domain Eukaryota; kingdom Viridiplantae; phylum Streptophyta; class Magnoliopsida; order Brassicales; family Brassicaceae; genus Arabis; species Arabis hirsuta. Next base: position 8,072,781 of record OZ053310.1, on the reverse strand, counting down.
GTTCGTAATTTTGTTTATTATTATTGGTCCTTTTCACCTTACTCACTGGGCAATGGAAGATGTCAGAGATGAACTAAGCTTTAAGCAAATATCATTGCACAAAGAAAGAGACTTCCTCTACTTGAACTTAGAATAATCCAGAATGATTGATGAGTTGTAGTCTCTTAAACTCGTAGTTTTTTTTTTGATTTTCTGTAGAACTGGTCAAGATTTAGAAAAATGATGTTTTAGATTGTTTGTGGAAGCATGTCTTGTATCTCAAAAGAGAAGCCAGAAACCATTTGTTTCCTAAACAAACACCAATGGAGGAGGCTTCCTCCTCTACTAAGGTCAAAGCACTCCCGTGGCCGCCACAGCATCAAGTGTTTGTAAACTTCCGGGGAGAAGAGTTGCGGAACAACTTCGTTAGCCATCTCAGAAATGCATTTGTCAGGGATGGGGTTAACATCTTCATAGACACTAATGAGCAGAAAGGCAAACCTTTAAAGGTGCTTTTCGACAGGATTGAAGAGTCGAGGATCGCTTTGGCCATCTTTTCTGAAAGGTATAGCGAGTCAAAATGGTGCTTGAACGAGCTGGTGAAGATGAAGGAATGCATGGACAAGGGTAAACTTCTTATCATTCCTATCTTCTATAAGGTTAAGCCATATGAAGTGCGATATAAGAAGGGACAGTTCGGTTCTGTTTTCAAAAAAATGCGCAATCTTGATCTTGACGAGAAGAAACAATGGTCTGAAGCTTTGAGCATTGTTGCTGACCAGATCGGCTTCTGCTTCGAGGGAAAGAGGTACCATTTCTTCAGTTTCCTGTAATTTAGTTTATCGAGAGGAATGGATTTGAGATTTTTATTCAGAGTTTGACCTTCAATAGTCTCAAAGATTTGCTTTAGCTTTTTTTTCTGAAACTATTTTTGTAGCGATGAAAACAATTTCATCAACGATATTGTTGAAGAGGTTAAGCAAGCGCTGAGCAAAATTCCATTGGATGAAACCAAAGACACTTTTTTCTCATTAGGAAGAGAAAAAGATGAGGTTTATGGACTCAAACAACGGTTAGAAGAATTGGAAGAGAAGTTGGATCTTGATTGTCAAGAGACTCGGTTTTTGGGGGTTGTTGGGATGCCCGGCATTGGTAAAACGACTCTTGCAAGGGAGTTGTATGAAACTTGGCATCCCAAGTTCCTAAGTCACGGGTTAATCCAAGATATTCGTAGAACATCAAAGGAGCTCTTGCCTACATTACTCTTGGAAGAGTTACTCGGTGTAAGAAATCAATCTATTCAATGTGCGTACGAATCTTACAAGAGTCAACTATACGCACATAAAGTTCTTATTGTTCTCGACGATGTGAGTGACACGAAACAAATAGATGCTCTTCTGGGGAGGCGCGACTGGATTAGGAAGGGAAGTAGGATTGTCATTGCAACAAGCGACAAGTCACTGATCCAAGATATGGTTGACTATATATATGTGGTCCCACAACTGAACCACAATGACGGCTTAGATCACTTTAGGTGTTATGCCTTTGATCATCATTCCAACAAACGCAACAATGAAGTCATCATGAAGCTATCAAAAGAGTTTGTGCATTACGCTAGAGGTCATCCACTAGCTCTCAAGTTGTTGGGTGTTGATCTTAAAGGAAAAGATGAGGAACACTGGAAAACAAAATTGGCTACACTTGCACAAAGTTCCAGCTCAAGTATTCGAGATGTGTTGCAAGTAAGTTATGATGAATTGAGTCAAGAGCATAAAGATATATTTCTCGACATAGCTTGTTTTAGATCGGAAGATGAGAGTTATGTTGCAAGTCTGCTGGATTCATCTGAAGCTGCAAGTGAAATAAAAGCTCTGATGAATAAATTCCTGGTTAACATATATGATGGCCGAGTGGAGATGCATGATCTACTATATACGTTCGCCATGGAGCTCAACCGAAGAGCATATGCTCAAAATGGGAAGGAGAGACATAGGTTGTGGCACCATAAAGACATAACGGATGTTCTGAATAACGTAGAGGTACGCTTAAAAACAAGAAACTTTAGCGTATATTTTATAAAGTTCTTGAAGACTACTTTCTATCATGAATAAGAGACTTGACAACCATGACTTGTTTATCAGGAAGGTGCAGAAGTCAGAGGATTATTTCTTAATATGAATGAAATGGAGAGGGAGATGAGCTTAGACAGCTGCACCTTCGAACCGATGCACGATCTCCGGTACCTGAAGATCTATAGCTCTCATTGTCCTCAGCAATGCAAATCTAACAATAAGATAAACCTTCCGGATGGACTAAACCTCCCACTTGAAGAGGTTCGATATCTCCACTGGCTAGAGTTTCCATTGAAGGAAATTCCACCAGATTTCAATCCTCATAATCTTGTCGACCTTAAGCTTCCCTACAGCAAGATTGAACGAATCTGGAGTGATGATAAGGTGTGTCTCTCTGCTATCATTTGACTATATGACTAAAATTAACATGACTGTTTTTTTCACTAGTGGCTAAATCTTGAGTCGTCGTCGCAGGATTCATCAAAGTTGAAGTGGGTCGATCTCAACCATTCACGTAACCTGCGCGTCTTGACAGGGTTATCAAAGGCTCAAAATCTGCAAAGATTGAACCTTGAAGGATGTATAGCAATGGAAACGTTACCCCATGATATGCAGTATATGGAAAGTCTTCTTTTCCTGAATCTTAAAGGGTGCACAAGTCTCAACTCTCTTCCGGATATAAATTTGGTCTCTCTAGAAACTCTCATCCTCAGCAACTGTTCAAGCCTTAAGGAGTTCCGGGTGATCTCACAAAATCTAGAAGCTCTATACTTGGATGGCACTTCAATAAAAGAACTTCCTTTGAATATCAACATACTCCACAGACTTGCCTTATTGAACATGAAAGGATGCACGAAGCTGAAGGAGTTCCCAGATTGTCTCGGTGACTTGAAAGCTCTTAAAGAATTGATACTCTCAGATTGTTCGAAGCTCCAATATTTTCCAGCAATCGACGAAAGCATCAAGGTTTTAGAGATATTACGATTGGATGCTACATCCATAACAGAGATTCCGAAGATATCGTCATTGCAATGTTTATGCTTAAGCAAGAATGATCAGATCAGCTCCCTTCCAGATAACATCAGCCAACTTTCTCAACTAAAGTGGTTAGACTTGAAGTATTGTAAGAGACTTACATCTGTTCCAAAGCTTCCACCAAATCTTCAACGCTTAGATGCACACGGCTGTTGCTTACTTAAAACAGTCTCGAATCCATTGGCATGTCTTACGACAACCCAACAGATCTATTCCACATTCATTTTCACGAACTGCAACAAACTCGAAAGGAGTGCAAAGGACGATATCTCTTCCTTTGCTCAAAGGAAATGCCAGCTGCTTTCAAATGCTCTAAATTCCTGCAATGTGGTTTTTACGATCTCTTTCAATTTATATTCCTCTATTTCAGAGACATTTACATTTTAATAAAGTTCCTTGTGTACATCTTTTCAGGTTTCTGATTCGGAGCCTTTATTCAGTACTTGCTTTCCTGGAAGTGAACTACCTTCATGGTTCTGTCATGAAGCAGTTGGATCTATATTAGAGCTCAGAATGCCACCACATTGGCACGAAAATAAGCTTGCCGGTCTAGCTCTATGTGCTGTTGTCTCCTCTCCAGGCTCTGAAGAGCAAATCAAATGTTTTTCGGTGAAATGCTCATTCAAAGTAGAAGTAAAAGAAGGGTCGTGGATCGAATTTTCTTTCACAGTCGGAAGTTGGAGTAATCATGGCAATATAGAAGAGAATATTGCATCAGAGCATGTCTTTATTGGATATAAAAGTTGTTTGAAGATCTTTAAACGTCTTGAAAACAAAGATTTTAGCAGCTCTAATCCTTCAAAATCCACCCAATCTAGTATATGCAGTCCTACGATGGCCTCCCTTAAGTTTACTGTCATAGATGATAGAAGTGAGATATCAAGACTCGAAGTGCTCAAGTGTGGCTTAAGGTTAGTTTATTGATTAGACCTATTTAACCCGTTTCTTTTTCATGATTTTTTAGAGTTCCTTCTTTATTTAGTATCCATGTTTTCTCCTGTTGCAGGTTTTTTATTGGTGTTGAGAGCAATGGAAATTATTTAAAGAAGTTGGAAATGAAAGAAGCTGAACAAAACCAAAGTCTCGAAAAAGAATTTATAAATGGGACATGTGAATCAGATAACATATGCAATCATGTTGTCCAGAGTCGTCCAGAACAGAGCCCTGAGACGGTTACTACAGAGGCTTCACCAGAAAAAGCTAACAATGCAGAATATGAAGCCGAGATCATCATAACCCCACGTGAGGTTGCGGCTTCACCCGAAAAAGCTAACAGTGCAGAATCTGAAGCCGAGATCGTCATAACCCCACATGAAACTCAACCACGCCCATGTTCAAAAACTTCGAAATGGGCATGTTTTGCTTGTTGTGACTTCCAAAAACATCCATGAACAAAGGAAGAAAAATGATAGCTCAACACTAGAAGACAGTAGCCAAGAACTTCAAGTGCACATTACAAGATCCCGAAGATTCGGAATTTGAATGTTTATAAGAAGATGAAGATTTCCAAGACTTGGGGAGAATTAACTCTCAAATAGGATTTTATCCACCACTCTTCAATTTTTTTGATGGTTTGCTTGTACCCACCAACATGGCAATTTAATTCATTGGGTCTTAGTTTATTGTACTGTGAACTCGTTTGTGATTTGAATGAATGGGTTTCGTTAGTCTGCGTTTAATGGTGTCTCTTATGTGAAAACTGGACTGAGAGATTAAAGCTAGTAACGGTTAACAGAAACATAAAAAAATGTATATTCTTGCCGTTAATTGTTCATGAATACGTTCAATTGGTACAAAAATGTTTCCAAGAGAATGCTAAAAACTGGAAAAGGAAATACAAAACTAAATTTGTTCGTAAACATGATACAAAATATGAAATTAAAGATTTGGAAACAAAATACAAAGGTTTCAGTTGGGAGGCTGTAACTTAGTAAAAAAAAAGTTTAAAAGATTTATATAGGCAAATTGCGTATACATTAACCATTTTTCTGTTTCTCTGTCTTTGTCGTCTTTCCATGAATCTGTATCCAAGTGGTTCTGACTCTCCAGTAATAGTTACCCATCCACTCATAAACACACACAAAAATCTAGTCGTCCCAGTCATGATCCCAGCCATTTCGGCTCGGAGCCCTTGCTGTTAAACCGTTGGCAGAGATGCTGACACTGTTTGCTGCACCACCGGGCGATTTCACAGCATTATTCTCATCCCAATCATCATCCCAACCCTCGTCCCAGTCTGCTGTCTCCACGTCATGGACCATTGACTCATTTTGTAAGCCCGGCCCTCCGCTTAATTCTAGCTCACGGTAAGGAACTCCATTTCCTGCACGACGATTCTTCCGGCACAAACAAAATCCCCAAGTTCCCACAAAAATAACGACGGATACTATTAAGAAATAGGCACCATTAATGGGCGTCACTAGCTTTTCATATGAGGGAAAGTGGATGGATAATGTATTTTCTTCTAATGGGTACATGTGAAGCGCGCACAGTCCCTTTCCAGTGTCTAATATGATCTTGTTTGTGTCTTTACTAATGGATATGTTCACCTGTGCATAGAGACAACAATTTCTGTCAAATTTCTGCAAGTGAAAGAAGGTCGATTGCGTTGTATCATCAAGAATCACAAAATAGTTTAGACTTCCAAAGACAAACATGTCCAAGAGAACACTTTTTATCAATGGAATTAGCTCGGAAGCACATAGAAAACGCGTACCCTTTGACTCTGCTGTTTTGGCAGTGTCAGCTCTCGTAAAGGGGTAACCGGAAGAACAACGTTTGCTTTTAAAGATTCTCCCCCTTCGTTCTGAACTAAAATCAACCATGTCCCAGAAGCTACAATAATACAACACCACTTAGGAATGAAAATTCAATAAACTCAAACAGTACAGGAGAAAACAGGACAGATAAAGCAGAAACCATACAAATTGTGGGGAGTAGCTATACTGTGTAAAAAAGTTTCTAGTCATTGAGATCAAATATCATTTACAAAATAACACAACACAGTATTGTCAAACATCTGCTAGTTTGTGTCGTTGATTCAACAACAAGGCTTACCAATAATGTAAAACATCTGCTAGTTTAATTCTTAAACAGAGAAACATGTTTTACCAATCTTGAAAGTCATCGAAAGCTCAAACTTTAAATGCTACACTAACAGTGCCAACAATTTGCATACAGGTTAAATAGAAAGTCAAAGAAAATGGCACTAATAGAGGGCAGAAATGTACCTTTATCGATGCTTAAAGAACATGCGACCAATGAGTTCCCGGTTCTACATATCTTAGACTTTCCTACACAGGTCTCTGCACTAGCAGGCTCTGAGCTCCCCTTAGCGTCATTCACCTTCTCAGAATCTTTAGCCGGAGGTGGATTTCCCGTCTCATTTTTCCCACTTTCCAAACTTTTTGGAGGCAGCGCCATTTTAGCTGGTAACTTTCCCTTATCCTGGCTATCCGTTTGGTTCACTGGAGGCGGGCTTATCGGCTCTGTTGCATTTAACACCGTCGTGACATTCTTCTCGGCTTCAGGTTCCAATGGCGGAGGTGGACTCACCGAACTAGGCTCCTTAGGAGTAGCATTCGTGGAATTACTAGTTGGCAAAGGAGGCTCTGATGAGCTTACATTGGATTTTACATCTCCAATAGGTGCATGAATAGGCAACGAAGGATTCTGAAGCAAGAACACAAAGCAAGTTTGAACACATTGTTCAAAACCCAACATAAGATCAAACGAGAAACAAAATAAAGCAATCGAATTTACTTGTTTAGTGGTTGAATTTGAATTATCCTTTGGTGCTTCTTCATCAACTAACTCACGAAATTTGACAAACGAAGAAGAAGCATCGGAGACAAACAAAATCAATAGAAGAAGAAGAAGTGACAAGACCCAACTTCTATCCATCGCAATCAGGGTCAAACCCTAATTAAGACTCTCGATCGCTTGATTTCTTAACCCAGTGAAAGTCTTGATTCGATTCAAAGAGACTTACTTGATTCGAAACTCCGATCATTTTTCAGGTTCGTCCAAAACGCATCGCAGATTCGCAGATCACAGTGAGGCGATTGCAAATCACCACCACCAAAGGTTTTGAATTTTCACGCAAAGGATTGGAAAAGAGTGAGATTGATAGAGATGATCAATATGAACAGACTTTGCTGGATTTGAAGATCGATTAAAGAAGACGAAACGGTGGCTCTTGCTCGGGTTGGTCGCGTCTGAAATCGGATCAAGTTGATTTTGACAATCCCACCACTCCACGGAGCCGTCGTGACGAATATTTGGGCCGTAATTTGAAAGCCCATACTAGGCCCATCTGTCTCTATTTCTTTCTCCCTTTCGAGAAAAATGGATTGTTCAGATATGACTAAACGAGATTAGATCCGTATTGATACACGGATACACACAGTTAAAAATTATTAATATTACATTTAAGTTTTAATTAAAAATCTATGAAATTACAAAAGTATTTAAAAATATTTAAACATAAGTTTTAATCCATTAAAGTTTAACTTATATTTTAACTTTTATCTCCTAATTCATATTATGCAGAGCAATATATATATATATATATATATATATATATATATATATATATATATACATATATGTATGCATAAATAAAATTAAAATTATATTCTTAATAACAAAAAAAACATATTCTTACATATTATGAATTTATATTAACAATATGATAAAATCTTAAAACAATAAAATTTATAGTGTTAAATCCTAAAACAATAAAATTATGTGAATGATCTCATAAAAACGTATAAAATATTTTATAAATAGTTTTATCAAGCATTATTTATAAATCTATGATTGATAAATGTTATTGATGTCATCAGTTTATTTTTATAGAGATCTATAATAGTCAAATCTTATACTTTTGGATCTTAACAGTAAATATATTATTATTATTTTATAACATGTATAAAAATTATTTTATATAATTTTCTTTTTTAACATTGAAACGTATAGATAGAAATTTTTAATTTTTTGGTAATATTTTATAATTATGTTTACAAAATAAATATGTGTATATTTTTTTTTCTTTCTTTGGTATGTTTGTGCATATAAAATTTAACATTGAGATTTCCATATTCTTTCTAATTTTCTGTTTTCAATTTCTAAAATTTTTTTTTTTTTGATTAAAATTTCTATTTTCTCTCTTCTTTTTCTTTATTTTTTATAGTTTTTCTATGTTCTTTCCTAATTTTATCTTTATAATTTCTTTAAACTATTATAAAAAAAATTCTCGTAGTTATTTGAGATTAGTAGAAATTTTTTCTTTTACTATTTGGTTAGTTGTTTGACAATTATTTTGTTCGTTTTCTATTTTGGTTAGTTGCTTGACAATTGTTTTGTTCGTTTTCCGTTTTTAATACTTTTCTTTATTAATTGTAAGTTTTGCTTATGTGTCGCATTTTATCGTGCACATTCTCCTTTATATAATAAGATTACAATAGTCGCTAAATATTTTTTTAACTGTTTTCTCTCTCCATCGTCTCTTGACAGTTCACACTCCAATCATACCTTCTTCAACAAGTCACCGTCGTTATGGCCGGTGATCGGCATCACGCCGGCACCTTGCCGCTATCTATTATATCTGTATACTACTTTTCGCTTATATATGTTATAAGGGTGTTTAAGATCGACTTTTTGTTTCGATTTCGATCGGATCTTCGCCGTTAAAGGGGAGCAAATCTTCTACACTTCAAAGTTCTTCGTCGATTTACAGTCCCTATTCTAAATATACCATTCCCTCCATTGTTTTCGCTTGGTTCCAATCTCCGAAGCGATTATTGTCTCTTTTTCCGAGAGTTTCTGTCCGGCGACACCACCACCACGGCATCTGCCTGTTTTCCTTCCAGCAACACCATCACCATGGCATTAGTCGGTTTTTCTTCCGGCAACATCATCACCATGGCATCGACTGGTTTTTGGATATGCATTGGAAATTCTCGGTGAAGCAGTGGAAGACGTTTGGGTATAAAATATTAGTCACTAATTTAGAAGAATTTTTGGGGATGAATGTTTTTGAAGAATCGACAAAAGAGAAACTCATAATCGACAATCGGCAATTCGTGATAGGGTTTGTTTTAGCGAACCACGAAAGACAAAATCTAGAAGCATCTTCAACAACAATTCAACTAATTTTTCAAATCAAAGTAATGCGATGTGCATTTTGGAGTTTCATCAGCAAGATGATAGCCAACAACAAATGTATGAAAGGGGGACATAACAGATTTTATATGTTAACCTATAAAACTTCCGAAAGAAAAGTTTGGTTATTTTCCACTTTTTCATCGAAATTGTTTTTTAGTTTCATTATTTGTGTTAACGGTTGTCTCAAAATGTTTCTGGATTTTGTAAACTTTTCATGATATATTGAATTTGATTTATCGAAAAAAAATAATAATAATAAGATTACAATTGTAGAACAAAACTTACGTGCACTTTTATTTGGAGAATGACTCATTTGTTGTGAAATTTGATTAAGAGATTAAGAGTGACCATTAGTTTAAAAAAACTTTATATATAGGCCTTTACGACTAAATATTTCAACATCGAATTCTTATCGTGGCTACACAAATTTAGTATCCAATCCTTTAGAAGTACATAAAATATCTTCTATATACATGTGGCATGAATTAATTTTCTTTTATGAGGTGTGATCTCACAGCAAAATAAAAGACTCATTTTTTACTTTACTAACGTCGCGACAAGTATCTTGATCTTGACTTTCTTTTTTTTTTTTGGCTAAATAAGTTCTTTACTTCTTTTAGCGATATACTGAAATTCATATAGTGAGACTCATTTTATATTATATTATTATTTCTATTATATTCATAGTATTATATTATTGTTAATATTTTATTATTTTTTTAGAAATTTATGTAGATTCTACGAATGGAAATCGTTTCAGAGTTCTACACGTAGATTACAGTACATAGTAAGCAAATGTGTCATAAAATGGGAAATAGCAGCAGAATAGTTTTTATTTCGATTAAAAGCTGGCAAGTTTGATTAGTCGTCGTGCATCTCTACCCTCTTTTACACGTCAGTCGATATACTGCAACAATCAAACAACCAAAACAAATTTGTATCATGACACTGGAACCCACTAATTAAGTTAGAGGAACTCCAAATGGGTTCATTCATTTACAACCATTATAAAAAAACTGCAAAATATTTTTAACTATGTATTTATGTGGATTAGTTGAATTCATTGACTTTCATGTAAGTTTTGAAGTCAATTTAGTGTACAATAAATATTTACCGTATTTTCTTTCAAAAAAATTTGTTCTTAAAATTATTTCCATATTCCGGAAAATAACAAAAAAAAATCTAAGATAAAACAAAAACAAGAAAAAGTTATGGAGACGTACTTATCACAATTGGTGCTGAAACTGATGGGGTAGGGAACTGAAACACCACAAGTGGTAGGGAGTGTGGCCACAAGGCCGATATTAAGGCCATTGATGTCCTTAGCCGCTAATTTAAGACATTCACAAACTTGTCGCCGGTCCGGTGTGGTTTGAACCAGTTGGTTCAGTGACGTCACTCCCACGCAGCACCCTGATGGCAATGGACCACTGTTGGTCAAGTAGGTTACGCATTGCGCGAGTGCGCTCGTCACTGTCCCACACGTTATGTGTGACTCTGTTTGAGCTGCCCTGTATACCGTAAGGACGAGTAGGCATGTGATGATCTTTGGAGCAAACGCCATTTTTTTTTTTTGTCTTTATTACTTTGAATTAATTGCTTTTATAACTTTGTTGAGGTCGTCGGTGGGGTTTTTATAATTGGGAAAACTCATGAATGTCATGCGTACCCGTTAATTATGCTTAGTTTCTCATGCATGCAAGTTTAATGAATAATAACAAGAATTGTTAAACATTCAAAATTACACATATTTCAATACATTGCTTTCCCGATCTTCGCGCGCTTAGTTTTCTTGTTGTCCCTTTTGGTGATCCAACTCGAATTCAATGGAAATGAATTTACACTTGACGACTTACACGAGGGCACTTCGCTTAATTGAGTTTCACAAAGATATCATCACATCAAATCATCTAGATTTAAGCCGTAATTGAATATTATAAATTGCTACTAATTTCAAGCTCTGGCGAAAGGGATGAACCATTTGGATAAATAATCCAAAGACTATATACATTAAACAAAATTCAAAAAACAATTTAGTTGTGAATATAGAAAATAATTATGTGTACTAAGTTATAATTTGGACATGTCAAACAAAGTGGCCAAGCACAAATTATGAGGCCACTCGTACGAGTCCAAGAGTAAAAAGATCTTGGACATGTGGACGGAAAACGATGATCAAGTGGCAATTCAAAGAAATGAAGAAAAAGAGGAAAATTTAGAAATGGTCCAAAATATCAAATGGTAAAGAGTTGGAGACATCAAAGGAAAGTGACAAGAGAAGAGGATAATAGACGGGCAAAGATATTTTGATCATGACTATCGGGAAAAGGCCTCTTGGAGTCTATACGGTCACACGTGTTAGTGCGAAACTGTTGTAATAGAAAGTAATACAATACTGTAATACAGAACAAGTGCGACAGCTGTTTATACATGTGCTTGTACATGCAACCAACACAAATAATACGGGGTTTTCTTTTCTCAAAATTATATTACTGGATCAATCGTCAAGCGTACTTACAAGTTCCACTCAATCTCCTTAATCTAGCCTATCACGTTCAAGAATCTATAACAATCCATGAACCAACTACACCTTAGCCTCTTTGACAAGAATCTCTTACAAGACAACCCTTAATCCCCTTTGCTAAGACATATTGTTGACTAGAAGATCTTTTAGATGCACTTACAAATTGCACATAAAACAACCTATCTAACCTCACTTGTTCATGGATTTATACACGATCCAAGAACCTCTCAAGACAAACCCTTAACCCCATTGTTTTGTGTTCTTACAAGAACCCCCCCCCCCCCCAAAAAAAAACCTTTTACTAAGAATTCTCTCGCATCATGGGGGTTGACCTTACAAACAACCATGACTCTCAATTTATACATAATAGGACGTCGCAATGACGGTAACCCTAGCCATGGTCTCCAAGTTGAGATAATACTGAACCTTCAAAAATCTTCAACCTTTCCTTATTCTTAGCGAAGAAATATGGAACGTCTCCAATGCGGCTCAATCCTCTCCAAGGTACTTCTCCAGCTCAACTCCACGTCTAGGTTCGTCCTTGACACTTGTGTAGCTTGGTCCAACTCATCTCTTCAAGTCCATATGGTTTCAAGCTTAGTCCAGTCCGCTGTAGCACTTTCTGTAGTACTTTGCAACTGGTACAAAAAACTGCTTCAACGGCTACACCTTCAGCTCCATTACCATCAGCTTATCAACTCTTTTGTATTAGCTCATACTGTATTTTAAAACTTATCCAACATGCACTTTCAACAAGGTCTTGGATAGATCTCGACAAGTCGTAGGCGAATTATATACATTATCGTAAATCAATCGACATGATAAAACCTACATTTAATACAATGTAATCGTTGCAATTTTTACTATGCGCGGATTCGGAGAAACACTCGAGAAATTACGTTAGGAGGTTGTCCTTCAACAAAAATTGCATGAGGAGATATATCATACTCCTTAATTAAACAAACAAAAAAACCCTACATATAAAAGGATATTGATCTTGTTAACAAGTCGAGTCTTCTGTTTTTCCTCGTATAGAACAATCTTTCAAGGCAATTATTTAGTACTGTCATACAATGTATCATGTATTATAATCATATATTAATTAATTCACTTCTAACTGTGGTTATAACATTTATCATTTGTTTACTTCTGCTTAAGTCAACTGATAATCATTGGTTTACAAGATTACCCATCTTAGATTTTAAACAAACAAAAAAAGAAATATATTTTATTTATCTAAGAAATCATTGGTTTGGAAGATTAATCATATTAATCAATTCACTTTATTCATCTTTTCAATTCTTCTGACCCCATCGCAAAAGTTTACATTTTTATTTTTATCAAACACTATCTTTTTAACGGAGGAAAAATTTCCACTAAAAATTGTGAGTTGAAAATACTCACTTTTTTTTGCTAAAATAATTTCCTCTTTTCTCTCACACCAATCACACCGCGTAGAAACGGAAGAAGTGATGGAATAAAAGCACAACGTGACAAAATGAATAGCAAGAAATTGAAATAGTACATATCGATCGTATAATTCCATATATCACTAGTGAAATACATAACACAAAACTACCAATTAAATAGACCGTGATATATAAAGAAAGACATGAAACACACAAGTTTAAAAAACAACACATAACAGTAAAAATGATACACTCTAATTATAGTGAGTGTCATCTTATTTTTTGCATACTCTCTCATCGACTATATATGAAAAACCTTCAACGTCTATCCTCTCATGCTCACCTAACTCTGCAACCAAACACGGTATATGGTCAATAAATATAACACTCCATTATAAGATCCAAATGGAATATATTACAACCTCAAGTAAAAGTGTAGAACGAAATAAATAGAGGCAGAGAAGATTACCGGTTACAGTTGGTTCTAGCGCTGATAGGGTAAGCAATCCTAACACGGCAAGCACCAGGGAGACGAGCAGCGCGGCCTGGGTTAAGTCTAGAACCCAAGACTCTAGCTGTTCCCTGGATGCAACGGCATGCTTGTTGGCGGTCACGCGTGGTCCGAGCCATGTAGTTGAGCCTCCGAACGCCTAAACAACATCCTCGAGGAATGGCACCGCCTCGAAGCAGGTAGCCAACGCATTGACCCAAGTTGCTGGTGACCGCGCGGCAGGAGATTGCTGCCTCGGAAGCCATTGGAGCGGCTACTAACATGCACACAATCACCAGTGTTGATAACTTTGAGAGTCCCTCCATTTTTTCCACTTTCTAAATTTTGTTTACTAAATTAAGTAATACTGAATATTGGATGATGAAGAATGCTAATGGAGTTTGGGTTTATATAGAAAAAGAGCTAAGAACACGAATGCATGAGAATGGAAGGTGTGGGGTTACTTGGTGGTTGGTTTCATTTAATACATTGCATTATGGTTAAATATTGCTAACATGTTTCAATCATTTATTTCATTTCGGTTTAAATGTTGTGAATTTTTAAGATTTTGAATAATACTATTATTATCTAAAGTATTATCAAAATACCATTTATATGATTGTCAATTTTGTTTGTATTAATCAAAACACGAAAGTTTTGATCATATAAAGTCTAAAGAAACATATAAAAATCATAAAGGAAAAAAAACAAAATCACACGAAATTTTCAATAATTTTTTGTATTTAGATAAAATATTTTAAGAAATCATAAAGTAAAGAAAAAAATTTCTATGATTTAAAACAATAACAGATGGGGACTAGGTACATGCATGGTATTGGTGCAGATATATGCATGGTCATGGTGCCAATAATAACACGTTATTTAAAAAAAAGCAAACCAAAAATCGTTGATCAATAAAATATGAAAAATATTTTAGTGATTAACTATGTATTATTTAAGTTGAAAAATGCATATTTGATGATATTACTATTTATTCGTTGATCAATTGTGTGAATTCTGAATAATTTGTTTGTTTGTAAAATAGATAAGAATTTGATTGTTATACTGGAATCGAAATTAACTCTACAACCAAGGAACTACATCTTTTAAAAATCTTAAATCTTGTGTTGTGTTATTTTTTAAGTCATATCATATTTTTTAAAGTCATTTCACATTTTTCTGAAAGAAAATGTCAACGCTACACATAAGTAAACTAAAAAAAATCACTTTTCAAACAATCTTAAGCTGATTGATACGCTTTACAAATATGATCAATGGAGATGCAATACTATTAATATGAGTTAACAATAATTGCCCATAAAAGTAATTGTGTGGCTATTGTTTGACTTGTTTAATTTGTTGCTTCCCTAAAACTTAAAACTTATACTTGATTTGTAAGCCTATAGCATGTAAATAAAAGGGAAATTAGTGTGAAACTAAGGGAACATGAGAAAAGAGACAATAAGTAGCGCAAACGTATATATACACATTTGAATTGTGGTAGTCTCTGTTACATATATGAGTCAACAACGAAACATTCTCCTGGAGCACAATGGATTTCCCACCAAAAGTGTTGAAGTAGTCCTAGTGGCTTGAAAAGTCGATCTGTTATTGTGTTATTATACCATTACTATTTCCAGATGATATCTTTGATGTTGTACCTTTTAAACATTTTTGTTTCTGAGAACCACTTCTATAATCTATCAAAAAAATCACGGGTAAGTATTGAATAAGGTGATAAGTAAATAAAAAATAGAAAAGAATGAGTGAGAAGAAGGGTAGAGCAAGTAGTGAGAGTGTGAAGAACTATATTTTTTCCTCATATAGAACAATCTTTCAAGGCAATTCTTTGGTACTATATATGATCATTGCTCTAAAATACTGTTCAAGTGTCTGCATATACATATATATTGTATTGTACAATATGTCTGTTATATGTATATTAAATAAAAATATTATGTCTATATATACGATAATAAATTTAGCGAACATATAGTTCTGGCATATAGATTTTTAAAAAAAAAAAAATATTAAAAATGATGTTCTTGTTTTTCTTTCAAAAACTAATTAATCTAGATTCTTTCTCTAAACTATATACATAATAAGAATGTAAATTTTTTCATCTCATTTAATATTTGATATAATTATATTTACTGTAAGGTAAAACAATTTTTCAATTATGTCATATTACTACTCGAGTTAAAACTACTACGTCAGTGTTAACTATTTAGTTTATTCTTATATTATTCGTCATAATAACTTTTCTACTATTTATGAAAACAAAAAAATATTTATATATCTATATATACTTATAAAATTATCTCCGTATATATCATGCATATGTAAATACTCACAAATACATCTACACACTGTGCAATGGTCTATTGTTCAGTTAGCGTATTTTACAACACTTACTATTATACAATGTATCATGTATCGAACTATATATGAGTTTTTTCATCTTTAATCATATATAGTAATCAATTCATTTGACTATCGTATAAGACTGATCATAAATTATAGTATCTTTTTACTCCTACTTTCGTCAACTGATAATAATTGGTTTATAGAAGAGTCTCCATCTTTATTATGCGGCGCATAAGAAGAGGAAACGATGCATTAGAAAGCACAACGTCGCAAAATGAATGGCAAGAAATTGAAACAGTACATATCGTAATTGCATATATCATTAGAGAAATAAATAACACAAACGACCAATTAAATGGTCCGTTATATATAACGAAAGACATGAAATCACAAATTCTAAAAAAAAAACAACACATAACAGCAAAAGGAGGATACACTCTTATTATAGTGAGTGACATCTTATTTGTTTTTAATACTCTCTCTCATCGACTATATGAAAACTCTTCAACGTCTATCCTCCATGCTCACCTAACGCTGCAACCAAACACATTATATGGTCAATATATATAACACTCCATTAAGATCCAAGTGATTTATATTACAACCTCAAGTAAAAGTGTAAACCGAAACACATAGAGCTTTTTTTTTTTTTTGCTAAAATGAAATAATAAATAAATAGAGTTAGAGAAGATTACTTGTTACAGTTGGTTCTAGCGCTGATAGGGTAAGAGATCCTAACATGGCAAGCACGAGGGAGACCAGCAGCACGGCCTGGGTTAAGTCTAGAACCCAAGGCTCTAGCTGATTCCTGGATGCAACGGCATGCTTGTTGGCGGTCGCGGGTGGTCCGAGCCATGTTGTTGAGCCTCTGAACGCCGAAACAGCATGCTCGAGGAATGAAACCACCTCGAAAAAGGTAGCCAATGCATTGACTCAGGTTGTTTGTGACTGCACTGCACGAGATTGCTGCCTCGGACGCCATTGGAGCGGCCACTAACATGCACACAATCACCATCGTAGACAACTTTGAGAGCCCCTCCATTTTTTCTGCTTTCTAGATTTTTTTTTGCTTAATATAAGTAATATTGAATATTAATTGGATTATGAAGAATGCTAATGGAGTTTGGGTTTATATAGAGAAAAAGAGCTAAGAGCGCGAATGCATGAGAGACGAAGGTGTGAGGTTAGTTGGTGGTTGGTTTCATTTAATGCATTGCTTCCTATTTATGTTTCTCTGATCTCATCTTTGGTTTCTGTAGTTTAATTAATCAAAGTTAGCCAAATTTTCCGTACGATCCGCTTTGTTCTCCTTTTTGTCAAGCTTATGTATAAAATATAAATAACAAGTGTGGTTCATTTTTGTAAATGTACAAAGTTTTTCCTAAAGGACCAATGCTCTACATTTATGTCCCACCTCACCGACTTGTCAACGCTGGTGGTATTAGAATTAGGGCATCAAAGCAAAACTGAAAAAGATGATTTAGACCACTTCTGTCAAGAGATTCTTAATAATTTAGATCTAAAAAATAATACTTCAATATTAAAAGGATTCTTAGAAAAAACAAAAAAAGTATCTAAAGTTTCTCATTTAAGATCTTTTCTCTTCTATTTTGAGAATTTCTCCTCATATTTTTTATATTTTATTTTATATAATTTTTTTAGAATCTTCTAAGAACTTTAGACGGAGAGCAAGCCAACAAAACTGGAGGCGAAATTTTAAATTCAAAAATTTAGATTGATGCGTTGACCAACAAAAAAAATACGTATATTATATTGATGCAAATAAGAAAGTCATAGAAACGAAACTTCGTTTTATTGCTTTAGTAAAACGATTAATTGTCTTTTATATAGTACAGAAGAAAAACAAAACTCAAACTTTTTAGATTAAAGAACACTTGACATCTCTTTCAAATTTTCATTTTACCATAAAATGCGACGATATTTTTCGTCTTCATAAACCAACTCTTTCGGTGAATTAAAATCTTTCGTAGAACTAATGAATAAACGTCGTCTCATTTGAACATTGTAGTTTCAAGAATGTTTCGTGGATGTTGTTGACGCATCTCGGATCCAAAACACGGTCTCTATTCTCTAATACGAATTTTACATATTTTCATTTACTTTTTCGTTTTACGGGTTTTTGGTCTAAAAAATAATGTGTTGATGAAATCTCTCTTTTCTAGAGGTAAAAATCTTCTTTTTTTTTTTGGTAACCAGTGATGAGTTTAATCCTAGATAGAGAGACTTGGAAGATCAATTTCCACGCATCTACAACAACTGCAACATACATATACTTGACTTATGACTCACTCCACCTTGCCAAATTCTCCAACATTCACATTCGAGCTGCTTTCCACAACCGTCTCTCTTACAAACCTACAACAATATGTTCAAGATTAGGTTCACGAAAGAAAGAATGTAGTGACTACATTCGGATTAGAGGGGACATGGACGCCATTTACCTCGCCAGTTTCTCTCGTGAAGATTGTAAGACGTAGATTGAGAGTACGAAAGAGAATGTGAGAGCTGATCACCAGGACAAGTAAACAACATAACAATACATAAGTGTATGAGCTTATTTTTCCTTGACGAAGTAAATTAATTAGCAACAAGAAATCGGATTTACCTGAGCCAAAGAGGACATAAAATCCTGAGGATACATCAATTTCTGACTGTTCCTTCCTGCATCACAATAAAACATCAACTTACTGATATGTAGCTGAGACGCTTTAGAGAGAGAGAGAGAGAGAGAGAGAGGCTGAAGTAGAAATGTACCATGTGTATCTAACAAGAACATGTTTTGGCCAGTGTTGAGGATCCCAGAACTGTTTGCGGACCTCCGGGTGTGTATCCAGATCTGTTCATGGATCAAATCTCAACTAAGATAAACTCTGATGTTGTCTTCCAATATTTAAAGTAATTGACTGCTACTCTATGGCCATGGAAGCAGAATTGCAAATTCAAAATACAGAGCACATACAGTATGAGATTCATTCCTTATAAGAAATAATCAAAGCCGTTATTAACATAACCATGGTCCAGGCAACTTGTACTAAAAGAAACTATTGAAGCATATGACCATGAAAATGTAAGTTCAATTCAGTAATGACACCAGACAGATGAATCGAATCAGTCTGTGTAGCCATAAAGCTAACAGTAGAAAATATGGGACTATAAAGCAACATCCTATATAGTAGCATCCAGTGTCCCCTATAAGATGAAAATCTATTACCTTTCACCAGATAATGTAAGAAGAAAGCAGTGTAAAATTGAAGCCAGGTTAACTAGCCTAAGACATGGGCTCTCGCAACTGTGAGAAGCTACCACCTAATATGTCATTTTCTTGAGGTTTTGGATTTGACCGTACGACCGGGCATATCTGGTTAGGTCACTAGTAGTGCAGGTAAAATTCGCTTATTCGCTCAGAAGACAGACAATAATAAAAAGACACCTAAATCTGGACACGATATAGCTACAGAAGGAGTATTGCGTACAGCTATGAGGCATATCGATAACTTGAGCTGTGACTCCAAGCAGATCTCCTCCAGAGTATCTCTGTGCAAACAAGAAACCAAGCAACAAAGAAGAATCCAAAAACTGGTATTACACAAATCTGCCAGATTTCCGGGGTAGAAAACTATCTAATCAGTCAAAGCTTATAAATGACTCAAAACACAATGCTAAACATACCAAATTTACATCGATCATCGGAACTTCTAAGCTCTTACGGTTTATCACCAAAAGCCAGTGAATTTGAAATTTCTCGCTTCCAACTTGGAATTTTCTGCATGTAAAATCATCCATAATCACACATCACACACCAAATAACTCTTAATTTGCATATGACTAATGTACAAACAAGGAAAAGATGTAGCCATATGTTCAGCGCAGAGAAGACATCAGAAGAACACAATCTGCATCAAAATACAACTAAAGAACCATACAGAACCACTCCTACTCTGATCAGAACAGATAAGAAGTGGCGAATCATCGCTATATCTTCAACATTTCCAAATTCAGTAGCAACAACAGAAATTGCTCAAAAGTTTTATCTAAGAGCTGGTAAAACCAGTGATAAACTTGGCAGATAAACTAAAGACACAGCAATCACAATTCAATGCACTAAACACTTGATCTGCACAGCATTTTCATTCGAAATGTAATCAATATAGTCTCACATCTTATAAGGATCAGCTCCGGTGTAGCCAATTGGTTTCGCTATGGGGATCAACACCTACAAATTTGCAAAGAAGGACAAAGATTCA
The DNA here is from genome assembly GCA_964056655.1 of Arabis hirsuta. Lineage (NCBI taxonomy): Eukaryota > Viridiplantae > Streptophyta > Magnoliopsida > Brassicales > Brassicaceae > Arabis > Arabis hirsuta. The sequence goes on along the minus strand of OZ053310.1, from coordinate 8,052,472 downwards.
ATCTATTTTCCAAAACAATACGAGAACCAAAATACTCCATTAATGCCGTAACCTATTACACATACAGTACCTCGCGATTAACGGCGAAGATCGGACAATGCTTTCCGATCACATCATGCCAAGTCGTTCTCGACTGCCAGAGAATCAATCAGATCCTTAATCTCCATCAAATAACAAAAAAAATCAATCTCAGCTAAAATGTTAAAGAAGAAGTACGAACAGAGTGATACTGCCCCATCTTGCTCATCCGGACAATATCTCCTGGTCGGTAAGCGCTGGAGATACTGGAAAACGATAGTGATATCAGAACTAAAGCTTGAATAAACGCGTTCCACCGTCGCGATCCAGCCACCGCAACCATAACTTGATTCTCCGGCGATGTTTCTCCGCGAAATTTAATTTGCCGGTGGTTTTTCTTCGCCTGAAATTGAAGAATGGAAACGGAGGTAGACAAAAAAAGGGATGATAAACTACTAATATTGGGCCACAAAAATTAAGCCCAACTTCTAATCTTGACCCAACTTTACGATGTTGACTCAGTTTTTGACTTTTGATTTTCGTACTGTGAATTTTGGTCAGGTAAAATCCTATTTATAGTAAGGGTGGTAAAAATATCGTTTCGTCCGACTAGCTTCAACTCACGGACCCGAGAGGTACGGAGTACGGACCATCAAACCAGTGACGGACCCAAGAATTTTTTTTACCAAGGTCAATATATAATTGAAAAGTATTGTAAATATTTTTAAAAATATCGTTAACAAAAATATAAATTATTCTATATAAATACTCTATGGTCTTTCAAATGAGTATTTGAAAATTTTTTTATGACGGTATCATTTGTAATAGTTTCGAAGACATCTTTCTCGATAAAACAAGTTAAACAGTCATTCAAAAACTGATTGCAACGATCTGTCTTTACGGGTTAGATTAGTTAAAGGAAAAAGGTTATAAACTACAAAATGGATTCATTTCTATCTCTAATTTTATAAAGTGAGTCACGATTATTTTTTCTAAAACAACTGAACTTTTATATGATGAATTCAAAAATAAGTAATGTGCTTAAAATATATTTTTTTTTTGTTTATGAATCAAAACATAAATTAAACCACAAAAAAAAATTGAACATGGTTCAAAAGACAACTTAAACCAAATTTCAAACAATGAAATCACAAAGTAAACCAAAAAAAAAAGATGGGTCAGCTGACCCACTGTATTAACATGTAGGTTCGCCACTGCATCAAACTCATACTACATGCTTATTGAATGTAGAAGATGCTAGGTTATACGGCTTACACGCCATGTCACATTTGTTTTTATTTTTGCAAAATTTGCCATGCACATTTATTCCCGAGTAAAAAGATTCACACTACATCGTATCGAATCTACGTTTCCTTTTCCGGATAGAGCAACTGATATGTTGATATAATCGTGACAACTATAAGTTGGATTGATCAAGCAAGAAACTCAATCTCAGCAAGAAGGAAAAGGAAGAGATGGCGTGACCTTATATGCCTCTTTGGATTCGGTAACAACACTCATATATAACTCATAATCTATTGTAACCTTATTTTATTTTGACAAAAAAAAACCTTGTTTTATATATTTGCCAACTTTGCTTTTGTATCTAGGTAATACTCTCTTATAGTACCTAAACATCTTGTTTTATATGATATTTACATTTTTACCAAAAAATCAAGAATCTCAACGCGAATAAAATAATTGTTTTTTAAATATATTTTTTTATCGTGAAAATGAATAAATATCTTAATGAAAGAACGATTACTAGTTTATTTCCTAAACACAATTCTAAACTACAGTGAAAACGTATATTTGGACTATCGAATGGAACCACCAATCCAGGACCAAAGATTTCCATATATATTCTGGCATATCTGGAAAGCGCGAAATTATAAGGTTTTTCGAGGATTGGATCTAGATCCCAATGTAGTCTTGCGGAACGCGGAAACAGAGCCTTAATTTAGGAAGAGGCACACGCAGAGGATTCTTAGGTTGTAAATCCAAATGGAGGACAAATACTGGGCCCACCGGAATATGCAGGTTTAAAGTGTTACATTGATGGTTCATGGAAAGAGACAGACAAGTTTTCAGGTCTTGGTTGGTACGTTTTTCGAGATGAAGACCCATGCATTGTGGGAGCAAAAAATTTAAGACGAAGCCTTTCTCCATTACACGCAGAGGTTGAAGCCTTAGGATGGGCAATGCAGTGTTTCGTTGATATGCAACAAACGGAGGTAGCGTTCACGACAGACTGCTCTGAGCTGGTGTAGATGGTGTCTACACCGAAGAAGTGGCCGGCGTTTGAAGTTCACTTAGAAGAATTATTGAAGTTTAAAGAGAAGTTTTCTTATTTCTCTCTCTTATATTCCGCGTACCCTTAATTCTAAAGCCGATAGGCTCGCGAAAGGTGCACGTTTAGCTAGTTCTGATTTATTTTATGTAAGCTCGTTACCACCGTTTTAGATTTCCGAGATGTGGTAAACCATTTTATTAGTCTGATGACAAAAAAAAAAAAAAGAATAAAACCACTTTCTTCGCACATCAAAAATGACATAATGAATTGATCCGTTTTCGAAACTTTTTAATTTTTTTTTTTTTTTACAAACGCATGTTAATCCTAGTTTATCCAAATACATGAATATCTGGGAACCAATGAGAGAGCGATGTGCTAATATGAGAAAATACTACATTCAAACCTTTAATTAATTATAAACCTTTTTGTTCATCTTTCTGTTAAAAGAAAATATTCAAAGATTCTCCAAAATTCAAAAGTTCAAACTTCAACTAAGGAATTAATTTTTACCTGAAAATATTATATTCCAACATTTCTTTAAATATACATCTCTTTCACATTCAATAAAATGATTCGTAATTAACCATCTATCTCTATTTAAAATCATAGTGGCTCAATAACTCCCAAATCACTAATCAAACTCAAATGATGTATTTACTATTTAGAATTAAAATTTAATTAACGCGGGTCGCTCTTTCTAAATACTGCATCATTAAGACACACACACACATACAAAAAAAGGGCATTGAAAAAGAGCGACATAAAAAAAAAGCTTGGGTTTGATTTGAAGATGCAATAAAGACAAGTTTTTTATTTTGTTCTCGTTATTTTTCCTCTTTTTGATTGCAGTGAAAACAAAACGAAACAAAAAAACAAAGAAAGAACATCTTTTACACAAAATCGATCCTTTCAACAGTAATCACTTGGGATCCTTCAAAACCTAGAAGAAGAAGAAAACCCATCTCTTTCGTTTTTGCCCCCCCCCTCCTCCCCGAGATTTCTCTTTGTACTTGCCTGTTCGTGTTCTCCGTCGAAGAACTCAAATCGGAATCGATAATCAGGCGTTGTTAACAACGGAATAGATTTCTTGGTTTGATCAATCGGGTTGTTTTTGTATCAACAGATTTTTTTGGCTTTTTTCTTGTTAGTTTTAGGTTTTTTCCTCTTTCATGGCCACGGATCTCGATGATTGGTCTGAAGAGAGTTCCTCCTCATTTGCACCGCTTCCGCCGCCTCGGTCTCCGTCGAATCAGTCGGAGTTTTGGAAGAGACTTGAGGAAGCAACCCGTGAAATTATAGAGCAGGTTCATCCAACACTTGTATCTGAGGATCGGAGAAGAGATGTGATTGATTATGTGCAAAGACTAATCAAAATGACACTTGGTTGCGAGGTTAATTAATTAATACCCTTTTCAACATTTCTGTGGTTATGTTGCTACACATTTGGTTTTTTTTTTTGTCTTTGTTATCTTGAAAATGCTTAGACTTGCTTTAAATGTTGGAACTTGCTTGAATCAACCATGGCTGGAGATTCTGCGATGTTGCGGCTGATAATTTCAATTCACTATGGATGTGCTTTTCATAGTTGTAAACGTGTATGTGTGTGTGTCTTTTCAGGTACATTCTTTTGGATCGGTGCCATTGAAAACTTATCTTCCTGATGGAGACATTGATCTCACAGCTTTTGGTGGACCGTGTAACGAGGAAGAACTAGCCCTCAAGGTTTTCTCTGTACTTGAGAGAGAAGAACATAATGGGGGTGCCCATTTTGTGGTTAAGGATGTGCAGTTAATACGGGCAGAGGTTTGTTTATCCTATCTCTATGTTATTCATAGTATGTATGTATATGTTGTTTATGCATGCTTATGATGTTGTTGTTATATCCTCGAGTACCGACCTTTTGTTTTGTTGCAGGTTAAGCTTGTTAAATGTCTGGTGCAAAACATTGTGGTTGATATCTCTTTCAATCAGCTTGGTGGGATTTGTACTCTGTGCTTTCTCGAGAAGGTAATCTGTCCTCTTCAGTATGACCATGCTGTGTCAAACAAATTTAAGTAAAACTTTTTCAAAGGTAAATACAGTTCAAGGTCTTATTTTATCTGTTCGATGTATGTACAACAGAAGTTGAATGTTGCTAATCTGTTATGATGACATTGTTTTCACTCAACTGCATGAGGGATTTTCTATTAACTCAATAGATTTTCTTGAATTTTGCTATTTGTTTGCAATATTACATGCGCACAATGATATGTTCGAGGTGCATTTGCCTATAATAATATTCATTCAGCAATTTTCGAAGATTGCAAAGATTTGCTTCTGGAAAATTGACGTCGAGAGTTAATTATGCAGATTGATCACATCATTGGAAAGGACCATCTCTTCAAGCGAAGTATCATACTCATTAAAGCTTGGTGCTACTACGAGAGCCGTATTCTCGGGGCTCCTCATGGATTGATCTCAACTTATGCTCTGGAGACATTGGTCTTATATATCTTCCATTTCTTCCACTCATCATTGAATGGTCCACTAGCAGTAAGAGCCTTCAACAATTTTGAGGGATATTTCATCGTTTAGTCTCATCTTAATTTACTGAGCTTTTGTTTTTCCGCAGGTTCTATACAAATTCTTGGACTACTTCAGCAAGTTTGACTGGGATAACTATTGCATTAGCCTGAATGGTCCCATCTGCCTTTCCTCCCTTCCAGAAATTATTGGTACGCATCTCCTCGAGTTTATGTACAACTGAGATCTTTTGTGATTTCAGTGTCTGCAATTTCTTTAATGTCTGTAGTTGAGACCCTGGAAAATGGCGGGAAAGATCTGTTGCTGACCAGTGAGTTCCTCAAGGAATGTTTGGAGATGTACTCTGTACCTTCACGAGGATTTGAGACAAACCCACGTGTATTTCCACCGAAGCATCTTAACATAGTTGATCCGCTTAAAGAAAATAACAATCTTGGTCGCAGCGTAAGCAAAGGTGGACTGCTTTTCTTTTCTCCAACCATCACAGTTTTCCGTTTTCTTGCTGTTAGCTCTCTCCTTATGGATTTAGATTGTTTAAGCAGCCTTCTTAAGACAATGGCTTCTGACCTGTCCTTGTCCAGAGTTTTAGCGTTACATAACATTATGCTGTTTTTTCCTGAAATATTTGATTAGGGTGTGTAGATATGAAGTGCAGGCTAAAATTCAGAATGTATTCTGGCATGTCTTTTCTCCCTGCAATTGAAGAAATGGTTAAACATGAGATAAACCTTTAAACTGAGTATAAATTATGGAGTTTATAGTCTAGACAGTTCTCTGTGTTGGTATATTTTTTGAAGCGCATGGATATTACTTTCTCTGACATAGGTAACTTCTACCGCATACGAAGCGCATTCACATATGGTGCTCGGAAGCTTGGGAAAATCATTTTGCAGTCAGAAGAAGACATAAGTTTTGAGCTTCGTAAGTTCTTCTCTAACATGCTACACAGGCATGGAAGTGGCCAGAGGCCCGATGTCCTTGATGCTGTTCCATTTATAAGGTACAACAGGTACAGTGCCATATCGCCAGCTTCAACTGCCAACCATTTTCAAGAAGGCGCAGTGGTTTATGAATCAGAATCCTCCAGTTCATCTGTTGCTGCTGGAAATGGTAGACATGACCATGAAGACTCGTTGTATGCAGGAGTCGAACCATCAAGTACATCTGGGCTTGATTTATGCGGATCACCTGGTGAAACATCCCCAGAGGTTTCAGAGGAACGATTTGCAGGAGACGCTAAAGACTTGGCTACTGTGAGGATCCAAAAGCTTGATATTTCCGATGATGTAATGAAATCTCCGTGCCTTAGTGATAAGGAAGGTGTCTCTCCTTTGAATGGTGAACATAATTCTCTTCATCAGATGAGAAATGGAGAAATTTTAAATGGAAACGGAGTTGAGAAACAGCAAGAGAATCATAGGCTTGCTGATTCCAGAAGAATTAAAGATAGACATAGTAATGAGAATGAGAACAAACGACTTGGTCATGAAGACCTGCCGTTCACAGGATCAGTTCACCACGCTACCCTCATGAACCCGGTAACTTGGCCACAGGAAAACATGCATCTCCATTACTCAGGTCATTGTGCTCCAGGCACTCCAAATTTGCTGTCTGACCTCGCAGGGGATTATGATAGTCAGCTTAACAGTTTGCGATATGGGCGCTGGTGGTTTGATTATGTCCAAAATGGTTCTCCGTCTCCACTATCTCCCCCAGGGCTGTCTCATCTTCCGAACAACAATTCGTGGGAAGTAATTCGACATGCACTGCCATTCAGGCGGAATGCATCCGGTCCAGTAAACGCCAATGGAGTTGTCCTGAGACAGGTTTTCTTTCATGTGAATCCTCAGATGATTCCAGGAGCTAATTTTGTCGAGGAAATGCCTAAGCCAAGAGGAACTGGAACATACTTCCCCAATGCGGTATAACTTATAAGCCTCTCACACATCCCTTACGGATACTGTGTAAAAATAATTGTGCCCTCTCAATAGCCAAGCTTCTTAACGTCTCTTTTATGCAGAACCACTACAGGGATAGACCGTACTCCCCAAAAGGAAGAAATTCACACCAAGCTAGGTCGCCTCGTAATAACGGCCGAAGCATGGCACACTCACACTCAGAAATGAATTTCCCTGACAGAAACGCTCGTGAGAATTTCCCTGACAGAAACGCGCGTGAGCGACAGCTTCATCATTTAAACCAAACAAATGGTCCGTGTGACGAGAGTCAAACTGATTCACTTGAAAGCTTTCCCGATTCTAATGGCTCTGCAAATCATCCATATGAGAAGGCTCCAGATTTTAGGTCTACAGAGCCTCTACCAGCAGAACTACTCTCCCCTCCCGATGGGAGCATGCAAAGAGATATAAGCAGTGGAGGTAATCATAATCGACCACACCGCCCAAAATCCTCCTCCACGCAAGAAGATCGGTACAGTATATCTCTTACTTTCATTGTATTATTTACCCGTTGGTCTTTCTAATCCACTCACTGTGTCTAATTCATTGTGGGTTACGTACATGTAGGGTAATGCCTACGCAGTCATACCATTTGACGGATGACCAGGAGTTCCCTCCTTTGTAGCTCTGCTCTGATCTGATCTGATCAGAAACACATGCTCTATATTTAGCACGTTATAGGAACAGGTATAGTTTTTCTAACTTGGTTTGTCTCCTAAGTTCTTTGTTTTTACCTCCCAAAAGAAAAGAAAAAGATGGAGCTGATTTGTTTTGGGCTGTGTTTTCCCTTCTTTTGTATGTTATCTTTGCTGCTATAGAATTTAATTATCTATATGTATCTTTATGAAAATCTCAAACTCTCTGGACAAAACCTTTGCAGAGCTTTGTATTTTCTACTTAGACAGGTTTGCGAGTGTATTATAGGATCTTTGTCTTTAAAAGTTTCAACGTTACTGTTTTATCTTCATGATTCCTGTTGATGATGCATTCGAGTTGCATTTTTTCTTCTCAGTGAATGATAAAAACTAAAATAGTATCAAGTTTTTGGTCGTTGTAAGGCTCGAATCAGGGTAGGGTCAAATCGGGGTGTGAGGAGAGATTCGGCGAGAGTGTTTGAATCGGATAATGATTTGGCAACTCGATTTATTCACTATGTAAGTTAGACTTGGATTTCTTTAGGATATAGGGTTAACTTGATGTCAAAACTGTCTACTGTGTTGTGTTATTTTTCTACTTAGCTTTAGTTAGACACCAAATCTTCTGATATGTTTTAAGGGGGGTATGTTCACTATCAAACACCATTGAATTGAATATTATAAGAAATATTCATATAAATATTGAGGGAGAGGAAATAGTCAAAATAGAGAAGAAAAATGGGACTGAATCCAAATCACGCAATCATCGGTTACATACATTACACTGAAACAACTCTCGTCTCTTCAAATTTCTACAGACATACTTCATGTCAATCAATCTCCTTTTGACTTCTTCTCTTACACAAGCAATTCACCAATAAAAGGGCAAAAACAAAAAAACAAAAAAACAAAAAAACAAAAAAAAAAGGTTGAGCTTTTGCGATTCTTGTTTTTGCGAATCCGAATCATCATCATCATCGATGGTGCATCCAAAGCGTGGTCATTGGTTTTTCAAATTCAGAATTGTCTAAAATTTAGCTCACTTCTTCTCTTCGAAATTCTCTTCCTTTTTTTTCATTGTTTGATTTTTCAATATTTTCCCGAGAAAAAAGTGGGAATTTTTCTTTCTTTTTCCCCCACTTTGATCGGCTACAACCACATATTCTCTTTCTTTTAACTTTTCCCACCAAACTTTTTTTTTCTTTTCTTTCTGGGTCTGCTTTATTGGTTTAGTTTGAATGAAGGAAGTCCGTAAGGGAAGAAGACAGATGATTGGGAAAGAGCACGGATACAAATTAAGACAAGAACAAGTTATTGTTGTTGTAATGGCTTGGGTTTTGCTCTGTGTTAATTATTCCAGGCCCTTCTTGTTACTCTTTTGCGTCTTCACCTACGAGAATCACGAAGGGAAACCTCGGATTTTCTAGCACGCACCTTCTTCCTTCTCTCTCTCTCTCTCTCTCTCCTCAATCTTCTTTCTGCATCTCGATCTTGTTTTTCCCCAATCTTCGATTTTTTTCTTGTGTTTGTTTCTTTATTTTCCCTCCGATTTGAGATTCTGATAGATCGGTTTACGAAGTTATGTATATGGAGTTTTCCGATGGATCGACTCCTTACGTTGAGACAGATCCTTCTGGTCGGTATGGTCGTGTAAGTTGTTGTTGCTCTGTCTTGTAGGATTTGACTTTGGTTAGTTCCCAAATGTTGACAATGTTGGTCTCATAGTTTAGAATCCTGATTAAGTAAAAAAACAAGATTTGCTTTTGATTAGTAGAATTGCTTTGGGTTGATTCTCGTACTTGGAATGGTTTGTTTTCTAACTATGAGTTTGAATCAATGGGTTTGTAGTTTAGAGAAGTACTTGGCAAAGGAGCAATGAAGACGGTTTACAAGGCATTTGACCAAGTTCTAGGAATGGAAGTTGCATGGAATCAGGTTAAGCTCAATGAGGTTTTCAGATCACCTGAGCCTTTACAACGCCTTTACTCCGAGGTTCATCTCCTCAAGAATCTCAACCACGAATCCATTATCCGCTACTTCACATCTTGGATTGACGTTAACCGCCGAACATTCAACTTCATCACTGAGCTGTTCACATCCGGCACCCTTAGAGAGTAATGTCAACTCTCAACCTCATGCTTTGTGACAAAACGAAACTATAATTTCATGCTTATAAAGAGAAGCTTTGTGCCTTGTATTATTACATTTGCAGGTATCGAAGGAAGTATCAGAAGGTTGATATCCGAGCAATCAAAAGCTGGGCACGCCAGATCTTGAATGGTCTTGCATACCTGCACGGACATGATCCTCCTGTTATTCACAGAGACCTCAAATGCGATAATATCTTCGTCAATGGCCACCTCGGGCAAGTCAAGATTGGTGACCTGGGGTTAGCTGCAATTCTCCGTGAATCACAACATGCGCACAGCGTCATAGGCATTCTCTTTTTTTCTGTTTCCTTTCATTTTTTATAAGTTGATTTTGGTAACTTCGAGTATTAACTTCTTACTTGAATATACCATTAATTAGGAACGCCTGAATTCATGGCACCTGAGCTATATGAAGAAGATTACAATCAGCTCGTGGACATTTATTCGTTCGGAATGTGCGTCCTAGAGATGCTTACCGGTGAGTACCCTTACAGTGAATGCTCCAACCCTGCACAAATATACAAGAAAGTTACATCGGTAAGCAGAACACTTTGAGGCTTATCTCAATCATCATCATCATCTTCCTAGAATAATCTTTTGATCTCTTAACTTTCTTTGACATGGATTTGGTTCAGGGGAAGTTGCCTGAATCCTTCCATCTAATCCAAAACACAGAGGCCCAACGTTTTGTTGGCAAATGCCTGGAAACTGTTTCAAAGAGATTGTCTGCGAAGGAGCTCTTGGAGGACCCATTCCTCGCCACAACTGATGAGAGAGACTTAGCGCCTATTTATAGATTGCCTCCACAACTGGCAATTCAGAATTTGGCTGCAAATGGAACGGTGATGGAGCAGCTACCTTTGACGACTGATCCAACTAGAACGACAGATATGTCGATAACAGGAAGGATGAACTCAGAAGACCACACCATCTTTCTTCAAGTACAGATTTCAGATGGCGATGGTACGTATAGAACTTTCTTACTAGAATCTTGCTCAGCTGTACCAGGCTGCAGTATCTGGAGCAGCTTTAGTCTTAGCTGTTGATAAGCGATACATGAACGAACTATTGTAATCTTAGCTTCTGATTTTTGGGTTTTGGCGTTGGCCAGAAACATGAACGGTGAAACTTTGATAGCTTCTTGTTGAAGAATTAATGATGGAAAATGTTGTGATGAATCTGTTTGGCTGTGTAACAGGTCACGTGAGGAACATTCACTTCCCGTTCAACATTGTAAGCGACACACCTCTTGAAGTAGCTTTGGAGATGGTGAAAGAGCTTGAGATCACTGATTGGGATCCTTTGGAGATCGCTGCAATGATAGAAAACGAAATATCTTTGCTCGTCCCCAACTGGAGAGCCCACGACTCTTCTCTCCAACACCATAGCTTTGGTCATGAAGATGATGATGAAGACAATGGCGAGGGAGGAGGAGGAAGAACACGCCCTTTCTCCTCTGCTTCATCTTCTCACGACTCTCCTCTAGAAGTAAGAGGCAACAACGACAGTTTTAACAACGACATGATCCGAGGTAATGAAGGTGGCAGTGGAAGGTCTAACAGTTGGTTGAATTCTTCAACATACCACTACTCACCTGCCACTGATGATGATGATCAAATTCATCAACAGAGGAGACGGGTAAGGCTGCACAAAATGAGATCCCTGGTGGACACGAGGACGCAGGTGCTGCACCGATCACTCATGGAGTTGATCAACAAGCGGCGTGGTGGTGGCTTCAACCCGAACGTGAATGAGCTACAACATCAACCGTCCACTGATTTCTTGAGACGATCTTGAGAGCCTTTGTGGCTCTTACATGATATAAAAACAGAGATCTTCATATTTGTATTTGCATTTTGCTTTGATGATATTATATATTTATCAAGTAATTGTTTAGATGTCCTTTGCATATATCATACAGAAGTTTTACATTTAAGCTTTAGCTCGATTTCAACTGCAAAACCGCATGAATTCGATTTCAACAGAGACAAAATTATAATAAACTTTAAGAAACATGTTGTTGATTAGTTGAAAAGATGTAATTATCCTTAATAACGTATGTATATTATTATTATAGCATTTCTGGAAGAAAAAAGAGTTTGCATTTACCATTACAGTGGTAACTTAATATTCAAATAATATCATAAGATTCATAATAAACTTCTGACTAACTACTGTTGACATGGTCAGAATCAGATGCAAGTGTTTTCTTAACTTGGTACGGAAGTTGTTTATCTTCTCGTATCAAACGTATAGGCAGTTGAACAATTTAACAAACGAAAATGTAAAAGTAGCAATAAAAAGAAAGAGATAATTGAAAAACAATTATGTGATTGACAAAACAAATTATTTCGTTTCAATATTATTCAGCCGTTTAAAAAATAAAAAATAAAATCTTTTTATTAATAACCAATCAAGTTTTACAAATGATTCATAGAAGAAGGCATTTGTAAGTTGATGATTCTGGCGATCTACTATGTGTGGATTAAATCGTTTTTTAGTATTGAACCTAAACTAGATTATTGGTATACCATTCGTCGAGAACACTAAACATTTACTTTTATGATCCATAAGATGATAGAATCTATTAAAAAAAGTAATAATAGGTATTGTTGATCATAAGGGAAATATTAAAAAGAAATTTGCGTTAATTAGGTTATCTAACCGCATGCATCCAAACATATCACATATAATCACAACTTCTCATTCTGATCAACTCATCTTCATCCAACACCAACATGACTTTGTCACTTAAGAATATAAAAGCAATGAAATAGAGGACAACAATAGATTAAATGTTTAGAGATCCTTAACCTCAGGGCTAAGGTCGAGAGATATCGAGAGAGGAAATATGGAGAGCAAAGGGCCATCGCCGATAGTACCACTTGTGCTTGTGGTACTCTTTGGATGGATCCTATACGGCTCGTACCTTGTGTCACTATTAGAGGATATTGTATTACCAATCTTGCAAACCGGAACATTTATTGTAGGAATTCTTCTCTTACTTCTCCTTTTGCTTCTCCATCTCTTCTCTTCTTCTTGGATCTCTCCATGGATCCCTTCTCTTCTCATTTTACCATCTCCTGCCTCCTCGACTTCCACTGACTCGGAAACCTTTGGCCTTGGATCCTTTCTTTTGCTTTCACTTTTTTTCATCTTCTCCTGGTTGTTTCGATCACTCTAATTAATAGTAATGTTTATTGTACTTTCACATGTATATATGTTGATATTCTCTCCTTGGAATTGTATTTTCCTTATTGTAGTACATCTTATAGAAAAAGACTACTTGATAAATCATGCAAGGTTACAACATATCATGTTCCAAGAATTTATTTTTGTTTATATCATTCATTATAGCGTCAGCCTTATTCCATATATATAGCATCAGTGAAAACAACTTTTGAAAAGGTAGAGATAACAAAAAATCTCAAATCTAATTACATTATATTACACTGATTGTAATTGTAAACTATATATATTAAGAGAAAAAGATCAAACATAATTATAGAGACACCTAGAATTTGCATACTAGTGAGTCCAAGCAGTCTATATACAATCTAAATTTAGTCGATAGTAATGAGTCCTAACAACCAAGCACATTCGACGACAAACCAGGAAGAGGGACGTTTAAAGGCAATGGACGTGAGAGCAACGATGTGACACAGATGAGAGATTCAAATTTATCTTTTCGGGCTTCGGGGGATTACGGGATTTGGCCCACAACCTCCTGGTAATTTAAAAAAACAAAAAAAAAAAGACACAGATGAGAGATCACATGCATCGTATGGGGTTGAGAATATACACTACCCAATCCGATATCCCACATTGGAAGTCAGATGAATCTTTGAATGATATGTAAAAAAACATGAATCAATCCTTCTTCGTCATTTAATTTTAAGTTGAAATTGTAGTAAGCTAAAACACTAAAAGTCAATGTTAAGTTGGTTGTTTCCACTCAACGTCAATGTTAAGTTACTCTATTTGGGGAAACGAATACTCCAACCAAATATTATATTAATTTCTTGATATGAGATTGAGTTTAAAAATTGTGATAGGACTCGATAACTATAAAACGGTTTTATAGACGTAATCCTATAATATATTGATAACTATAAAATATATTAAAAAGAGGTAATTTTTAGAAATTACCATTAAACGGTTTTTTTCGAAATGACACAACTCTAAAATATTTATTTTTTAGAATTGCTAATATTTATATAGTAAAATCTGTATAATATATCTATATATAATAGCAACAAAAAAAATGAATATTTTTGGATTGTGATTTTCCGTAAAAAATCGTTAAGTAGTTATTTTTAATGGTTATTTCCAAAAGTTGCATCTTTTCGATATAAATATTTTTTCAAGGGTTGCATCTTTCTGATATAACCGTTTAATCAAGAGTTGCGTTTTTTTTATATAACCGTTTTCTCAAAAGTTACGTCTTTTCGATATAAAAAATCGCTTTATGGTTATTTTTCAAGGATCGCGTCTTTTCGGGAAAAATTTTTTTGCTTATTTAGTTGTATTCTTTACTCATTTTCCCGTTAAAATTTTTGTTAATCATGACTATTTAAAATTTAATTCACTTAAAGCATAAGAAAAATAAAAAAAATGTCGTTCTATTATTTTGAAATTATTTTAAAATATATATGTTTTTACTATTGTAGAAGTTCCAAAAATTCTTGATTTGTGTAAGAAATTTTGGATTTCTATAGACAATGCAGATTTTAAAGCAAGTTTTATATACTTTGTAATGCAATGTCAATTTTCCATCATAAAAGTAATAAAAATTTTAAATATATTTTTCTCAAAAATGGGTGGTGCATGTAGTGAATTTTTTAATTTAACAATTATCTAGAGAAATTTTCATTATTTATACATGAAAACAGTTTTTATGGTTTGCATACATCAAAATATTGAAATTGCGTTAACATTGTTCTAATGGTTAGACAAACATATATGATTCCAATCTGTAAACTGCGTGTGGAAGGATAAACGTTTCTCACTAACATTATTCATTTGTCTCAATATAAATTTATAGTTGTATTTTTGGGTTGTATTTTTTCGAAAAGAACCGTTTAAAGGTAATTGAGAGACAAACTAATAGTTAGCGATCTATGATTCATTAATCTTCACAATTTTGTCTTCTTTCTCTATATATATAATTATTTCTCGAAGTACATCTAGTGACAAGTTTACTTATTTACCTATTAAATACCAAATTAAAAGAAGCTCAGAAACTATATAACGGTTAGATTTATTAACAAACAATTGTTTATGATCGTCCGTTGCACGAAGCAATTGGGTCGAGAGAGAAGGAGCTGCATCCAATTTTAGCCAAACTGATCATTAAATACATCACAAGAAGATAAAATAAGCAATGTAGTTGAAATTTATAATACCATTTGGCTTTCCAAATCTCTTATTCCGCTGTTTTAATAATAGATTCTATAAGATAAGAGATCCAAGAACAAGCTGCACCAAAAAAAAAACATCAACACTTACATGGATTAGTTAATAATGAATTCAACTAGAAAATATGTCAAAGAAACTACACATATTAATTGTGAAGTCGCGTTTCTTACTGTTTATGTAGAGAGTGTAGTCCATCTTCTCCCATTTACAAGGTAATGAAGAAGGAGTGAGCGATTGTTCTGTCCTACATTGGATACCTGAGTCATAGACAACACATAAACATTGACAATTCTAAAAAAAAATAAAAATATTTAAATTAAGAGAAAAATAAAAAAAGGTTAATTTACCAACCTCAATAAGTGATTCGGCTATCCAAACTTTACATATGCACTTTTCCAACTTCTGATGCATCATTAAATAACTAATAAACCTGTAAAAGTTACATGATTCAAGATAAGTCGGAATTAGAGCATTGGTATTAAAGTGAATGTGTATGAATGGTATTGTTAAATTAACGAAAACATATTGAAGAGACCATGTGGTAACTACGTTAAAATCCTTGGATCTTCTCTGCATTAGAAGATCTCTGACGCATCCACCTACTAAGTAGGCTTCAAAACCTAAATGACAATTAGGAGTATTACCAATGGTTATTAAAGAAATGTAAGAAATTAAAAAAAAAATCAAAATAAAGAATCTGACCTTGCCATTTGAAAGCTCTTAATACAATCTAGGAACCTTTAATCCTAGATACTTTCGCATCTACAATCTTTCTCACAACAACAAAGAAAAAAAAAATCGAGGAGCATTTTAGTAAAGTATACTTTAATTTTGTTTTTAATTATAGATTATACGTCATTTCTTTAATTTACTTGTGCAATTCATCCAACAAAGTCAAACTGTTGGGTAAATAAATGGGTGGGGCGTTTTACTGCAGGGACTGACTTGACCCGATTACCCACCCGGTTTGTTCCTGGTTTCGCATTTGCCTTCTAACATTCTTTCTTTTTCTTCTTCCTCTTCTCAAAATCTTTCGCGTTTACGCTTTCTTCTTTGCCAGGAATCGAACGAAAAGCCACGGCTACGTGATTCATCAACCCGAAATAGGATCCATAAAATCGAGAAGCTGTATTCGAATTTCAAAGCCTCTCTTTTTGCTTGATGCTTTGCTTTCAATGGCCTCTCTATCGGTAAGTCTCATTGCCTCTCTCTTTCTCGATTGATTCACATTCCACCGCAAGTCAATCCGAACTCTGCGTACAAGGGTTTCGCTCATTTCATGTTTTAAACCGAAATCGATTTCCATTTTGCGGACGTGGGTGCTCTTCTAATCGATTCCATTGTCGTCCTGTTGCATTAGGTATTGTGCTGATTCTCGAAAGCTGTAATCTTTAGCTTAAAGTTGCTTGCTTGGAGCTGGGACTTGTTTACTTCGATGGTGTGCAACCTGAAAATAAGATTAGGGTTTGGGTTTCCTGTTTTGACCACATCCCCTGCGTTGGAATTTTTCTGAGTCTTTAGGGTTCTCTCATCCATTTGGTCTTTTGATAAAGTGAAAGAAAAAAGGGATCGACTTTTGGAGGATAATGTGTATATTGTGCGTTATTCAAAAGTGGTCTCGCCAGGTTGCGACGATGCTACCTTGGTTTGTTATACCTTTGATTGGACTATGGGCTCTGTCTCAGCTTCTTCCGCCAGCTTTTCGTTTTGAAATCACTTCTCCCAGGCTTGCTTGTGTATTTGTGCTCTTGGTTACTTTGTTCTGGTACGAGGTTTTGATGCCTCAGCTTTCAACTTGGCGGCTTCGGAGGAATGCCCGACTTAGGGAGAGAGAGAGATTAGAAGCTATTGAACTTCAGAAGCTGAAGAAAAATGCGACTAGGCGTTGTCGTAACTGTTCAACACCTTACAAGGACCAAAATCCAGGTGGTGGAAAATTTATGTGCGCGTATTGTGGGCATATATCGAAAAGGCCTGTTTTAGACATGCCTTTGTCTTCCGGATTAGAGATTTCTGGTCCAGGGATTTTGAAGGATCTTGTTGGAAGAGGTGGGAAGATGTTGAATGGGAAGGGGTGGAATGAGAATGGATATTTGCACAGGCAAGAGTGGTCTGAGAGCGGTACGTGGACTAGCGGGTCAAGCTATTGGCGGAATAATAGTGGTGGTACATTTGATGGAGATGAAAATTGTTTGGTGGAGACATCTTATTCTGGTGGTGTTGTTTTTACTTGCCGGTTGTTGACTTCTTTTTTCCTGAGCATTAGGTGGCTTTGGAAAAAGATTTTTAGATTTAGCTCATCAGTTGATGATTCATCACTTGACCCTGAGCAGAGGCGGTTGCTGGCTAGGCAGGGTGAGAATGGGACCAGCTATCATGAGAGTAGGGTAGAAAAAGCACGTAGAAAAGCTGAGGAGAAAAGACAAGCTAGGCTGGAGAAGGAGCTTTCAGAAGAGGAAGAGAGGAAACAAAGAGAAGAAGTCGCAAAACTGGTGGATGAACGGAGAAGGCTGAGAGATGAGATCATTGAGGCCGAGAAATGCAGCAGATTATCATTGGCTGCCAAGGATAAATACACCAAAGAGGCAGAAAAGAAGCGTCATGAGAGGAGGAAAGAGAGAGATAGGGCCTCTAGTAAGAGCAATTCTGATGGTGAAGAGCTTGACAAGAGAACAAGAAAGGAAACCGAGCACAAGCGTGATCATCTGGAACATGAGAGGCATGCACCTGATAATTTTAGGTCCCCCAACATGGAAAAGAGACATGGACATGGTCTAGAGAATAGTTCCACTAATAACGGTACAAAATATGGTGGTCGGTACTTTGATCGAATGAAGGGTACATTCTTGTCTTCTTCTAAGGCTTTCAGTGATAGTCGTTTATTTGGGAGAGGCGTTACTACTTCTGCTACAATTGCAAAAGAAAACAAGCTCATCGGTTCTGCAGATAATTCTCATACCTCTGCTCATATAAATCCTCCTGAATTCGTGGCTGTGAAATCTGTCCATAATGAAGGGGAAACAAATGCTAATCGTCCAGTAAGTGTCCTTTCCAAAATTTATCATATCTTAGTGTTCTATGGTTATGAGTAAACTAGTGTGTTCTATATGATCTCAAAATTACATTTTCTTCTTGATAAATATTCAGAAAATTTGTTTATCAATTATAACTGAGTATCTGCTGCTCTTTCCTCAGGTTGTTCCTGAGCCAAAACCGAGTAGAGAACCTAGAAAATCATGGCACCAACTATTTGTTCGTTCAACTTCTGTTGTTCCTGTTTCCTCGAATGTTAGTACTATAAGTAGACCTAGTACAAAGCCCCAGGCAGCTGTTGAGAGCTCACAGGTGTCCAGTAAAGTTTCCTCAATACGAACCTTTGACAATCCCATCAGTTTTGGGCTCCCATCGCCATTCACCATACCAGTGTACTCTAGTGGTACCACTACCAGTAGTTTAGGTTTCTCACCTCCAACAGAGCTTGTTTTTCCTCAACCCGGTGAAGATGAGAATTTTGAAGATCCGTGTTATGTTCCGGATCCGATAACTCTACTGGGACCTGTTTCAGAATCACTTAATTTAAGGGCTGGGTATGAAGCTGGCATAGGATTGCCAAAACACCATGCAATGAAGAATACACCTACTAGTGAAATCAGCAAGCCATCCCCAATTGAGTCTCCTTTGTCCAAATCACGGGCTGCTGATGAAAAACAAGCTAATGATGGAAGCTGGCAAATGTGGAAGAGTCCCCTCGGCCAAAACGGTCTCGGTCTAGTTGGTGGGTCAGCAAATTGGATTATACCTTCAGAGACAACTAGATCTAACGAAGAAAGTGCTCTGCATCATGTGCCTCAACATAGAACAGAATCACTATTTTCAAAAGAAGATGCTTATTCACAAAGGAAGAACTGTCTTGAAAATGATCAGCCAAGCGGCGTATTCAGGCCCGTTACTGGTCCAAGCAACCATGATCCTTGGTCACAGAAGATGTTCTTCCCTGCATTATCTGGCATGGAGAGTCCTTTTTCTTTTAGCACACAAACAGAGAGCACCTTGAACAATGCAGCGTCGTACAGGAGTCCTACTGAACCTGCTTCAGACAGTCCATTTGAACATCCTTCTCCGAATCACTGGCTCAAGTAAGTCTTGTTCGACCAAAAACAAAAACCTTTTGTTTTCTGTAGTTTGCTGAGAATGGCAAGAAAATCACACGAACATAATCTTGAACAAAAGCGATGAATAGCAGAAACATATGGTGGAATTTGTGAATGTGCAGGAAGGTAAAGAGCTCAGGGGATGGGACCGGGAAGCAGTTTGTTGCGGCGAGTGAAGTTGAGACTTGAGAACCACCAAGAAGATGTAGAGTCGTTTTGGTAGTCACAAATTCAAACAAACAAAAAAATGAGGTCAATTTTTGCAGATAAACACACACACTTGGTCTGTGTCTTGTCTGTGTCTCTGGTCTTTGTCCTCTCGGGTCTTCAATGGAGATTTTTTTTGAGTTTTTACTTGAAAAAGCTCCAATGAACACTTGTCTGTGTCTCTGGTCTTTGTCCTCTCTGGACGCATAATTATAATCAGCTACTCTTACTTTATGTAGACTCTCTCCATCACTCACTAAATCTGAAAACGAAATCAAATCTATAATCTTTTATTTAACTCTGAATATGGCCCAAGTAAGAAAGTGTGTTCCTCTCTACCTCAATCACTCGAAGCCGTAATATGAGTTTGGTACTATTAAAGTTTTTTTTTTCCTAATTTAGAAACCAATCACGAAGTTGACTCTTATTGAGTGCGAGTTGGCAAAAAAAATAAGATGCGAGAGAAAAATAATAACCACGCCACAATAAGATGCAAGAGAAAAAGAAATACCATAGGTCCAATAGACCCTCAATAGGAACATTAGCTATATCGTTTTCTTCTTGTTGTATTAGCATGGCCCGTCTTGAGTCTTAAAACATGAACTTGCGACTTTCTGAAAAAACAAGATTGATTTATCTATAGAACGATCTATTTTAAATAAAAATGTGTAAAGCGGTCATTCTTATTTTCTTTCTTGCGATTTTCTAAAACTCAAGTCCGGATTTGTCGTCTTGTCGGTGTTAGATCCATCCTTAGCGTCGGGTACTGACGGAAATCATGTTAACTTTATTCCGAAATGCTAGTATTTTCGCTCATTGCTTAGTTACATTTTCAAATCTCATCTTGCAATTCTCTGAATCATTTGATTGATCCCAATGTGAAGATACCACTCTCTTGTGGTCCAAATCAAGAACGTGAGTACCAACTGTTGGTCCCGATTATAGCCCACCGCACGACTAGTGCTTTTTTTATAAAAATAAATGTTTTGTCTAGTTTCATTCATTTTCTTACATAAAAATATTGGAATAATAGATTCCTACAAATTGGAAACTTAAAGCTTTCAAGGCTACTTCTCCCTAATTAAAAATTGTGAATTAATACGAGAAGATGAAACAATAGTGAATGACAAGATTAAGTGTACTTGTTAGGAAACCAACGAAGAGAATTTCGACGTTAAGAAAGTGATAAAAGGGTACCGAACAAATTGACTTTATAATAAATAGCAAACGCGGTTTATAGTTCCTGCGCGTTGGGGGAAACAGAGGAGAAGTGACTCAAAGATGGCTTGACGTAAACATGAGAGGCTAGTGCGTGGTTGGAATAAATAGAGGCTGATAAATGAAGATTTGATATGAATAGTAGAAAATTTGAGTGGGAGATGTGATAAATGAAAAACGATCCTTTGTGAAATATGAACAGTTTAAGTTTTTGGTGAAATATACTTTGTTCTTTCAGCTTAGATTGCAATCGGATCTATTTCCAATTTTTTATGGGGCGTAATAAAGTAGCATAAGACAATCTCTTTGTTCGTAATGTAGGATATCCATGTTTTATGACAGATGCTCGCTATTTCATCAGAGGTATAAAGGCCATGGAGTAATCAAAGATAGTAACCGATGTGAGGCTTAAAGTGGATATCCTCTGGTATGGATAATTATGAATTCTTATGATACTCTCTGATCCTTTCTTCTTTGGCTTCAACTTTTATTTGGTGTTTTCAGGATTTGGGACGAGGCGCGGAAGAAACGTACTTTGTGCAACATAAAGGGATTCGAGTTCAAGTTATCCGAGGTAATGTTGTTATGCTATACATTAGTTTTGTCACTCTACTCCCAAATTTACCCATTTGAGCTCAACTTTACTAATGTGTTAAGAAGTCAAGAAATTTAGTGTTGAAATAGATTATAAGTTTTTATTTTGTATCTATCTTCCTTATACATAAACTAATCTTAGATTTTCTATGTTCTGTCTTAATAGCACAAAGATAAGACGATAAGAAAGCAGCTACCCTCAAGTCGAAGAAGGGAATGCAATTCTAGAGTTCATCAATTGCGCTTAGGAGCTTTTGGTTTGGTTGAGAGTCACCAAACCAACTATATATATTTTCGTTAATAATACAATTTTGTATACAACTATATATATTTTTCGTATTTATTATTGGTTTTATAAAATTTAGATATAATTGGATTAATATTCATATTAATAATACAATTTTCTAATTAGTATGTTTTTTTATGAATTTCATTAATTTTGTTACAAATATATTGTCATTAAGTGTGGCAATTAGTTACTAACACATTATCACAAACCGTGGCTATTAACTACAACAATGTTGTAGACTTTTGTATCAATTTCCCACAATTATTTGTAACGAGATTGTAGCAAATTGGCTACGCAATATGTTGTAGCAATTTTAATTCAAATAGTTACAACAATATGTTAGTGACTTTTTGTGGCAATTTGTTACACTTTGCTACAAACAATGAATTTGTTTCAAAGACATAGTCTCGAAAAATCAATTATAGCAAATTTGTAGCAAATTGAATTTTGTTACGAAAAAAATGATATAGCTACAAAAGTGTAGCTATATTGCCTAATTCTTGTAGTGATGTCCTTTGTGTGCTGAATATCTCAGAACCATTGGATTTCACCACTGGATAAGATACCACTTCTACGGCGACCAATACAATGTTATGACAAGCAAGGTTGCAGAATCCTTCAACGCGGTGTTAAAGGAAGCGAGGGAACTACCAATCGTTTCAATCCTCGAATTCATTAGGGGGATAATAATGGCATGGTTCACTAAACAATGTGATAAGGCTGCGAATCATGAATCACCACTCACACCAATGACGTTGGACCTTATTCACACAAACTTTGAACGATCGGCTGGATTTCAGGTTCGTAAGATTAATAACAATAATTATGAAGTCAAGACCCAAGGAACCACATCTTTCCATGTAACTTGAGCGATAAGACGTGCACATGCGAAGAGTTAACGCTCCTAAAGATACCATGCTCCCATGCGGTGGGAGCATGCGTGAAGGCTGACATGAAGGTGGAGAGGCTTGTCGCTAATGAATATGGTACTTTCTTCTTGAAACTAGCCTACCTTGAGAGCATAAACCTGGTACCAGATTGGAACACGGTGTACCCGATACCGGATGCAATTGCTTCACTTTCCATTATGCCACCAATGACAAGGAGGCCACCAGGTAGGCCAAAACGTTGTACATACCTTTCAACTAGGAAGTTTAAGGTATAATATAGATAATGAAGAAGTAAAATAAAAATAAAACATACATCAATCACAAAATAGTTAGGTATACGAAAATATAGCAGTAAGTGAAAAAAAAAATAGATAACTATTGTTTTTTTGCTAAACAGAGACCGAAGAAAGCGGAGAGGCGAACGTGTACACGATGCCGGGGAGTATGGCATAACAGGCCTCCTATTAAATGTCCATCTAAATCAACAAAAGGGCATTCGGTAAGTCAAATATATATAATTTAAAGTATTTTTGTATGGGTTGGGAATTGAAATATGAGTAACTCAAATATCTACTATGTTGAAACAGGTAATAGCTGCATATTTTGAGTGTGTAAAGCAGCAATAGAGTATTAAGTACAACTAGAAGATGAAGTTCTCAAGCGCGGTTAGGGCTTAAAGAAGTGGCAAGTTTTTGTTTGGTGGGTGGCCTAAGCCACCAAACATTTCCACAAGTTTGGTTGTAAAATACGATGTGCCCAATCGCTTTTAAGTTTTTACACTTTGTAGCTAAGTCCTGCATGCGGGAGATGTGTACTATGCCTTAGGGCGAAACTTTTCTATGAATGTAAGATATTTCAGTTACTACCTAGAATTACAAATTTACGAAGGTAGTGCGGTATATGAGAACATAGAGCTCTAATTTGAAAATATCAGTTTAAGATAAAGGATAAAGGGGAATATTGAAGACATAATAGATCGCTTCCAAAAAAATTAGGGTGCTATTCTGAGATAATAGCTAAAAGTACAGGATAATTCATTTGATTTTTTAACAAATAAGTTATGACTTAAGAAAAAATTACAAATAAAATAACATATATAAGAAGAGAAAATTATATTCCCTTACATGATACAATGACCAAATCATAGATGGAACGTACTTTAAATAACACAATTAACACAATAAAACAAACCATTCATAATTGAATTATTCTTAACAAACACTGTCTAAACAAAAGCAAATAGTTAGTCTTAAAAAAAACATAAAGAGTCGGAAGTCGGAGTAAAACAAAGAAAATAGTACAGACTAAAATAAAACCGTAAACAATTCGAGAAGGAACAACAGACACTACTAAATGTCGCTAAGATCAATATCACCACATCAATGCTCATACATTTCAACAATAAGCTGCTCCGCCCGCTCCCGGAGGATCACTTTTTTGACTTCATAAACCTTGTCAATTCCACCTATAACATGAGCCTCAATAAATAAAAGAGACAATATACAAGTATCAGCTCGAGATGAAGCCTGCACAACTGACGTATCCTTTTTAAAAGAAATAACTTTAGTAGAGAAGTTCTTCATGCCATTATTGACAAAATTCTTGCGTACAAGAAACGGGAACATCTCGCAAATAAAGTCAAGCTTTGATTTCAACTGGGAGCTACGCATCTCAGAAGCAGATGGATCAAAGACAGTCATGAGGTGGGAGAAAAATTTAATGGAAACACCAATCCAACGGGTGCGGTCGATGTTAAATGGAAAATAGATTAAATCAATGTCCTTAATCCATTGCTTCTCAGTCTCCTTCATCCTTATGCATACAGCATCAACAAAATCTGGGTCAAACTCAAAAGAATCTTTACGAGAAATCTTCTTAAATTTAGATAACTGCTTCGCAAGAGACACAACAAAGCCACAGTGTAAGATGTCTGCTCTAACATTAGAAGTTAAGTTTGGACCACTAAGAATTACATAACTCATAACCATCACACATGAGTCCATCACCTACAATATCAAAGAGAACCTAAGAATATAGTTTTATTCTAACTAAACAAAACAAAATTAAATAAGAGGAACATAAAATCTTACACATGGATCAATAGATATCGGAATGGTTAAAAGATCACCATCCTTCAAATAACGACCAGCACCAAAGTCAAGCTCCCTAATTTATGAATAGATATACATCAATATATGTACAGCGTTACAGCAATAAAAATCCATCTACAAATATAGATAGATATGTATAATAAAGAATAACATGTTAACTGATATCATATAGGTCTAAGAAATCGAATAAACCACCTTGATTGTTCGGTTTTCTGGCAGATAGCTACGAATTTGGGGTTAGTTGCCGATCAGAGAAGCACGTCAACACCATTCACATCAGCATCACCAATAGACTAGTGGAAAAAATAATTAGAGAAATTTGAGTGAAAATGTAATCAAATTAAAAGAAATAATAACATGATTAAGAAAATTATATACTTTCTGAACCGGAGCTGACTTAGGCACAACAGGGTTACTAGTACATAAATCATCATCTCTAGAGTTACCAGTACATAAATCATCATCCTGCAAAATAGATTTAATAAGCAAACATAATGTAAAACACATTTAAAAGTATAAAGTAGTAGTAGAGAAGTGAATTACCGATAATATCACCATCTACCTCCATCGGCTTCTTCGGAGATTTCTTATCACCAACTGCTGATCCCTCAGGAACATTTTTTCCAGGTTCATCAAAAACACCATCACAGGAACGAAATTTTTTCAAAACATCTTTAACTACTTCATCAGCGTCCTTAGATTTCAAACAATCCCTGACCAATGAAGGGACGACTTTCTCCAATTTTATATCAAGGCGGGACTCAACATGCTGAAAACCAGAACGAACACTATTTGCAATCATGGTCTTACACTCAGACATTACAGCCTTAATCTGACATGAAACAGTCTCTAGTATCTTAGATTTGGCATCAAAAGAAATAGGTCGATCACGCGAACGGTGTAGTCGGGCCTTCTTGATTCTAGAAGATCCAACCAATTCACTTTCATCCAAACATGATTTAGATTCCCCTTTCCTCTTTGCTTTACCAGGATTCTTGCTATTTGGAGCAGCAAGTGCTCCATATCCTCTTTGTCCACCTTCAAACATGTCACAGGAGAAAATAACACCATCATTAATTAGCTTCTCCATGTGTGCGACTGAAGTATCATCACCTTCACCAGCCCAGCTATAATCATCTGTCTCGCCACCTTCGCCTCCGGGAGTTGGGAGTATGGAAATAATATCAACCTAACATGGGGGGACAAAAAAGGGAATACATGTTTAAGCAAAATATAGATCTGTAAAAATAAACATAGACACCTAAATGGTAACAAAACCAACATCTTAAATGAAAAAAATACTTAGACATCTACTTACATACGTAGATGCTAAAAATACTTAGACACCTACTTACATAAGTAGATGCTACTTAACCATATAGAGATATCATACCGTGTCTTCCTCATCAAGTTTCCATAGTTTTTCGAGTTTTAAGGCAATAACGGGACGACTTTCTTCATCTCCGGATTACGGATCAGTACCATCACCAACTGCGAGAGATGCAGCAGGGATAGCTTGCAGCACTACAAGTTGCAACGCATGCATAAAACCTTGGACAACAACAGTGAACTGGGCTAACTGTGTGACATACCTGGATTTTATACATTGCATTGTCATATCTAATGTGTGGCGACCCCATGGATAATTCAAAAAGTAATCAAGGTTGCGAATCATCTCAGCATGCTCTTTAGGAATCTTCATGTGAAAAGATCGACGACAAAGAAGACCATCAACAAGGAGCAAACACGCATACTTGACCCACAGTTCAAAAGACAGATTCTTGGGCCTCCTAAGCATAGAAACAAGCTTTTCCCCAGTCATATTCTCTTCACCACCAAAAAACGTAAACCAATAGGGCGTCACTCCAGGTTTACTTGTTAGAGTATCCTGATCAATTTGAGGAATGGAGCTACACCTAAGACCAGTCACTATTCCGAACTCTCTAAGGCTAAACTTTATAGGTTTACCACAAAAGACAACCTATATCTTATGGTTTTTACCAACAACTAGCTGTTTAGAGAGCAAAAAATGAGCGAGCTTCCCTGAAAAGGTAGGAAGAGAATTAAGGTCAAGCAGTCCCCCAAAAGCCGGTCGAATTGCTCAAGCTCTTCTGGTTGGAGAGCACGGAGAACAACCCTAACGATGTTCAACTTGAAATAGCAATTAACACGGTCACCAACAGGTTCTTCCCTGTCTGCAAAAACACGGAGTGGAAGGCTCGGATTCTCCATAATCTATAGCAGAAAAAAGGAAGAGTATATCAACATAAGATCATATATGGGTAAACATGCATGAGCTAAGAAATAACAAATAGATCTAAATCTCCAAATAACAATAAACAAATTTGCTTAACCCAGTAAAGAGATCCGTAGATCTGGAAGATAAACAACAAAAACAATGAAATACGGTCGAGGAAGGTATCGAAAAACAAAAGACGAATTAAAGGCATGAAACTACTGAATCTAAGAAAGCTGAAAACGTTGAATACAACAAAAAGGTTTAAACATATCAGTACCAAAACAGATGCTAATACAAGAAAAATCGACCAAATTGAATCATCAAGAAAGGGAGTTGAACGGAATTACACTGGAAAAACGAAGAGAAATATCAGAGAAACTATAAAAATTAATTTCTTAGAAAACTAGGGCTTCTGAGTTCGGCGAGATAAAGAAGGAAGATGGGTGCTTTTCTTTGCAGAACCATTCGAAACAAAACAAACATTCACACGCATATATCACTTCGTATTCCGAGCCCATTTATTGCAAGTGACTAAATAAGAAGCAAAGACCCGAAGCGCGTAAGGTTAATAAGGTCACATCTGATGGCTAAATATTCTCTCTCTACTAACAACGAAACTACCTCTTGTCATTTTCTCAATTACTCTGAATAGTATTGTCATTGGATGTAAATACTCATGAAACAATGACCAAGTCCAAATACTAAAAAGTCTGTGTCTCTAAAACTAGGACATCTCTTGGATGTGTTGCTTCAAGTTTTATACTATTAAGTTTATATGGTCGTATTAAATGATGATATATATAGTAGTAAAAGCTTGTAAACTTAAAAACAGAGAAGACTCGTAAAGAGAAAACAAAAGTATTCATCAATTCGAATGATATCAACCAGATTGATCATAGTTAATTTTTGTTTTAATGAACAATAGAAAGATCATATCATTACAAGACTATAGTTTAGAAGGAAGAGGCAAAGATGAGATATCAAAAACTTTAAAGATAAAACGACTAGGATGAATAGAAAAATGAGTGTGGAGAATAGAACCAACGGTCGAGATTAGTTGTCTCTTTACTTGTTTGGTGATTCCTCCCATAGACACAATCTCTCCATATGCAGCTGCTTCTTTGTTACCACCGAACACTATCTCTATCGACCCCTTCAACACCACCATCACCAACTGCAATATTATTCATATTTTTATTTAATAAACATAGAATTTGGAAGATTTCTAATATCCTACATCTTTCACAACACTAACCTCAATGTTTTGTGGGGGAGAAAAATTATAGGTCATGCTATTGTTCTTTGGGTTTCAGTAATTAAGCACCATAATCTAACATTATAGGTTAGAGCAAGTAAGCAACTCTAATCATAAATTTCAGTAGGATAAGGTAATTAACATAAAAAAATATTTTGAGGTCAGTTTTACATATAAGCTATCTAAATTATGATGATGTTCACTTTAAAACTATTATTTCGAAGCCATTAATTGTTTTTGGTCAAGAAGCCAATTTAGGTGAAACCTAGTAAACAATTCTTATTATTGCATCCCAGTAAATGTACTTTTATCGTATTATGATTCCTAAGAGTCCTAGAGGCCTCATATAAGCTCTCTTTTCTATTAAAAACATTATTTTCAAAAAACTCTTCCATTTATTAAAATTTGACCTTTTATAGAACACTTGTTCTATTAAAATTAGAGAAACAAACAATTGATAGTGTATTTAGAAAACATTATCTTATTAGTTAAAGATATAATAGACCTTACAATGATTGTTGTAACTCCCGTGAAAATTTATAAAACAATACTTACGGATAGAGAGTATTGAGTTCTATTGATAGTAAAAACAATATTCTAAGAAGTTTAAAAACTTATATAAAAGGAAGATTTCTAAAGGAAAGAGATGTTCTTACGTTCTGCGGTCGTCCGACAATGGAAGCGACGGCTCCGGTGACTTCCGAGTAGAACGGATCAGTGTCAACGCCGTCTAAGTTAACGTTGGTCGTAATGTAAAGACAAGGCATTTCCAAGAATCTGAAAGAAAACAAAAGGTAGAGCGACCAAGAAGAGGACTTATTATGGAGTTTGGAGTTGCGCGAAGAGAAAGATCTCACACATGGCCAATAAATATAGATACCTCCAAATTAATGAAGTTTCCAAGAAATTATTGGATTTGTATTATAATTTAAAATGCGTTTGATGTAAATTAAAATAAATATCTTGGTGGTTTCAAATCTGACAACTAAACTTGACGTGTGACTAAATCAATTACCACAGCTACGTCGCCATCTAAGAACTTTGGTTTCATACCCATAATGGACCACACACACACAAAAAAAACAAGTACGAGTTTGAAAAAAAAACAAGTACCTAGTTTTTTTTTTTGTTTAAGGATATTAAATGATGAAACTAAATTTTCCTTTCGATCCAAAAAAAAAAAAAAAAAGAAACTAAATTTTCTTTTGTGTTAAAGACTAAATATGGTGAAGCAATTATAATTTGTATTTCTCCTGTAAATTAGAGGAGATACTTTTGATAAATCTTGAACGTAAGAATTAAGATAATTCGTTGCAGATCTTGACCATTTATTCATCCATGTGGTGCGGATAAAGCGCCGCTAAGTTATGTGAAGATATTCGATTATAGTTTTTACTGTCCGATGGATCAAAACGGGTCGAACACACACGGACCGAGCCCAGCACATTATGGTTTTTATTGTAAGTTAGAGAAATCATAATAGATTCATTAAGAAAAAAACATGTTTCGCGGACCATGAACAATAGATTGTAACTACCCGCACTATCCCGTCTCGCACTAAACAGTAACAAAAATCTATATTTACATATGTGTATCTAATAAAAAAAAAAAAATATATATATATATATATATATTTATACATATATATGTATATTTTTGTTACTATTTGAATCGCTCCGCACCATCTCGCCCCGCACCGCAGTGTTTCCATTTGGAGAGAGATGTCCCACACCATCCCGCCCCGCACTAAACAATAACAAAAGTATATATTTATATAAACGTATCTAACAAAAATATATATTTATATATATATACATATACATATATACCTTTGTTATTATTTGTTCCCCACCCCACCTATTCCACCCTCACTGCAATGTCTCCATTCAAAGTTTTTGTCTAAGGTTTTTGGACATCCTACACAAAATTGAAAATCGTGTTTCTTTATAGGGTGAATTAGTTCAATAATAGTTATAGGGTAGATAATTAGGAAACTAACATATGCATAATAAAATTTAAGTATATAGCAAGAGAAGAAAAAATTGGACAAAATTGCTCCTGCGAAAATTGAGAAAGAAAAGTGGTAAAAATAGTCAAAATCTAATATTAAGGAAAGTAGTCAAAATCATTTATTTTAAGAAAAATAGTCAAAATCTCTAAAAATCTTTACACAGACACCGTAATTTTGAAGGAAAAAAAATTGAGATTGATCTTGATTGATGCAAATCAATCTTGATTTAGTTATCTCATATGCCAGTATAGTTGACTATATTTCTAATTTTTATATTGTTGTAGTTAGCTAAAATTCTCACTTTGTATAGTTGACTATATTTTTACCTTTTATGTCATTGTAGTTAGCTAAAATTTCTACTCTGTATAGTTGACTATATTTTTATTTTTTATGTTGTTGTAGTTAGCTAATCAATTAATAATATAGTGTGTATAGTTGACTATTACGATAGTTGACTATTAGTAAACCATAGTTAACTATGAGTAGAACATGGTTTACTATATGATGTAAATAGATCACTAGATGATGTAAATAGTTAACTATTTGGACCATAGTTAACTATTAGTAGAACATATAACTACATGGAATATATAGTTATAATAATAAGAATAAGTAATGTCACCAGGCGTTCTTTGTCTAGCTTTCTAAGCGAGAAGAAGATAAGAGAAAGAGGAGACCGGCGAAAAGGATGATTGAGAACAAGAAGAAGGAGATGGAGGAGGAGAGGGAGGATCAGACGGAGGAGAAGGAGAGGGAGGAGCAGACGGAGAAGGAGAGGGAGGAGCAGACGGAGAAGGTGGAGGAGAATGAGAAGGAAAAGGAGACGGAGGAGGAGAGGGAGGAGCAGACAAAGATCAAGGAGGAGAAGGAGAAGGAGAAGGAGAAGAGGAGGAGAAGAAGAACGAGGAAGAGAAGGAGACAGAGGAAGAGAGGGATGAGCAAACGGAGAAGGAGGAGGAGAAAAAGATGGAGGAGGAGAGGGAGGAGAAGAAGAAGATTAAGAAGATTAAGATGTGATGATGATGATGCAACGGCCCGGAGAAAGGAGAAAAGAAGAATAAGATTAAGGTTTAGGTTTTTTTAATACTTAATACATTTAATTTTGTTTTAAATATCAAAGTTAAAAAAAAAAATGTTTGGTAAATAGAAAAAAGTGATATATCCTGGTTTTTATGGTTTTTATATGGTGTTTATTATTCTATCTAATGATTTTTATGCGGTTTTATGTCTTAAGTGGTAGTTTTAGTGTGTTTGTAGTGTTTAGAGTCTTTTACAGGTTAATTGAGCAAAAAGGTTGAGAAAAGAGATATTGGACAGTTCTGAAGCGTCATATGTCAGGCAATCGTTGGAAGCCTTAAAATCATTGGATTGATCTGAATTTTGGACACGAGATAGATAATTGAGTCAGCTTGCATACAAAAGAAGATTGAAGTCATTTGGATCAACGGTCAGAAAGTTACACCAATTCTCGTGAAGACCTGTCATTCTGGCTAAACCGACGAAAATAAAGGAAATTTTCAGTGTTTCCTAATTTGACTTGGTTTTGCCAGAGATTTTGACCTGCACGATTTTAGACCTATAAATACATGTTTTTAGCCACTTTAGAGAGAAAAACCCTTGTAATTTATTCATCTGTTTTGATTCTAAACTTTTGGGAGAAGATCTCTAATCCCTATTGACAATTTGGAGAAGATTTCTGAACCCTCTTGTTTATTTATTGATTTCTTCTTTTCTTCCATGGATTCTTCTTATGATTTGATTTCTATCATGTCTGAGTAGTTTTCTAATTGGGTTTTAGGGTTTCAAAGGGATTTCAGAGTTTGATTGATTAAGATGTTGATTTAGGGATTGATAACTTGGTTTCTTCATCTAGGTTGTTCGTATTGCTGGAACTTGATTAGCTACCTTGTTTCTGATCTTAGGTTGTTTAACGCATCAAAAGTGTTTGTTTAAAAGCCTGAAAGAACCTATTTGAGCAAAGCATCCCTAGCCAACGAAAGCTGATGTTAGGGTGTTTTGTGAACATATCAAACTTGACCATTAATGCATGTTTAACCTCTTGAATTCAAACGACAGTTTAGGATCTTAGGTTGTTAGACATAGTAATTGATACTACGACAGTAGATCAATTTGATTTCGTGATTTGAGTTCTAGAATGATTACTAATGCTTTTCCTGACAATTTATCTATTTCCGAATCTCTGAATCCCTGCGAATTCCCTGATGCCCAATACTTTTTATTCATAAGTTTACATTTTTTTAGTTTATATTCTTGTTTCGATTTGCATTCACAATCATATTTCCGTCTTAGCTTAGTTTTATTCTCATATATTCGTAGTGTGATACTTGGTCCTTGTGGATTCGATCCCTGCATTACTACAATCATTTGCTGTGCACTTGCAGTAGTTATATAGGGTTAAAACTCTGTGTTATCAAGTTTTTGGCGCCGTTGCCGGGGACCAATTACATTGCCTTCGAATTTGGGATTGAAATTTAGTCTAAGACACTAACTTTTTTTGTTTTTCTTTTGTATAGGTTCTTATAGTGATGGCCATGGATTACAATGAGTGGCCACAAGAGGAGGAAGACACATTCGAAGATGAGCCTTACGTGGAGCCTCCATTTGATGAGAGTGTGCTTACACCAGAGCAGAGAGTGGAGTTAGAAGAGCTTCACAAGGAAAACCCAACCTTGACAAGGAGAGACCTAGCAGCTATGATCCGGGTGAATCTCATCTCACACCGGGCTTCACTTGAAGGAAGGGAGCTCACATTTTCTGAGATTACCGTAGCTCATGCACTTGAAGAGGTAATATATTGGGTTCCACCATGCCAACTAGAAGGTACATACGACTTATCCTTTGAATTTCATGATAATGAGGATAGGCACTTGCCTTGCATTGAAGATGTAGCTTCTAGTTTGCAGACTCCCATGCTCATTCAAGAATGTTATGAATTAATATGTGAGACTGAACAACTAGATACTCTAAGAGTAGAAAAACTTGCCAGGGATTATCATGAAGTATGCTTTGATATCAATCATCTGTGTGCTTTAAGTGTTCATGATCTCGAGTTTAAGGTTTCAATTCTAGAGGAATCTAGTTCTCTTCTTGAAAAATCTTGTCTAGGAGAAGTGCTTAATGTAGATGAGCTCTTGAATGGGGTAGATGATCATAAGGTTGAGATACATTCTGGGAATGAGAATATTGTGGTCTACATGATTGATGGGGATGAAGTTAACTATTATTTGATGAATTCGTTTAACCCTGAAGTTGACTTTATTTTTCCATCAAATGCATTTGATTCTCATGAGTATCTAACCAATGACGATTCAAAGATATATGCTACACTGGTAGTAAAGTCCCTCGATGAGAGTTTTATCTTTTTGTCATGGATGTGTTTTCTTGCATATTATGTTTATTTTTCTAATAGGAGAAGGACAAAAGGTGCATTGGCCCAACCTTTTGATTCTCATGATTAACCTATGTGTTCATAAGTCAAGCTAAAGACTTAAAACAAGCGCTTGGTGGGAGGCAACCCATCTTCTAACTTTTAGTTTTGTTTTTCGGTGTTTCAGGAAAAAAAAAAATTTAAAAAAAAAAAAAAAAAAAAAAAAAAAAAAAAAAAAACCGTGCAAATAAGGGGCAGATCGATCGATCTACACTTAGGATCGATCGATCGTATTCCAGGATCGACCGACGTAAGTTCTGCGATCGACTTCGGTAAAAAAAAAAAAAAAAAAAAAAAAAAAAAATCCGTGCAAATAAGGGGCAGATCGACCGATCTTTGCACGGATCGATCGATCCGAATATTTGAGCCAAAGCATCAGATCACCTCAGGATCGACTTGGCATAATCGAACATAATCAGATCGATCGATCCAGATATAGATCGATCGATCCATATATGGATCGACCGATCCGTGCAAGGTACGTGCAAAAAAAAAAAAAAAAAAAAAAAAAAAAAAAAAAAAAAACTTTTTCTTCTTTTGAGTCTCTTTTGCCTTTTTCTTGATTTATTTTCACACCGAGACGGTGTGAAATAAGTCTGGGGGAAGGTATTCATCGTTTACTAACGCCATTTTCCTTTGTTTTGTTTCTTTTGAGTCATTTTTATGTTTTTCATGAGTCAGTCCAAGTTGTTTTATTGAGTCAAGAGTGTTATTGTTAGGAAACCATGATGAAATCTTTCTCTTTGTTTACTGACTATTTCATTTGAGTGACCATTACTGCAGAATGATTTCAGATCCGACTAATGGAAAATCCAAGGACTAACTAGTTAACTAGAGACGTCTCTTGTTTCCAGTAAAATCCACTAAGCCAGAGCTAATTGCACTCTCATTGGAATGATTGGTGTCTAATGGGCTTGATTCCTTGTTCGTACCTGACAGATGCACCGTGTGTGATAAGTAATAGTACTCCTCTCTCTCAATTCTCTAAAATAAATGTATACATATGATTAGGATTGGGGTGAAATGATAGCTCCTGAGTACAAGATGAGGAAGTAAAATTCCGGTGAGTCAGTACTCAAGAGGTGATCATCCAGCTCAAAAGCAGCAGTCTGAGTCCCGTGATACGGACAAAGAAGACGAGCACTCTCACGACCCTGTCTCCTCACAAGGAACAACACTAGTGAGTCACGACCCTGTCTCCTGGAAGGGAACAGCAATAGTGTTATGCACTGCTTTGAGTCTAAACAATCTTAGAGATAACGTAGAGAATCGAATAAGTCTGGGGGAGAGGAAAATGTACCAAAAGGTGGTGTTGGTGATCTGTCGTGGTATTGAACGGGAAGAAGGTTCTTAGCACTGAGATTATCAATGAGGATAGCGATGATGGCTTGTGGAAAGTATTGCGAAATCTTGAGATGAATTTGGGAGCCTGGAAAAGTCTGCGGAGAAGTACATGGTGGTTCGATTTAATTCATACTTGCAGTATGTGGATTATGAATTTAGTGGTCACTAAACGTCTAAAAGAGAATCTGAGTTTCCACGTTTTCAAACCTCTTTCACAGGTTTAGTCTTTTGTTTTGCTTGAGGACAAGCAAAATACTAAGTCTGGGGGAGTTGATATATCCTGGTTTTTATGGTTTTTATATGGTGTTTATTATTCTATCTAATGATTTTTATGCGGTTTTATGTCTTAAGTGGTAGTTTTAGTGTGTTTGTAGTGTTTATAGTCTTTTACAGGTTAATTGAGCAAAAAGGTTGAGAAAAGAGATATTGGACAGTTCTGAAGCGTCATATGTCAGGCAATCGTTGGAAGCCTTAAAATCATTGGATTGATCTGAATTTTGGACACGAGATAGATAATTGAGTCAGCTTGCATACAAAAGAAGATTGAAGTCATTTGGATCAACGGTCAGAAAGTTACACCAATTCTCGTGAAGACCTGTCATTCTGGCTAAACCGACGAAAATAAAGGAAATTTTCAGTGTTTCCTAATTTGACTTGGTTTTGCCAGAGATTTTGACCTGCACGATTTTAGACCTATAAATACATGTTTTTAGCCACTTTAGAGAGAAAAACCCTTGTAATTTATTCATCTGTTTTGATTCTAAACTTTTGGGAGAAGATCTCTAATCCCTATTGACAATTTGGAGAAGATTTCTGAACCCTCTTGTTTATTTATTGATTTCTTCTTTTCTTCCATGGATTCTTCTTATGATTTGATTTCTATCATGTCTGAGTAGTTTTCTAATTGGGTTTTAGGGTTTCAAAGGGATTTCAGAGTTTGATTGATTAAGATGTTGATTTAGGGATTGATAACTTGGTTTCTTCATCTAGGTTGTTCGTATTGCTGGAACTTGATTAGCTACCTTGTTTCTGATCTTAGGTTGTTTAACGCATCAAAAGTGTTTGTTTAAAAGCCTGAAAGAACCTATTTGAGCAAAGCATCCCTAGCCAACGAAAGCTGATGTTAGGGTGTTTTGTGAACATATCAAACTTGACCATTAATGCATGTTTAACCTCTTGAATTCAAACGACAGTTTAGGATCTTAGGTTGTTAGACATAGTAATTGATACTACGACAGTAGATCAATTTGATTTCGTGATTTGAGTTCTAGAATGATTACTAATGCTTTTCCTGACAATTTATCTATTTCCGAATCTCTGAATCCCTGCGAATTCCCTGATGCCCAATACTTTTTATTCATAAGTTTACATTTTTTTAGTTTATATTCTTGTTTCGATTTGCATTCACAATCATATTTCCGTCTTAGCTTAGTTTTATTCTCATATATTCGTAGTGTGATACTTGGTCCTTGTGGATTCGATCCCTGCATTACTACAATCATTTGCTGTGCACTTGCAGTAGTTATATAGGGTTAAAACTCTGTGTTATCAAAAAGGTAATTCTAAAATTCTAAGTATAATAATTGTTAGACACCTAATTATATTTTAAGTCATATTAAATAATTAATTATAGGTAACAAACCTAATATACATGCATATTTTTCTTCTTTATATTATTTATTATATTTAACTCAAAGTTATTATCAGTTTTGTTAAAAAAAATCCAGACATTGAACAAAATTTTAATCTTGCTTTATAAGAGCATGATTATCGCTGATACGGTTAGAGTATCCGGTGAATTAATTAATCAAAATTAATTAAAAAATTAGTTTTATATCAAGATTTTAGTGTGAGACGGACCAACGGAGAAAGACGCGTGATACGTTTCTTCTGGACACGTGTCAGATTGTGAGTGGACCGAAAGAAGCAGAGACGATTTCTCTCTCTCGGCATCTCCGAGTTGAATCTGAGAAAGAAGAAGAATCCAAAATTTCCTCAAGATTTGGAGAGAGAGAGATTCGTTGTGAATTAGATGCATGAAGTTGGATTGCCGTTGGATCTCAATTTCTTCACACAGCTGATTTTGACTCTCTTCTTCCTCTCCCTCGGCCTACTCAACTTTGTCAAAAGAACAGTCGCTAAGTACTTCGAGGTCAGCGGCTCCAGTGATTTCATGGTTCTCGACGCAGGGGAATGCGCCGTTTGTGGTAAAGCTACTACCAAAAAGTGCTCTCGTTGCAAATCTGTTCGATACTGGTATTTACTCTCTTTGTCTTTGAACAAGATTAGGGTTTCTTGATTTGATTTAGATGTAGTTGGAGAATAGATATGGAACAATCTTGTTTTTGAAAGTTTAATTTTTAGGATTTTACCAATTTTAGCTTTTTGAAAAGTTTGGATTTTTAGTTTTTCACTCTGTTATTTGGTATTAGCTCTGCGGTCAGACTGGAGCTCGGGACATAAACTAAAATGCAAGGTGTTTTTGATTCATCCTCACCGGTTGGAAGAGGTGATTTTGATTTCAAAGCTTCTCTGTTTGGGAATTGCGAATAGGTCTGCTTCCAAGGTTGCATTGGTTCCCCAACTGAGCCAAAGAAAGGATAGTGTCAAGCCAAGAGATGCAATGTGTTTTGTTTTAAGTCATCTGATGTTGTTAATATTCTCTTGTTGGTTTTGACCGTGCAAGTCTCATTTTGTTTGTGTCTTTTGTAGGTGCTTTTCCCATACGAGCAATTGTTCGATATTTTAACTGGGATAGACCAACATTGGCTCCTTGTGGGCTTGTCAATTGTGGAAACCGGTTTTTATTCTCTAGAACCCCTTTGTATCACCATTGGACATATAAAATTTTAAAAAAATTTAATGAGTCTCAAAGATTAAACTAATAGTAAAATTAATACTAAATTAAGGTTGGTGATACTCTAAGAGTATCACCCTTAATGATGCTAGGGTTCTAATTTACATTTTCACTTGCTTGTGTTGTTGACTGGATCTGCCTGTAAGTTTGGTAAACTGATTCATGGAGTATTGTTTTTATTAAGAAAAAAAATTATTAAATAAATGAGATGCGCGCGATGAGAACGCGACACGTATGCAAAATTTTAACTCGCCAGATTAAGACACATGTAATTGTTAATTTAGATTGTGACATATGTCAATATTAACAAAAAAAATTTAAAAAGCAAATAGAGAATAAATTTTAAACAAGGATTTTGTACTAATTAACAAAGAGGAAAAAATCGTCATACTAAAATAGGTAATATTTATAAATTGTTATATTACAAAATACATTCTTTACATTTCAAATTATATAAATAGTTAAAGATAAAATAAGATGTCATATTAGAAATGTCATCTTGCTAATATAATAACGTGTATACGATAATTTTAGTATGAGATAAATATAACAAATTGACGATTTAATAAAATATAATAATATAATAAATTTTAAATATTTGTGCGAGTCGTAATTTACAATCTAATTACATTGATCAAATTATAGGCGTTATAAATTTTAAAATCAAAATTAAATACCTCAATGCATCTTTATATAAGCATGACACGTAAGCAAAATTATAACTCATGGAATCGCGACATATATCTAATATTGATCATATGATGAATGTGTTAAAACTTAAAATCTATTAAAATAAAACAAATTAAAAATAGAAAGTAATTGTCTAGTTACTAATCAAATAATAAAAAATAAAATTTCTAATAGTATCCATACTAATTAAGAAACAAAATTTAAGATGAAATATAGACATGACATTAAATAGTAATTGATTTGACAAAAAAAAATAGTAATTGATTATTTCAAAAAATATGTCAAGATCATCTTTTTAGTTTCAAATATTTTTTCTGTTTTAGAATCAAACATTAAAAAGATTTCCTATATTTAGATAAATTAAAAT
This sequence comes from Arabis hirsuta, assembly GCA_964056655.1. Lineage (NCBI taxonomy): Eukaryota > Viridiplantae > Streptophyta > Magnoliopsida > Brassicales > Brassicaceae > Arabis > Arabis hirsuta. The sequence continues at coordinate 8,013,806 of OZ053310.1, read as the reverse complement.
TTGGTGTAGAAGAATATATCAAATTATCATATTCGCAACGTTTTCTGGAATAGAAAATAGTATTGTCTTATGAAAACACATTTTTAAACATTAATCAATTATATTATTTAAAAAATGAGAAGAAATTATAATAAAAGTTGGGATGATTGATAACAAAATTTTCTTTAATATTTTTTAATACGATTAATTATTAGAGATTATCGGTCAATATTTTATTCGCTATTGAGACGTAGAAAAACTATCGTATAGAGAGTTGTATGTAGTGGTTTTGTTTAAGAAATGTGAAATCATTCTATTTTATTTTTATTACAAAAATTAATAATTAATTAGAAGAGAAAGCATCGAAGAGTTTTGGCTAAGAATTTTGTCAAAATATTGGTCAATACATTTATAGAAATTTAAAAAATGTTTATTTGAGATTTTAAATGGTGACACACATTTTTGACATTTTATACGGAAAAATGAAGGCAACTAAATTGAATGAGGCGGAAAAAATTCTGATATAGTAGAGATGAATTGTATATAATAATTTGGCTATTGAGAAACTAATCGCATTTAAAAGTAAACATTATAAAAGAAAATTAATTCATCAATATTTTCTGTCTATTTTTACTTTGAGATAATACCCAAAAGATTAGTTTTCACCTCAAAAAGTGTAACAAATGGCAAGAAGATATGACTTTGATCAAACTAATTGTCTTACGGAAAAGTTAGTGAAGTGGACAAGTGGTTTTGTCTTCTGAAAAATCATAGACAGTTTGCAAGACTACGACATAAACAAAAAGATCACTTCTTGATCTTAAACTTCATTCCAAAAAATTTCAAGTACTCACAATCACTTTTAATCTTAGTTATATTTTTGTGGGATTTCTTTTCTTTCTTATCATCACCAAAATATTACATCTATAATATTGATTTCTTACATACATATAACTTTAAAATAAATAATCATATACAATTAATTTTTATAAATAATAAAATCAAAATATTAAACACTAAAAATTATTTATTTTTTAAAATTTATATCAATGTCTATAGGTATAAATGGATACGACAGAAAGAAAGAGGTATAAATGGATAAAATAGTCGTTGGAAAAAACCCCCTTTTTTTTTTTCCGAAACAAAGACAGAGGCTGTATTAAAGGGAAGGCATCCCTATGATTAAAGCGTACTAATCAATTACTGTTCCACTGTGGCACTAAGTCAAAAGTAACCTCCAAAGCCAAAGGTTTCAAACATTGTTAAAGCAATTTGTCCACCAGAATTAGCACACTAAAGGTCCACCATGTTTTTTATCATTTCAAAATTTGTAGGAGAATTAAAATATGTTTTGATAGAGAAATTTAGAATAAAACAAAATAAAAATAAAAGATTGAAATCTTTGTAACTAGTTTTGATTAGCAAAACCAGCTTTTCGACAAAACTGATAATTTGTGTAGTGTTCATATTCAATTTCTAGAAAAATATGCATGGCTATATATATATATATATGAAACATATGATCATGTATGTTAAAGTTAAAAATACTCATTATTTAAGGCAAGAAATAATGATGGATTATTCCATTGGAACTATTAAGTAAGTTTTTTTTTTGCTAAACAACTATTAACTATTAAGTAAGTTTCAGTTATAAATGTGGTCCACTCCAACATTACACATATTGGTAATAATTATTCGTTTGGTTTTAGTTTAGTTAATACATAATTTTGTAGGTTATGGGAATGAACTGGAAAGTATAAAGTTGAATCGCATGGGTGGAAAGATGATTGTTTTTGGCCTAAACTAATTTATTTTAAAATGCTATTTGATCAGATCCCCAAATATTCTCATAATCGTTCCCTCTTATTATGTTGAAACTTGAAATAAAGTAGCCTAAACTCCTTTCGCTTTTTAGAATATAGAGGACGAGATAACAAAAAAGATTTTACGAAGTTATTAAGGTCTAAATTTGCGATTACCAAAAATAATGACTGTGACTCTTTTATTTTCTTACTTTATTTTACCTATAACGATGAGTCGAGGCCTTGGGTTTGGGTCTCCTCTTTTATTCATTCATGAAAGTTGCCTCTAATTTGAAAGAGTTCTAAAAGTATTTCCAACCCAAAACTTTATTTTTGTTATAAAGTGGATGTCCATTATAGGTCCATATTCTAAAAGGTTCTAGAGTTGCTTGCTCTCCAAGTTTTACTTGTTCTCCATTGACAGTGTCTCTGATTTTCTTCGTTATGGTTAATCAATTGAGATTTCTGCCTAAATCTTAGCCGACGAGATGTCTCAGTTTCCATGCCTTTAAATACATCGAGATAAGTCTAATTAACAATCTGAATACTTTATTACTTCTATGGTCATTGAGATGTCTTAAGAATCGTTATCTAAAAATTGATAGAGATCTTTGGCTGATATGTGTGCCACTTTGATCATATTGCTTTGAATTGTTTTTGTCATAATTGATTCTTATCATGGCTCCGTTATAACTATAGATCGACACACATAATTGATAAACAAATAGTTATAATTATGATAGGGCCTTACACTCCGTAATTCTACTGCTTATTGTCCTTACACTCTTTAATTCTACTGCTTATTGTTTTACGAGCATAATTACAATTGTCTTATTACTTTGACTGTCTGTCACATGTTCTATTGTTTAATTTGAGTTCTGACTTAACTATGATTGACTTATACTTTAATATAAAAGATAGGGCATTTGACATAGTCATGTTTGATTAATTATCAATTGCTGTTTCTTTTTCATGTAACGAGGTTCTACGTGGAGTATGAACCAGTTTAACAATAATGAACAAACTCCGGCGTTTCCGATCTCTCCGTCGTTATACTAACCAAGCTAAGTTTATCTCAAATTCTAACATCATGTCTTAATTATATGAAACATGAATTCTATTCGCAGTTATGGTTTGATTGGTGTTGATTTGTTTGCAATTATCAAAACATGCTTTAAAACCCATGCTTAATAAAATATTAACTCATGCCTAAAGAGAATCGGAGTTATAATTGCTCATGCTTCATCGATGAACGTTTCATTAGTTCATTATTTAATTTGTTGTTTGATCCATAGATCAATATATGTTTTATTGTTTGTCTCGATCTGCTTCGTTAGTAGTCATGATTTTTCGCCCACTGATTTAATTGTTGGTCACGTATAACTAGTTGGTCTAGTATAAATCATATTGATTTCATGTAGAATCCATGTTAGGTTATTGTTTATTCACAGTATCATGTTCACATTATTTTTAGTGAATCATATGTTGGAAAGATAAAGAAATATTGAACATAATCATTTGATATGGTTAATTTGACGAATCTTATTTCGCTCATACTTTATATTGTTTGGCTTGGTAAATAATTGAGTTGAGTTGTTTAATTTGTTAAATCGTTGGCCTACATGGACTTTGAATTGATAGTTCAGTTGATTTTCTGTTATTGTTATAAGCACCGTACTGTTTTGACTTGCTTCATAATTAAGACTTATTATTCATATTATCATATTTTATGAAGTGGATTCTGTGCTTGAAATAATGAATTAATCGATTATAGTGTGATGAGGTGATTATACGATATGAATGGTAGAAATATTGTTGGAATTTTACAACAAAATTCATGAATCACATCTCATGGTCCATTTCTTGAAGAGAATGTGACATCTTATATGAGAAAAGAGAGGATCACACTAACACTAAGCCAAAGAAGTGGCTATAAAAGTTTTCTTGTGTGGTCAAGACCAAGATGTTTCTTTCAAGAACTTAAATTCTCACCAGAAGTGTAAAAAGAAAATAGTAAGAAATCGATTATGGTCCATTCCTTAAAGTGAATGTGACGTCTTATACATAAGATCAAACTAATAACATTAAGCCAAAAGATATGGCTATAAAGATTGTCCTGAATGGTCAATATCGAGATGAAAGAGTATCTATCAAGAACTCATATTTTCAATAGAAGTGAGAAAATAAAGATGGTACTATACAAGATAGTACGAGAAACATATTGAATTCTAAAGAATAGCATATGTATGCTCCAAAAGAACACAAAGATAGTATTGCCTATGGGGTTTCTTTAGATAAAAGAATCTATTGTGAATACAATATTAAGAAGTGTAAAGCTTAGTGAAAGCTCCTGAAGAGCATATATAAAATTTGCCTATGAGAACGCGATTTAAAATCATTAATGCGTTATATTTTCTCAAATCTCAAGTATTAAAGAATGTTGTTGATTGTAGAGTGGCAATTAGAGATTGATGAACCTGAAGTTTCAACATCTCGAGGGGGAGAATTAAAGAATTATGTTCACTAGGTTCTTCGAACAATTCTCAAAGAAAAAGTGTGATCACCAGAATGTGATAGTTAAGACTACAAGATTTGAAGTCTGTAAGTGAATTTAACTCAGTTATGTTGAGAGAACATTTTTAATGAGTTATTGATGAGAATTCATGATTCATGTATGACTATTTTTTGTCAATTTCCTAAAGTGAATATGATATCTTACATATAAAAGAAAAGACCAAATAAAATTCACTGAGAAAATGGCTACTAAGTGATAGCCTCACTTTTGATTTTCTGAAAGCAATTTTGATTATGATATCCCCTGAAAGGAGTAAGTGATAAGCGAAACAAAGTAAACCAGAAGTTTACGAAGAATGAAAAGTAAACCAGATGTTTACTAAGAGATTAAATATTTAGCTTAACCGGATTGGTCATCCTGGTTTAATGATGATGCGAAAAAAATTTATGTGGACATTCCATGAAGAACTAGAAGTTTCTTCTTAATGATTTATCATAGGTTGCTTGCTGAGAAAACAATATGATAATGTGGTTAATGTGAAATATATACAAGGAAATGGTTATGGGCTGATCACCCACCATGTGAAATTTTTGATTCCTTATGGTTTTAATAGACGCATCGATTCAGTGGACGCATTGACTCGATTGACGCATAAAATCGATGGATGCATCAACTAGATATTCACATTTATCCTTGTCATCAAACTGCAACCTCAAGTTTGCAAGGTTATTTGATAATGTTGGTGAATTCATTCAAGTCATTGATGATTATTCTATATCCACTGGAATAAGTGTTGAACATCCCGAATTTCATGTTTATACACAAAATGGTATAGTACCATTGATTCGCATCAAGCCAATGAATAAATAATAGTTCTCCCCATCAATATTGGTTTAGGGCAGAAACCAAAAGTTCCTATATGAATCTTTGAATGTGAAAAGTGCTTCACCAAATCACTTTAAGATGGGACCTCAAAAGAGGATAAAAATATATGTTGGATATGAATGATACTAAGTATCTAGAGCCATCCCAGAAGGATTTATTTAAGGTTTTGTTTGAAGATTCTCCTTTAAATGAGTCAGTTTTTCCAACATTAGGGGGAGAAAGTAAAATAGCTGGAAAAAGATATAAGTATCTATAAATTATCAATGATCATCGGACTAAATGATGAGAATTAGAAGTCCAAAAGATAATTCCAAATTTAACGTATTGATTGCCAGACGCATTTACTGACCCAAATAGAGTGATGAAATCACCTATCCAGCTGTATATGCTCTAATTAAAAATAATGTCCTAGAAGGACAATATCAGACTGCTAGTGAGTCTAAAGATCGCATGAAGCGTGATAGACCTATTCGGTTTCAAATATAAGAATCCTCGTAAAAGAAAATGAGCAGATAATTAGAATGACCAGATCGAGGAAAGAAAGATTTCGAATGATCTCCAGAAGAGACCGAATGATCTCTAGAAGAGACATAAACATGACGAATGAAAATATTCAAGTACTTGACAATGAAGAGAGCTAGCTAGCTATGTCATGTTTGAAATAGAATGGAACCAAAAAGCAAATTGACGTCGTAATATTTTGCATGCTATGAGCAGTTGATATGATGAAAAATAGAGGATCATAAGAAAGTCTATTGAAAAGTGTACACAAAGTAATGATTGGCCAAATGGAATGGAAGAAAATAGACGTATAATCTCTTGTAGAGAAATAGACCAGTAGTCTATGCACGTGAAGTGTAAAACCAGTGAAAGATAAATGAGTCTTTGTGTGTAACAGTAGTGAAATTGTTACAAAGACAAAGAATATTTTATGAAGGGATATGTTCTCTTGTGGTGGAAGCAATCCTTATAAGTCTGGCAATATGTTATTGAACACTGGATAATTACAATTTATTGCAATCCTTGAAGGATGTAAAATATACAATCCCCGAAGGATTAACGGTATCAGAATTATGTTCCCGGGAACTCTACTCCATCGAATGAGTAGAAAATATGTAACATGGGGTATAATCATGTATTTATCAAAAGATTTTGATAAAGTGATTCTTAATTGAAGATCATCGAAACTCCAGCAGAGTTATCACAAGTGGTACGATGATAATATATGATAAAAGATCACACGATAGTGATATTTACATGAAAGTCCTAGAAAGATTTAATGCTAGAAGATTTGTGAAAAGATTTGTTATAATTGCAGTGATGTGATGATTCGAACATCACTAGAACTCCTGAAAGATTAATATCTGAAAATGAGATTTGGGAATATACCTCGGAAAGATAAATTTATCTTCAAATATCTCAAGTTGAACATCTAGCGCAAAGGATGTTATCTAAATAAATCCCTAGAGGATTTTACAGAAAATGCTCATATATGTTTGGTCCTGAAGTACTATAGATAAAAATGCAATGAAATTTTGTATGATAAAGAAAAAGATGGTATTGACCAGAAGTCCAATCATCTGAGATATCATATGACAATTATATGAGTTTTTAAGGCTATGTTTATAGTAATTTCAAAAGATCGAAATTCATCTCCCGAAGAAGATGTTTCTGAGGGGGAGATATATAATGATGAGCGTGGATGTACTCTTTTTCCCTTATCATAGTTTTTATCCCATAGAGTTTTCTATGAAAGGTTTTTAACGAGACATCAAAAGAACACGCATATGATAGATAATTAAAGAGGAATGTTACTTTACAATGATATATGAAAGTCTATCAATCTCCCAAATGTATATCATACATTGATGATATCGAGAGAAACAAAGAGAATGATTAATATAAATCATCCGAAAGACCCATGAGTTGCAAAAAAATGCGGTATACATGTTCTACAGATTCGTTCAAGTGTAGCTTTGGCGGACTTATTTTCAAGACACTTCCATTTAGTACTTTCAAGATGCAAGTTTAACATTTGGGTACGTCATCACAAAGATATCAAGTTATGCACTCATCAGGGGGAGAAATAGCGTGTTGCACTCTTTTTCCCTTAGCCATGGTTTTGTCCCAATTGGGTTTTTCTGTTAAAGTTTTTAATGAGGCAACATCTTAAGCGCATTAGGATTAATTTTACTATAATGACATCCAAGGGGGAGTGTTATAAACCCATTATGTGGATGTCCATTATATGCCCATATTCTAGAAGGTTCTAGAGTTGTTTGCTCTCCAAGTTCTACTTGTTCTCCAAGTCATTGTAATTTTATATATACTCTATATTATTCATGGAATAACACAACACAATTCCTTCTCTTTTTCTCTTATTCATAACAATTTTTTATTATAAAATTGAGTTGTGTTTAATTTTAACCCTATTTTATTTTGGAGTAAAAAATTAGAATGATAAATGAGAATATAGAGTAAACTTACATTTTATTCTATATTAGAGTTGAAAATGAAAAAGAGTTGGAGCAAATCTGACTCCAAATTCTATTTTGAAATGAAAAATAAAATAAAGTTGAAAATGTCTTTAAAGTGTTTGAAATGAAAAACATAGTGAAAACATTTTCTTTAAAGTGTTTGAGAGGCTAATCACTCGACCATTCCCTCGCTGTAAGTGAAGTCTCCTTGTATACGAATATAACTCAATCAATTTCTCATTTTCTTATCAACAATTTTTACAATCCAAATTAGGGGTGTAATTATTATTCGGGATTCGAGATCTGATCCGTTATCCGTTCGAAATCGCTCCGAAAATTAAGATATATGGGGAGGCCGGATCCGGATAAGGATAGTAAAATTTAGGATCCGTGAAAAGAGGATCCGGATCCGGATAACAAAATTTTAAGATCCGGATATCCGGATCCGGATCCAGACGCATTAAATATATTAAAACCATATATATTATATATCTATTAAACTAATTTTATATAAATAAATATATACAAAAATTGATTTTAGTTCTTTTTATAATAAATTATATTTATAATAAAAAATACCATTTAAAATATTAACTAATAATTTTTAAAAATATTTTTTATTTATTAATTATTTTAATTATTTTTAATATTTATTTCGGATCCGGATCCGGATCCGGATATCCGCGGATATCCTGATTTTTGGAACGTTTCCTAGAGTCCGGATATCCGGAGGTCACGATTCCGGATCCGGATAATTTTTTCACGGATCCGACGATTTCGAATCCGGATCCGGATACTCTGAAATTCCAGGGTATCCGGAATCGTCCCACCCCTAATCCAAATAAACGGTGGTGACTCTCCACAACGATGCCTATTTCCTTTTTTTCCCAAATGTGATACATTGCCAATTAAAAGATATACTCTAGCAAAAACTTTGGCAAAGTTTGAGTTGTAGAAAAGTGACATTATTTAAAAATTCCGAACTTGAATTGAATTAAAAAAACGGAAAAAAGGATGATTGTGAATTTCAACTTGATGACCAAAACAAACACATATATCTCATTATGAATAATATAAAAAAATATAGATTTATATACATAACTATTATATACCTATTTAAACGGTTTCATATATACTTTGTCTTGAATTTAATCTATTTTGTTTGGAGGTAGAGCTGTCAATTCAGACTAAAGTTCTTTAATCGTTATCCGATCCGTCTTGTATAAAGTGGTCTAGGACTTCATTTTTCTTATTTGCGATTTAGCGGACTGAGACCACCGTGGTTCGCGGTATATAATGGGTTGGTATGTGCGGTTTATAGATTTTACTGCGGATTCATTAAAAACTTATATATTAAAACTAAAATAAATTTTTTGTAACATTTTCACTTCTAGAATTTTGACTTGTGAAATCATTTCAGGTGGAAGTAAAGCATCTTGGTTACTTTTTTTGTTTTCAAATCCATAAAATTACTTTTCAATATTTTTACTTGATATTTCTCTGATTATTTTGCTTATGAAATTATTTGTTCAATCTTTACTACGTGATACTTCTCTAATTCCCTAACTTTTGAAGTTTTTTTTTTTATCTTCAAATTATTAGCTGGTTTTTATTTTCTACTCCATTTGTTTCATATAATTGATATTTAAGGTTTCTGCATATATATTAAAAAATTATTTTTTTTTATTTTTTTTTCAATATAAAACATGTTTTATCATCAATTCCAAAATGATTCATCTAATAAAAAACAATCTGCAGAATTCACATAGTTGAAAATAACAAAAACACAATTAATTTTGTATAGAATTTTGAAAACATTTATTAAAACAAAATATTTTTTTCAAAAACATTAAATAATATAAAACAGAAGAAGTATTATGGCATTACGTTATAGTTATGGCTCATAAAATCCAACTGAGAACAATTTTTGTTTCATTTCGATTAAAAATATTAGTCCACATATTAATCCGGTAATCTGAATTGAGAGGACACCTTCCACAAAAAAAAAAAAAAAACGAAAGAAGGTGGGACCCAATGCGTAGACTTACACACAAACACGGCCCATCCCTTCTTCTCATTATTATCACCTCTTCCACACGTTACCCCTGCAACTCACGCGCCTCCCACAAACCACGTGACTCTCACGCTCCACCTTCTGCATTCGCCCTAAAAAGATCTTTTCCCATTTCAATTCATATTCAATATTAAACATGTTTCGTGACATACTTTTGAAATAATTTCCTTTTTCCAAAATTTAAAACATATTTTTGTATGACTACTACTATTTAAAAATCTTCTTTTCTTGTAAATACAAAAAAAAAAACAAAAGAGTCGATTGCTTTATCAGATTTTCTGTTGTTTTGTTTTTTTTAAAAAGCCGCGTTTATCTGTTCAAAAATTCAGAAACCACAGTCACGCCTATCTCTCTCTCTCTCTCCCGTCACTCTCACTCTTCCTCCTCTGCTTCACTTTGCTTATTACTACATCGATCCTCGTTGTCTCTCCCTCTCTTTCGACAACAACAACAAAAACCCATCAAGAAAAGAAAAGAAAAAAAACTCAAGAAACAATGGATTCTTCTTCATTGTCTCCAAACCCATTCGATCACCAAAAAACACAAAACACAGAGCCAAAGAAATCATTCATAACTTCTCTCATGACTCTCCGTTCTAACCACTTCAAAGAAGACACTTACTTCGTGTCGGAACTCAAACCCACCGAGCAAAAATCCCTCCAGGATCTAAAAGACAAACTCAAAGCTTCTTCCTTTGGAGCTTCTTCCATGTGGGGAGTCTCACTCTTAGGTGGAGACGACAAAGCTGACGTCATCCTCCTCAAGTTCCTTCGAGCTAGGGATTTCAAAGTTACGGAATCTTTGAGGATGCTTGAGAAGTGTTTGGAGTGGAGAGAAGAGTTCAAAGCAGAGAAACTGACGGAAGAAGATCTGGGTTTCGAAGATTTGGAAGGTAAAGTTGCTTACATGAGAGGTTACGACAAAGAAGGACATCCTGTGTGTTACAATGCGTACGGTGTGTTCAAAGAGAGAGACATGTACGAGAGTGTGTTTGGTGATGAAGAGAAATTCAACAAGTTTCTGAGATGGAGAGTTCAGGTTCTTGAAAAAGGTGTAAAGATGCTTCATTTCAAACCTGGTGGTGTTAATTCCATTATTCAAGTTACGGATCTTAAAGATATGCCCAAGAGAGAGCTTAGAGTTGCTTCTAATCAGATTCTCTCTCTGTTTCAAGATAATTACCCTGAGATGGTTGCTACTAAGGTAAATGGGTTTCTGTTTCTTCCTGGAAGAAACAACTTGAATGCTTTCTGTACTTTTTGTCTGAAATTGTTAAGGTTTTTTCATGTGCTTTTGCTCTGTTTTGCGTGTTGGGTTGCTTGTTGATACATACACTCTTTACATTTAACAGAAAGGAATCTCATTTCAAGAAAATCTGAAACATCTTAATTGCTTTGTAAATTATCTTATTGGGAATCTAACTTTCTTGATTTTTTTTTTGTTCTTCTTGATATGATTTTTTGCTAACTATCTGAAAATTTGTTGATTAATTTTGTGTTTGTAGTCTTTTAGTTTCCGTTCAAATTTTCAAAATTGGTAGCAGAAGAAATATGAATGGTTTTTAGATGTTTCTGTGTTGGCAGTATCCTCTGTCTCGTCAATTTCGATTCTCTTTCTTTGTTTTACTATCTGTAATATTACTTCCTAGCTTCTGTCTTCTACTACTTGAGTTAAATTGAAGTACTCGTTGTGTAGCCGTACCTTGAAGTTATTGCATAAGATTTGAGACAAAACCAATATTTTAGTATCTATAAGGTACAAACTCATTTTAAGTTTTTTGATGAATCAATCTTTTGCAGATATTCATCAACGTGCCTTGGTATTTCAGTGTCATCTACTCAATGTTTAGTCCGTTCTTGACTCAGAGAACAAAGAGCAAGTTTGTAATGTCCAAAGAAGGAAATGCAGCCGAAACACTCTACAAGTATAACTAAAATCTCTTTACATTGTATTTTCTTTAGTTCTAATTTACCATTTTTGTTTAAAAATGCTAACATTTTGCTAAATTCAGGTTCATTAGGCCAGAAGATATTCCGGTGCAATATGGTGGCCTTAGCCGTCCTACTGATTCGCAAAACGGACCGCCTAAACCAGCGTCTGAATTCTCCATCAAGGGCGGTGAGAAAGTTAACATTCAGATCGAAGGCATCGAGGTAATATTAATAAGCATTAAACCAAGTGAGTAAGAAAATGATTTTGATGAATTCCGAAATGTGTGTGTGGATTATAACATTACAGGGTGGAGCTACCATAACATGGGATATAGTAGTTGGAGGATGGGATTTAGAGTACAGTGCAGAGTTTGTTCCAAATGCTGAAGAGAGTTACGCTATAATTGTCGAGAAACCGAGGAAGATGAAAGCTTCAGACGAAGCTGTTTGCAACTCTTTCACGACAGTAGAAGCTGGGAAACTCATTCTCTCTGTCGATAACACTTTGTCCCGCAAGAAGAAAGTCGCTGCTTATCGTTACACTGTCCGAAAATCTACTACAGTCGTCTAAAAAACCGATTTTTGTTTTCAGAAGATCGGTTTCTTTCTTACTACTTTTTTGGATGTGTTGAGGATTTTCTTTGTTGGGTTTGGGTACTAGGTTTGTTTTGTTTGCTCAACGGTCATGTTGAACCGAATATCTAAGAAATGCGAGGAGATATGTATAAAAACAATGATTGTATGACATTCAATGTTTGGCTTAATGTTTAACTATAGATTGAAAAGTAGCAATCCAAAAACCATATATGCTTGTTTTGGAAAAATCATTAGACATCTGAAGACCAATGCTTATGTTTTGCTACATACATTTTGAGAACAAACCAACTATATATATAGTTTGTCTTCGCTGCATTCTCAGTGACAGTATTGGGTTTGTTTTTCTTCATAAGCTGAACTACAAACATGAAATTTTAGAAGAAATGTTTGTATCTTTAACAGGCAAAATAAGCACCAAAACTTGAAGAATCATCAATCATTACCTCTATTCTGTGTCTACCAGATTCTGTAAAACTCAATTTTTGAAATCAGAAACAAGATGTCAAAAACCCAACGGAGAAAGGCCCAAAGAAAACAAACTAATAGTCCAAACCAAAACTGAAAAAGAAATAACATAAGAGAGCCCAACGCTTAGAAACAGATATAATTCATTTACCGAATGAAGAAAAGATCCGCACATTTATTTTCGAAAAAACAAAATTTAAGTATTTGTAAAACGTTTTGACAAAAAAAGAAAAGTAATTTATTCTTGTGTATGCTTATTTCCTCTTGCATTTGTTTCATTTTCACTTTATAGATGATGAGTCTTTTTCTTGTGTGCAAGTGTTTTGGAACTTTTATATCTTTAGATGTCTTTTTGTTGTCTTAGGGTAGTTCGTACTTGTTTAATTTTCGCGAGTTTTACCATGTTTCAAACTACGTTAATGTAAGAAAGGAACCTAAGGAATTCAGGACAATCGAAAATGGTGTGAAAATAACGTTATGCCCGAGCATGAAGTCATCGGTCAAGCATCTCCTTGGTGATTGGTTAGTCATGCATCCATCTCTTGACTAATTTCGAGCAAAGTTGTTCTCAAGTAACCGGCTATCCGCTGAATAAGTGATAGATCGATCACCATGCAGTCAAGCCTTATTGATCACCTAAGTTCAAAGCCATCTTAGGTCATCGGTCACTACCCTCTTCATCGATCAAAGATGTATACACAAGATGATCGAGTAGGATCGATTGTTCACCTAAGTTTACAAAACTATTCTTGTCAGCTCCAATGGCTCTCAGTCCGAATGTTTTCACTATTGACCTACTTTTACATGAGAAAAACCAATTCCTACTCGCTTTTTATGTATTTACTAATTTATCCTTTTTTGTTAAAGATTTTTGTCCTGGTTACTTTATTTAGTAATTTATCTTAGAAACGCATCAAAAGCATTGAAATGAAATATATCTTCATTTTCCCCACAACATTTGCATTCTGATAAATATGTTTTCTATTATTATGTTTTTCAGTATCTTCGGAAAATTGAACTTTATAAAAAGTGAATAATTGACCATATAGTCAAATGTAGCTATCGAAGAAAGCGAATCGTCGGTTTCAGTGGTTGCTACACAATTTTATAAGTATCAATTTCCTCTTTGGTTGTTTTTTTAATAAAGAACACAGTATAATGTATAGCTGTGCGTTTGACCATTTGGAACCAATCTTCAATTCGTGATTTTCTTATAATTTATTTTCAATCTGATTTAATGATTCAACAATAACGCCATAATCAAATTTTGAATTTTAGTATTTTAGTTGATATCATATATGTGTTACAACCCAATACACCCTTGCATTCATTAAATCACTAACATCGAACCTTTAACTTCGATTATTAAAAAAAAAAAAAGAAGAAGCCAATTTCTTTATACGCCTTGCGTAATATAGTATACTAGATTTTGACCCGCACTTTGTGCGGAAACATACGTTTTTTATGTTGTAAGCTAAAATTTCGGATTGTGTCTTATATAATATGTTCAAAATGTGATATGTATTGTTTTAGTTTGTAAGTAGGATCGATTATATTGAAAAAGTATGATTAATTTTTTTAGTTTGAAGGTAGAGAATAAGTATGTTAAGTATTGAATTTTATGATGAATAATCATTGTAATTGGTATACATAAATTATAATATTTAGTTTTGTGCATGTACGAATGTCTGTCGTATCAATTATTTAGTTTTGTGCATATACGTATGTCTGTTGTATTTACTTATGGAATAAGAATGGATTATAATATGGCAAACGTACTGAATCTCTATGTAATAAAACAAATCTAAAATAACTAAAAAAACCAAAACATAAATTGTAGGTGTAACTCCGAAGATTTGATCGAAAACGCAAAACAATAATACTTGAGAGTCTCCATCGCCGAAGATTGATCAAACTCTTTAATCAAGTTCAGAAACTAATCTGTAAAAAAAAAAAACAAAAATATTTAAAAAATGAAGCACTTGTAAGAGACGAATTTGAAAGAAGTTGAATAGATGAATATCCATACCTTCATCACACAACAATTGCGAGTCAATATTTTGGAAAACCTCTTTGAAAACAACGTTCATAGTCTTCTTCTGAGTTTTACCATCGCTATCTACAATAAGAATTTTTCAAACCTTTCTTGGAAGTCACTCTAGAAATAGCCACATATAGCTGACCATGCGAAAACATTGGCTGAGGCAAATACAACCCAACTTCTCTAAGAGACTGTCCTTGACTTTTGTTGATGGTTATCGCAAAGGCAACAGATAAAGGTAGCTGTCTACGACGCATTTTGAAAGGTAATCTTGTGTCTGAAGGAGTAATCAATAACCTAGGAATCACCCGCCCATAGTGCGGGAACATTTGTTGTTTATATTGTAATTTTGAGTGGTTTGTTGAGTGAATGATTAAAATGCATAAGCAAGAAAAAAAATGAATGGTTTGTTGAGTGGATGGTGGCTAGCTAAGAGAGTCGATTTAGAGTTTCTAAAAATTATATTTTTAATGAAATAAATCATTTGAAAAGCTTATTCCACAATTTTCGAAACGAATCTTAACATAACGTCGAATTAGAGGAATTATTTTATTTTGGTACAATTAACAGATCATGTGTTTTCTTCTATATTAATTAAGTTAAAAATTAATAATTATTTAATTAAGAAAATTATCCACTTAAAAGTTTAAATCTTAGCGATTGTACCAAAATAATTTTCTTTAGTTTCGTAATTTTTGTTTGGAATTTGTTTAGAATATCTCATTTAGTTGATCAAGAGATTGTTTTTTTAACTTTTTTTGTTTGTTTTCTAATAATAAAGAATAAGGAAAGCAAATTAAATTGAATAGTCGGTATTTCTAGCGATTTGGTTACTGGGCGGCCTGATTTGTGCTCATGGTATTACGAAATGTTTAGATTTTAAAAATTAAAACCAGATTTGTTTTTGTTGGTTATCATTTATTTAGTTAGTTTAAAATTAATATCCATGTCATTTTTTTCTAAAACTATGTCAGAGTTTACAACCAACCAAATTAAAACACATAATTAAACTATTAAAAGCATTTCCTTTTAATCAGATTATCAACCAAATTATCAACCAAAATTATTTTATTACTTTGAATTCAACTTTTCTAAGAAATCTTTGAGTAAACCAAATTATAGATTCTAAATGAATAATAAAAATCATGGAGCGAAACGTGAGGGCATATCTTGTAGGTGTAATTGAGATTGGGATTGGAATTGTTGTTTCTGTTGCAATTGTTGTTTCTTTTCTTTCACTTTCTCAAACAATTTAGAAGATAAATATAACCTTTGTCGGAAAAGGATACATGTCAAATTACATTTAATTTGCCTGATTTAATTAAAAAAAGCACAAGTTATTTGAAAGGGAGTATAACTACATAAACGAAATTCGACATAGATATACATCAAAACAAATAGATTAAAAACCATGAAAAACAATGAAAAGAAATAAATTACGTCAATTTAGAAACTCTAAAGAAAAGAACATTCTTTTAATGAAATATATTATTAACAAAAATCAAAATTAACTCCGCATCATTAACCAATTGATTTTCATGGCAGCAATTATTTTTAAAAATTGAAAGAATTTGTGATGATAAAAATATACCTACAATATATGATATATATCCTTTAAAACTAAGAATATACCAAAATTAACTAAAATTTTTTGGAATATATAATATTGTTATAGAACATTTAGTCTCGGAAATTATATTTATGGGATATAAAATTTATAGAAATATCTTTGCCATTTTTAATTGGTATTATGTTAAGTGTCTATAATTAATGATAGTGCAATAATTTTTATAATATATAAGGAAATTATGATTAATATAATGGCAGGTCATTTTTAAAATCAAAAGCAATTGAACGTCAAGATCGTGTGTTATAAGAATATTATGAAACATTGTCATTAATTACTTTCCAAATCTTTTTAATTTTTCTAAAAATATTAAATAATTTCCAAAAATTAATATTATCAAAGATTGTCATTTAACTACCTTCCAAACATTGGGTTTTGTTACCTTTTTGGCTAACTATATATATGAAACATTAAAATGTCAAATTGATTAAATTTTGAAACAATTTGGAAAGTACGTAATATGAAGAAATTTTTCAAATTTAAAAAATTTAAGATATATGTAATATGAGAATTTAAAATATACCAAACAATTTTCTATGAATGTACTATAATAAAAATTTGAAATTTGGAATTAATCAACAAAAATGTTTTCTAATAAAGAGTCGAATATCTTATTATAGTTTAATCGTCTAACTATATATCATCACATGTATAATTATAACTTAACGACATTTTAAATTGGTGTAAAAGAGCCGAATATGAAAACCAAATATGGTGATGATGAGTGAAGAAAAGTCGATGGTGATTTTGCTCAACAATCTTCATCCTCCCTTAAAACTAAAAAAACCAAATAAAGATTTTAACAATATTTCATGATTCTGACAAACAAAAACAAAATGGATTCGTTAAACAAATTATATTATTTATATATTTAAGAGGATGCTTGAACATATGAACTCTAAAGAAACGGATATTCTATACAAATATATTACACGAAAATAAAAAAAAATTAAATCTGCATTGTTAACTAATTTATTTTTTTGGTATAAATTACTTTTGAAAATTAAAAAAACTTTGTCATGAATCATATAAAAACTATAATCTCTTGAACAGGCAGATGTTGTAGTTGATGACGGCGTGACAAACAAAAATACTTGCTAGACAAAAAAATAGAGGAAACATAGGAAAGGGAATACGTTGATTAGCAAATATACCTTGTTCAATAACCAAACAGCACGTATCACGTAAACCAAAAACCTGGTTTGAAAAAATCTACAAAAACAAAATTCAAAAGTCAGAATTGATCATCAATGAAGTATTATGCATACAACAAAAAAGCAAAGAACATAATGAATAAAAAACCAGAAAAACGGTAAATAAAACAACCAAAGGAATAAAACACTATATATAGTTATCATAGATTTAGGGTTTCACTACAAATAAAAAATTTGAGCCGACTTTTTAATTCATTAATTAGAAAATAATTTTATCATCTATTAAAATTGATTAAGTTAGTTTATAAAGATTTTTGTAAATCTCAGTGATTATAAATATATACCAACAATAAAGAGTATATCCCTAACAACTAAGAATATATCAAATTTAACCTAAAATCTAAAATATCTGATATTTTTATAATCCCTAAGATTCAAAAATTATATTTATGAGATTTTAAAGTTAATAGAAAATTGTGATTGCCATTTTTAGTTGATATTTGTGTTAAATGTCTATGATCGTATGATTAAGCAATAATAAATTTGATTATATATCTTGCGTAGCATTGTTAGGGAAAGAAATTGATTGTGCATTAATTTTGATAACATATAGGAAAACTATGATTAATTCAATGACGTGTGATGTGTAGGATCAAAAGAAATTATACCTCAAGATCCGTAAGTTTTATTTTTGTATTTGAAAAGATTTACTTTGACAAAAACAAAATTTCATAAAATTATGAAAATGCCATTAATGAATCAGTCGGGTTGAACCGGGTCGCACAGGATCCGCGTGTCTGCAGTCGGATCCAGTTAAAAAAATGTCCAAAATTTATCTGAAAATTACTTAAATTGTCATTGCATCTATCCAAAATTACCTTTTTCAATTAAATCAATTTAGTTATAATGGAATGGCCATGGCAATTTCAGTAATATTTGAATCAATTTTGAACACTCTACTATATGTACTTCTCTTTTAATATTATAGAGATTTGTTCCTATAAAAAATCACATTTTAAAATATATTATAGGGTTGTTAAGGAAAACGATTTTTTTATATACCTTTGATTGTAATCTTTGATAAACTTGTAGAGAAAGATTTCAATATTTTAAAAAGATTAAATAATTAAATACCTTCCGAATTTAACATTACCAAAGATTTGCATTAACTACTTTGCAAATTTTGGGGGGTTGTTACTTGTTTTGGAGTAACTATATATATAAAAAACAATTAAAATGTGAGATTGATTAAAATTTGATGAATTACGAAAATGCCATTAATGAATCTGTCGGATCACGAACCAGATCAAGAGGATATGCGTGTCTGTAGTCGGATCCAGTTAAAAAAAAGTCCAAAATTGATCTGAAAATTACTGAAATTGCCATTACTTCTATCCAAAATTACCATTTTCAATTAAATCAATTTAGTTATAAGGCAATGACAATTTCAATAATATTTGAATCAAATTGGGGTTTTACAAACTTTGTTTTTTTCATATGTTAAATAGTTTATGTTTTAGAATTAAATTGGGGTTTTATGCATCTTTTCAACAAATAATAATAAATCGGATCCTAAAGATTTTATGAGATTATCTTTACTTTGAATATCCATTTATTGTTTAGATTTATTATTAAGATTAATTTAGGAAATTCCTATTGAATTAAATAAAATAAAAATACAAAGAAGGAAAAAAATGAATTACTTTTTAGTCAAATTAAATTTTTGATAAAATTATTTATATTATTCGATTTAATTATGCAGTTAAACTTAATAACCAAATTAAAACGAATCAAATATTTTGTTTTGAATGCCTATTAGATTAGGCTTCCTGCTCTTACCGTTGTTCATCATTTTGTTTCTTTCTATACTATGTCTTTGGATTCAAATTCATTTTCGTATCCGATGTGGGATTTTGATAAACATTACTCTTTTCATATGTTAAATAGTTTATGGTCTTTTTGAAAAATTTGAATCATAACATATGCAGAAAAAATTTTATGTTTTTTTATCATATAAATTATCCGATTATTTAATTTGTATATTAGAAATATCATCAAACAAAGATGAATGGGAGATAGAATTTTTAAAAATTTATTATATATTTTTTATCATTTTTTTTATGCAGTTATAAAATTTTCCTAAAATAACGAAAATGCTATTAATGTGTCATAAAAAAAAACGAAAATGCCTTTCAAAATGTCTGAAATTGATCCCAAAATTACTGAAATTGCCACTACATATGTACAAAATTACCCTTTTCAATTGAATTTCTTTAATTTAAAACCAATGACAATTTTAATAATATTAGATAGGATTTTGGACATTTACTCTAAATGACTTCTCTTTTAATAGTATAGAGATGTAATTCGTTATGGTGAACCTCAATTTAAATAAACAGGTATAGATTATGAGTTAGTCCAGGAAATTCGGATTCGATCCCGTCAATTATATATGTTGATTACTATATTAATTTCCATACAATTGTTCCTACGTCCTACAAAAAAAGATTGCACTTGGTGCCTTTTTTGTTTTTGTTTCTTTTTATAATTGCAGATTTATTAACAAACTCGCTACTTGTTTTTATGATTTAAAATATTTAGAGTGTGTCTATTTATATTTATATTTTATAAGACCCCCAAATGAATACAACTAATATATATGGAGATATTTGTAGATGATTCTTATTTAATTGTTATTTTACAATTATCAGTTGTATCTTACATTTATACCTAAATTCACATAAATACAAGTAAACATAAAAAAAAATCTCCTATTTGGTCAGTTAAAGTGGTACCACGCTTTCGGCCCATTAGAAAATCTGGTGAGTGAAATATTCGGCGGTTACACTCATCCTAAAGGATTAGTAGGATGGTAAAAGCCCGGATTACCCTTGGTTTATAAAAAAAACATAAAGAAAAATAAAAATCTCTTTAAACTAACTTGACATTTACAATATTAGTGGCTAAAGAATTGTTAAAGCCATATGTAGCAACTAAAGTTTTTCTTTTGTAATTTACAATTGCTGATCCGGCACTACTTCAAGTAATCCGATGAATGACTATTTTGTTTTACCGGTTTATTTAAAAATCCACGCAAAAAATGTATAAAGCACGAAGTGATCCATGAATCGACAAAAGAAATCGAAGATCTTCTGCGAATTTATAACCTAAGGTCCTAAATTATCTTTTGACTAAAACAAAAAAAAATCCTAAATTATGTATTCTCACACTAAGGCTTACATAAAAGCCAGTTAATTGCTGTAAAAACAAAACAAAGCCAGCTAATTAGCAGTAAACAGCTGTAACTTATATAACTAATTCAAGTAGTATTAGTTTTAAAATTAGGTTTTCCCAATAAAAACCTATCAGTTTATCGGAATCATAATAATGTCATCGATCGATTAGTAGCTAGGCAACCTTTCACTTTATTTGTCCCGTTGACATATCTAATTAAAAATTTTAAATCACTTTTTTATTGATTCACCAGCAATTCCAACAACAACAAAAAAAAAAAACAAAAGATTTACCAAATCCAGTTAATTAACAGATCATTAATATTTAGACAGTAAAAAAAAAACACATTTCTTCACAAACCAACACAGTTTCTTGCAGTCGTAACACCACCGTCAACGACAAGGTTATGTCCATTAACATACTTAGACTCATCACTTGCCAAATACAAGGCAGCTTCAGCTATATCATTCGCTCTCAATGTCTCTCCTTTCAAATTAGCCAAACTCCTCACAAACTCTTCCATTTCCTCTACGTCATCACCATCCTCCTCCACGTCACCACCACTCGGTTTTCGCCACGCGTTCACCAGCATCGACGTGGCAACTCCGAAGGGAGATATACAATTAACCCTAATCCCATACTTGCCTAGCTCACAAGCTGCGTTCTTGGTCAGACCAACGATCGCATGTTTCGAAGCCGTGTACGCATGTGGTCCCATGCCACCCATCACACCGGCTACACTAGCGGTCGAGATTATGCAACCTTTAAACCCTCTTTTGATCATGGCACGTGCCGCATGTTTCATGCCTAGCCCTGTGCCTCGAACGTTCACACGCATCACTTGGTCGAACTCTTCAGCGTCGAAGTCTAATATGCTTTTGTGTTTCTTTTGGTCGCCGAGAATTCCTGCGTTGTTGAACATCACGTCGAGCCGACCGAACCGCGCCACGGTTTGGTTCACAAGTTTTTCCACGTCTGCTTCGATAGAGACATCGCAGCTTATGAATGCCACGGCGGTTGCAGGGGGTTGGGATGATGAGAGGGACTTAGCCAGGGAAGAGCCCGCTACGTCGTCCACGTCGGCGATCACTACGGTGGCACCGTGTCTAGCGAAAAGTTTGACGGTTGCTTTGCCGATTCCATGTGCGCCTCCGGTGATGATGGCTACTTTTCCTTCCAATCTACATAGAGAATATACATTATGAGAGTGCATGAAACAATCCACTAACTATCAATTGGTTTGGAATCGAAATTTATGTTGTGTAGAACAGACAATGTAGGTATCCGTACATATAAATTTGTACCTTTTATGAAGTAAAAATGAATTGGTCTCCTCTATCATGGGTTGGTGGAGGGACTGATAGGTCTGCTCAGGGATCACTTGGGCAGGCATGACGGATTTCTAGTGAGAGAAGTAGAGATAGTGAGAAAAGGAGAATTTCTAGCTCAAAGTGGAAATGAATAATAGTAAATACATACATGTACATCTATTTATATAAGTGTGTGTACGAAAGACAAGTTACGAACCAGTGTGAAACATCCAATCATGCTCAAGTTTTGGAATCATTCTAAAAATGAATTTAGTACGTTACAAAAGAACAGATAGGAAAGACAAGGAAAGAAATCTTCATAAATATAATATTGGATATGGTAGCTAGCCTATATTATAAATTGTTTGAACTAAATTGAGTACTTAAGACTTGAGAAAGACTATAATAATTCATTGTGTCAACCGGATCTGTACTTGAGATCTCTTTATAAAACAAAACAAAACCACCACCATCTCTAAACTAATGCAACATAATTTTGGAAGAGATATTATTGATGATTTGATATCAGATTTAATGTTAGAAAGTGTCTATGAGAAAATTACTCAAATACAATAATTAGATATGAGATCTAGCTAGCTGGTAGATAGTATTGCAAAACTAGCTCTAAGCCAATTAGTTGTAACTAGAATATAATTTTATTAAATTTAACGACAAAATTTTGATTTAATTATTTATTTTTATGTTTTTGTTATTTTATTAAACTATAGATATATTTACTACAGTTTTTGATCGGTAAGTTTCCAATTGTTAAAATAATTGTGTAGAGATAATGGTGTTACATAGTAATATTATTAAAACAATTCTTGCATAATCTTAATTTTTTACTTTTTAAAAAATTTTGAAATATATTTTTTTAATTTTTTTTTAAAAGTATTTGATTCAAATATATATATATATATATATATGTATATATATATATCAAATATCATTGTACAAAACTTCATTTTTACGTGTGATATGCTAAATAGATTATATATCATTTTTTTGTATAAGTCATGAATAATGTGATCATTAACTCTTTTTTTTATGTGTATAAATTTATACCTTTTATATATTTAAAGTAATGATATTATGACACTTTCAAAGTTTCCTTCCATACTTCTATAAAATTCAACTATAACACTTTGAATAAAGGAGAAATTGTAAAAATGTCACTTTTTATGTACACATTTGCAAAAAAGCCACTTAGGAGTGTTCATTTGCTAAAATGCCACTAATTATAGATTTTTAAACCCTATATCTTAAAATTCTAAACACTAAAAAATGTTTTGACCCCTAAACCCCCCTAAACCCTCATAACTAAACTCTAATAGAACATAATTAACCCAAACATAAATAATATAAAAAAAAAATAAGTTTGAAAAAGTGGCATTTTTGTAAAGATTTCAAAAGTGTGGCATTTTTGTAAAGTGGCACTTGAAAAGTGGTATTTTTGAAATTTCTCTTGAATAAAATGGTATATTCCAAATTTTTACCTATTATCTCATTTTTAATGAGATGATTCAATATCTTTTTAGTAAAATAACATATTTTCTTTCTCTTTAGATCACCAACATCTTAACAATCATTTGATACTCAAATTATTTAGTTCTCTTTCTTTGATTATTTGATGTCGTTTATTTATATTTTTATGTATATTAATTTTACATATTTCCAGTTTTTGATATGTAAATTTTTATCGTAATCGCTCATAATAAACTATATTTATTGTTGCAATGTTCAAGAAAGCGTTGGGCGGTGAGCCAACGCCTAATACCTAGAACGCCTTATCGGAGCCTAGGCGATTCAATAGGCGGTGTAAACGGTTTACAAAAAGATATAATATATTAAATATATATATAACATAATTTATGAATAAGAAAATTTATATTATATTTATATTCATCATTTTATATCAAAATATATAGAATATTACGATTTATATATAAGAAAATTTATATTATTTTATTATTACAATACCATAATATTTTAGACGGCGTAAGCGCTAATCGCTACAGTCTATAGGGACCTAGCGTCTAAGCGCCGCCTAGGCGAACGCATAAAGCTTTTTAGAACACTGTATTGTTGTAATTTTGTATTAACAATAATAATTAATAAAATATTGAAATAGTTTTTAATATACTACAGTCATTTATTGACTTATTTTTTGTTTTTTAATATCTATTATTTTCTATATATCAACATCCTCTTAACAATCGTTTGACACTCATATTATTTAAGTTTTGTTTTCTTTGTTGTCGTTTTTATTTTTATTCATTTGTTCTTATATATATATATATATATTCATTTTACATATTTTCAATTTTTGAAATTGAATATATAAAATTTTATCGTTAGCAAAAGCTCATAATAAAATATATGTATTGTTGTAATTTTATATTTACAACAATAATATACTCAAATAATTTTATATGTACTAATTTTAGCTATTTATTGATTTATTTTTGTTTTTATTTAATCAAAAATGTTAATAGCTATAAGTAACAATAAATATATATAAATATGAATTAAATGAAACTTAAAATTAAAATTAATTGTAAAAAAATGTTTTGCCTATGTAGACATCTTAGATGGAGAGAAAACTTTGTTATTTTATATATAGATGTCGAGATAATATAAATGAAAAACTATCTTTTGATAAAAAAAAAAAGATCTAGCTTATATTTATTATTTATTATGCTGACGATGCAAAGTTTATAGTTATGACCTCACATAAAGAAAAGTTTAATTTAGATATTATCGTACAGAACACAATTATATATTAGTAGCATTTTCTTTGATACTCATAGTTTTATGTGCATTTACAAATACTTAAAAATGCTCGATGTATCATAAAATAATACTACTACTTGTTTAAAACTTTAATGGCTGTTGTATTTTGGTAGTTAAGTGGCCTTAATTAGAAAATGGATATCATTTATGGTGGATCAGACAAATAATTTAGGTAAACTATATCAAACATAAGTTTTAACAACTCTATTGTCTTCTCCAGTCTAGATGGGTAGATATGATGGTGGCGATGGCCTGGCAAGATTCCGAATTCTAGTGGAAACGCAAGAGTAAGTTTATTGTTCATCGTAAAAAATCAATAATAAGGGCTTTCAATACGATATTAAAAGAAAGATTTGGAGAAGTATCTTAAATTTTAATAAAAAATTGCAAAGTACATTTAATCTTATAAAGTTGAAAAAATATATATTTTTATTACGTAAAAATACGTAAATATCTTGATACATATTTAACTTACTATATAACTTAAGCATAATTTCAAATTATTAAATTTAAATTCAAAATTTAGTTTTGTATTTATTTTTTATTTTTAAAAATATTTTGTTAATAAATTAATATCTAAAGCTAAATTCTTTATTTAATTAAAAATAAAGATTGACTTATTTTACACAGTCGACTTATATTTGGGACAATTACAAAAATATCACTTTTTGTGTGCACATTTGCAATAATACCATTTTGGAGTGTCTATTTACAAAAATGCCACTAATTATAGATTTATAAAGTATATATCTTAAAATTCTAAACCCAAAAAATGTTTTGACACCAAAAACCCCCTAAACACTCAAAACTAAACTCTAATAGAACATAATTAACCCAAACATAAATAATATAAAGAAAAAATAATTTTGAAAAAGTGGTATTTTTGTAAAGATTTTAAAAGTGTGGCATTTTTGTAAAGTGGCACTTGAAAAGTGGCATTTTTTGAAATATCTCCTTATATTTTGGTTGGTTGATTTTTTATTTTATTGATTTATTAATACAGTTGATTATTTTTTATATTCGTCAACTTAATATTCAGTTTCGTCGACTTATTTTAAACTGTTGACTTATATTTTGTTTGATTGATTTTTTACTTTATTGACTTGTTTAACCAGTGACTTATTTATTCATTTTTGTCGACTTAATATTCAGCTTCGTCGAATTATTTAAACTGTTGACATATATTATCGTTTGCTTGATTTTTTACTTTTTCGACTTATTTAACCATTGACTTAATTTTCAATTTTGTCTTTTTAATTTTTAGTTTCGTCGACTTATTTTAAATTGTTAACTTATATTTTTTTTGATTGACATTTTAAGTTATCGACTTATTTAAACCACTGATTTATTTTTTTAATTCGTCGACTAAAATTTTTTTCATCGATTCATTGTAAACTATCGATTTATATTTTGGTTGGTTGACTTTTTACTTTATCGACTTATTTAAACAATTGACTTATTTTTTATGCTCATCGACTTGAAATATTATTATATAAATTAATTAAATTATAAATTATAAAATTAATTTGTAATTTTATTTTATTAAAAAATATCAATTTGTAATTTTATTTAAATTAATATATTGTAATTTAATATAATTCTTTTCTAGAATATTTACAAAATATTATAAATCAATTTTAAAATAAAAATTAGAAAAATCAAATCATTTTCTTTTTCTAACTTAATCTTGTTAAGTAAAGATATTGTCATTTCAACTTTTAAAATATGGTACTTTTCAAAGTGTAACAAATTTGGTATAGATTTCAAATTTCCAATAAGATTTAAGCCAATTTTCCCATATTAAAATGTAAAATATATAATTTAAAACTGATTTGTGAGAAAAAAAGAAAAGTGAATATTACCTCAATTGCCATTTATCAAAAAATTCTTTTACCATATACCATTATTAGGATTTTTTTTCCTTAAATGACATGTTTTTGTCTTCTAGTGTATAAAAAAAACTGTTGTAACCTCTCTTATTCTCTTCCACATATCTTCCTTTTCTCTTTCTCTCTCTCTCGAATTCCTCTTCTTTCTTCTCCCTCTCTCACTTTTTCTCTTCTTTTCTCTTTATTTATTTCTTCTCTCTCTCATGGTGATAGATGGTCGCCGGAGACAAAAAAATAGTAGTGGATGGTCGCCGGAGACAGAGACAGTGATGGACGAAAACAGAGACACTAATAGAAACGGTAGTTGTGGACGAAAACAATGACATAGATGGTGGTTATGGACGAAACGGTGACGGAAATGATGCTTGTGGACGAAAACGGTGACAATGACAAAGATGGTGGTCGACGGCAAACGGTGGACAGTGGTTGTAGACGAAAATGATGATGGAGACGGTGGTTGTGGACGAAAACGGAGACAAAGACGGTGACAGAGATGGTGGTCGACGGTAAACGGTGGACGTCTATAGACGATGGACGAGTGGTGGTGGTGGACATATACATACACCAATATCATACACCAAGAGTAAAACTGTCTTTCTACTTGAGTGTCAATCCAATTTGTGGCAATTGGTGAAAGCCATAAAACAATGGCATTTTTTTAAAAAAATGTTTGAAATAATGGCAATTGGTGTAATAATCCCAAAAAAAAACACACCTTTATAAAAGCAAATTTTATATTAATTTCAGTACATTATGTAAAATAAAATAATAATTCATTTTTACAAACAAATTATATTCTGAAAAACATTTAATTACTTTTTCAAAATTCTAATAATTTAATTCAAACATGTAATGTGAATCCGGGGAAAACTAGTCTTCCTCTAGCTTTGTCTTTAAAAATTACAATTGTGGCTTTGTACTCTCCCATGGATTTGTATTTCACCAAATTTCTATTGAAAATTCAGACGAAGAAAACGGTCAATCAATTATATAAAATATAATTATAATTAATCATCGTAATTATATAATATGAAATAAATTATACATAATAAATATTTACTCTACAATTTACCGTAGCATGCTTTCGGATATAAGACAGTTGCGGCACTTGTACAATTTACTAAGATACAAGTCCCCGTCAAAATTTAGTTGAGTATCCAGAATCTATATTACTGATCATATACTCATATATCAGATTTCTTTTTGCGTTGAGTTGTTTCGTGTTTGGACAGTGTAGTTTGATCGGTCGATTGCCTCTCATACAATATATGAATGCCTCGCCTGACGTACCATGAATCCTTGGACCACTTAGCTATATATTTATTAAGTGAATGATTTCTTTCGTGAGGAAAATCTGATCTGAATATATATAGATATAGATTAATAGAAGTATCGCTAAGCACATCTTTTAAGATCGAATCGTATAGTACTAGTCTATATAAATAGTGGATTATATATAATTTAGTGTTAGTAACTTATTGTATCACATAATAGAAAAAGAGAAAACACAGCTCAACCGGCCTTTTCCTTGTTGTTTATAGCGATTCGTACATTATCATCTCAATGCAACTTACATTATATATAGTCAGATCATCTCTATTTTGTACAACGCATGTATGATTGAATACCACATTTATTATGAAAGAAAACCAAAAGAAATCATTATGGAAAAATCCTTCCGGGCTGAAGCCTGAAGCCCCTTTAGGTGTTTCATTCGTAACTTAGGCCATCTGATACGTATAGTCTCTTTTGCATAAATTGACAAAAGGCTTTCGACTCACGTTCATACATATACCAACGAATTTTAAAATGTCAAGTACTTTATACGTAGAGAAAAGAGTTATGATATTTTAACCAGAATCTTAACTGTTTGATATAGCTGGATAAATAACTATTTGTGTACAATTCCTTTTCTAATTTTTTCAATTAAAGTATAATATTTTCAAGTAATATTTTATTATATAAAGGAAAATACGCACGCTGAGAATGTGACACGTAAGAAAAATTCTTATTTACGAGATCATGACATGTATAATTGTTAATTTAGATTGTGACATGTGTCAAATATTAACAAAAAATTTAAAAAAAAAAATAAAAAATATACTCTAAACAAGGATTATGGACTAATTAAAAAAAAAAAAAAACCATTCTACTAAAATATGTAATATTTCTAAACTTAATATTACAAAATATATTCTTTCCATTATAAATTATCTAAATAGATAAAGACATAAGAAAATGTCATATTTATATGAGATAAATATAATAAATTGGCTATTTAATAAAATATAATAATAAAATAAATATTAAATATTTGTGCGAGTTATAATTTAGAATCTAATTACATTTGTCAAATTATAGGCATTGTAAATTTTAAAATAAAAATATTTACCACAATACATTTTTATATCAGCATGACACGTAAGCAAAATTATAATTCACGAGATCGCGACATGTATCTAATATTGATATGATGAAAAATGTGTTAAAACTTAAAATTAATTTAGAAAAATTAAAATTAAAATGGAAATTAATTATCAAGTTACTAATC
Source organism: Arabis hirsuta (assembly GCA_964056655.1). Lineage (NCBI taxonomy): Eukaryota > Viridiplantae > Streptophyta > Magnoliopsida > Brassicales > Brassicaceae > Arabis > Arabis hirsuta. The sequence goes on along the minus strand of OZ053310.1, from coordinate 7,984,482 downwards.
AAATAATAAAAAGTAAAATTTCTAATATTATCAATAATAATTAAGAAACAAAGTTTACGATGAAATATAGACATGACATAAGCCATAAAATAAACAAATAATACATATAGAATAAAAATCTCAACTAAAATAAATACAAAATGAATAATAAAAAGGGTATATAAATTGGAAAAACAAAAGTTAGAAAGGTTATACAAACCTCAATTTAAAAGTTTAAAAATATAACAACCATGCAAAAATAAAATAAAAATAAAATCTATGAGAATACTTATTTTATCAATATAGAGTTACAGAATATCACAAAGATAATGGAAATTTTCGACCTATGACATCATTGGTACTCTTCAAGTGCATATACTAAAAATTATATATATATAAGTTAAAAATAATAATATTATATTTACTATTAAGTTAATACTATATAAAATTTGGTGAGTATTATTTCTATCAAAAGTAAAACGATGACATTAATAAAATATAATTATTAATCATGTACTTATGTGATTGTTAATAACATTATTATAGTTTTTATGAGGTTACTAACATAAAATTTACTCTTTTCTGATTTAACTATATAGTATTTTAGTTGTTTTTTATTTTCTATCACATAATCATAAATATTCATAATGGGTTAAAATATAGATTTTTCTGTTATAAGAATATGATTTTTAAATTCCGATAATATATATTTTTGGATTTGCATGATATGTATTAGAACATGAAAATTATGATATAAATTGACTTCTACTGGTTTTAGGATCCACGTTAAATAATATATTAAAATTTAGCGGATTACTGATTAAAATTTAAATAGTTATTTTATTAATTTTTATAGTATTTATCAGCGTATTAACACGGATCCTATTCTAGTAGTAATATATGCCTTCATGTTTTGTTAATCTTTTTTTTTTTATTGAGAATATCCCTTTCAAAGAAAACCGGATTAGAGAGAGGGGGTGGTGGTGGGGCGGGGGGCTTATCACTAGCATACCACACTTTTAGTGTTTTGCGGATGTATTCAATCAAGTATTTGTGAGGATTTAAAGTGATTTGATTTTAGTTGATTTTTAGATGGTTTTGGATGATTTACGGGGATTTAAGTTAAAATACTCTAGAATCTCATCTAAAACCATGTGATTTGTCATTCTATATTTTTAACTAAGAAATTCCACCAAAACACATTAAAATCACAAGAAATTTTTTTAAATCTACTAAAAATATTTCATATAACAGTGGATTTTAAAGTAGATTTTAAAATTACAAGTTCAATAACATTAGATTTTAAAAGAATTTTGAAAATTTATGTTTCAATAACACATAATTTGTCACTTTAATACAAATCACTCCAAATCCTCACAAATACATGATTGAATACACCCACTTTTGCTAAAATTTACATACATGTTGGCTTGTTGCATAGGTATGTGAAAATTGACCAAAGTCCGTAAATTAGCTTGAATCGAAATGCACATATACATTTTTTTTGTTTGGTTTAAATTGAATTACAAAGAAGATTTTAGTGTTTTTAGAAAATCGATCTACAAAATCGAGCTTGAGGCTTTATAGTTAGGCCGTCAATCTAATAAGATAACAGCCAATTCGATGTTCTTTTTCTATCTATGGTTTAAAACGTTTTGTAGCGTTTAAAAAATTGGGTCGCAGTTGCGGTCAATTAGACTACGTAACCGGTTCTATTAGAATTCTCAAGTCTGATAAACCAATCATTTTTTTTCGGAAGATGGGTCGTGGGCCGAAGGCTAGAGAAGCCTAGAGGCTAGGACCCTTGAAACCAGGCAAAGTAAATTGTCGCTGCTGACATCATCACTACGAGTGTCTATACGCATTGCTGACATCAGAACGCAGTGGCATGAAAAAAAAGTATTCCACGTAACAGACAATGACAGGTATCACCACTTCTCATGGTCCATCTTTAGCCAATATCAAATAAAACAAAATATATCAATTAATCCAACTTAAATTATTATTACTAAACAAATCTCACCTAATTCCCAACATATACCTGCTTTACTTCCCCACTCTCAAACATATTAACTTCACATTTTAGTCAAAATATTATCATCAGAATAGAACATTGTTTTTTTTCCTTAAAACATCATTTCAGTTTCTAACTATTTCCAAAGAAACCCATACGCAAATGAGAATTTTGGATATGGACATTATACAAAAAATTATCCATATACTGTCATGACAGTATGTGGAAGACCAAGCGTGCATCTTCTTTCTATTCTCTTGCTCTATTAGAAATTATATCAAGTAACTATACAAATAAATGGAAGAAAAATGCAACTAATAATTAAGAAAAACAAAACTTAAAATAAAATGCCAAATATAGGGAAGAAATAATAGTTTCGGATAAGTAAAAAAACTCCACAAACAACAAAACAAATGCAAAATAATAGCAAAAACCCTTTTCCTTGAAAAAGTGTTAGAGAAAAAACACTCTCATACCAACTTAATTACTCTTCTTTTCTTTTTCCTATCATCTTTCCTTTTTTTATCCTGGAAAATTCCAGAGATCAATAGCAGAAAGAAGCATTTCAAGATCATGATGAAGATCTACACATTCACTTTTTTAATCTACTTGTTCTCTAAACTCCAAGGTCATTGCAAATCAGATATCAACCTTGGTTTTGTTTTGAAACTCTCTTCTCCTGTAGTATACACTCCTAGGTTTATGGGGAAAGCATATGTAATGGAGTCAGAATCATCATCATCAACCAGAGAACCCGGTTTCAAAGCCGCGTTAACGATGGAATCAAACGACGACAATGATGGACGATATTTGTGTTCTCTCCAAATTTTCCTTGGAGATGTAAAAGTTTGGAGCTCAGGGCATTACTCAAAGATGTATGTTTCTAACAAATGCATCATTGAGCTCACAGAAGATGGAGACTTGAGGCTAAAGAGTAGCAATAAACACGTTGGATGGCGCAGCGGAACCTCGGGACAAGGCGTGGAGGTACAAAATTAGATTGGTTGAAGTACCAAAAAAGAAATCATTTTAATGACAGAAACATGTAAAATTATGTTTTGAAAACATTTTTGCAGAGGTTTGAGATACAAAGAACAGGGAATCTAGTGTTGCTTGATGCTATGAATATGATCAAATGGCAAAGTTTCAACTTCCCAACAGATGTGATGTTGAGTGGTCAGAGACTAGACGTGGCTACACAACTAACTTCATTCCCAAAGCCAAAAGACTCGACTTTTTTCTATTCTCTTGAAGTTTTACGAGACAAGATTGCTCTTTTCCTCAACTTGAACAAGCTCAAGTACTCTTATTGGGAGTACAAGCCTATAGAGAACAAAACGGTCAACTTCGTGAGATTAGGGCCAAATGGTCTTGACATATTCGATGATAACAGCCATAGGATAGGGAGAATAGAGCAACCTATGATCAGATTCTTGGCGATCGGGAACAAAACCGGTAATTTTGGACTTTATTCGTATAAACCGGAAAAGGGAAAGTTTGAGGCCTCGTTTCAAGCTATAAGCAATACTTGTGATCTTCCTGTAGCGTGTAAACCATACGGAATCTGCACATTCACCAAGTCTTGTTCTTGCATTAAGGTTGTGAGCAATGGAGATTGCAACAACAACAACGAGGAAGAAGTAGTTTCGATGAAGAAGTTATGCGATCACGAGATGGTTGAGCTAAAAGGAGCCAGTACAGTGTTAAGAAACGGCACACAAGTAAGAAACATAAGCAAAGAAAGATGTGAAGAGTTGTGTAAGAAAGATTGTGAGTGTAGAGCTGCGAGTTACTCTGTTTCTGATGAGTCTTGTGTTATGTATGGGATTGTGATGGGTGTTAAGGAAATTGAGAAAGTGAGTGGATTGAGTTATATGGTGAAGATTCCAAAAGGAGTGAGATTGAGTAATGAGAAATCAAATGTGAGAAAATGGGTAGTAGGATTAGTTGGAGGGATTGATGGTTTTGTTATTTTCTTGGTTCTTTCTGGGTTTGCTTTTTATTTCATTCGGAAACGACGGAAAAGCTCCTCGTCGCCGCCGCCACCGCCGCCGCCGCAGCCGACCAATACAGAGTCTTGATAGTTTTCTTTTGGAGATTTAGATTTTGTGTGTCACATCACATGTAAACAAACATGTATATCATATTTGTTGTAAAAGTTAGGTACCATATCAACAATTTGTAATGTATTGAGATATATTGATTCAAACTATACCAAATTATGTGAAGCAATTAGGGGGAAAAGGTTTCTTTAGCAATTTTGATGTTTATTACTTTGACAAACCTAAAGCTTTGTATGCAAACCAAATGCTTGAGAAATGAGAATAATGAAGTTTATGGGCTTCTACATACTGATAACTTCATTATTCTTGGTTACATATAAAGCTTTATTAGGTTTATAAACGGTCTGACTCTTCTTCCCTTTTCAACTTTTTTCTTTCATATTTTACTTTTAACGTCTAACGGTTGGTAAATGGTAAAATAGCAATTTTATTTTAAAACAGAGACTTTCAATATGTGGGCCCAGGTCCCATTTTATGACCGTTACTTCTCCATCATTAACGCAGCGAACTCCGGCCACAACTCCCTTCTTTCTAATCCAACGGTCTAAATATTCTCTTACTTTATTTGTTTTTTAAAGCAAACGTTCTAATCAAAATGACATGTCCATAAAAATTATGTTGTTTGACTAAAACTTGAGAGCGACAACACTGTGCAATTAACTAGCCTCTAAATAATCATAGCAAGTTCTAATCTCACCCAGTAGGATATGGCTCTCCCCTGTTTTGAAAAACTTAAAACTAAAAGGTAATAAATAATTAGTGAAATACACACATTTTTTCATGTAACAAATATTTTCAGCAAATGATATTTTTAATCTCACTTGTTGCAAGGATAATAAATAGTTAATTAAACTGCCCATTTGTCGTTTAATCAGACAACAACAGTAACATAATCACAAAAAATATCATCTAGTAAAAGTATCCTTGTAGCTTTTTTCAACTTTAATAATCCACTTCAATTTACATATATAAAGCCGTTGAGATATATAATATAAAGTCTTCATTCACATTCACACCATTATCCAACAAAAAAAAAAAAAAAACACTTTGATCTTCACTCTCTCTCTCTCATTTCTGCTTCCTAAAATCTTGTCTTCTTCTTCTTCTTCCCCTGTAACTTTAATGGCCGAAACCTTAGAACCCTCCCTCGTCGGAGAAATCGACACTTCGGCTCCATTTGAGTCTGTGAGAGAAGCCGCCACTCGTTTTGGCGGATTTGGTTTCTGGAAACCTTCTTCCCTTACCAATCTCCAAGCTTCTCAGGTTCTTATATCTCACTCGACCATACTCAGTCTTTCTCACTGGTTTTCTCTTGTTAGATTCTAGGGTTCTTGTCACTGTTGCTCTTGGAAATTTGTATCAACTTGGGAATCATCAATATCTTGGAAAGATCTTGTCTTCAGCTAATTAGTTGTCTCTTATGTTCTGAAATTTCGAAACTTTGGTTGCAGAACGATGTTAATGAAGCTAATATGGTGGAGAAAGCGAGTGAGTTAGAGAAGGAACTGATTGCGAAAGAAGAAGAAACTTTAAATGTCTTGAAATCGCTCGAGTCGACTAAATCCATCGTTGAAGCGCTCAAATCGAAGCTACATCGAAAAGAAGAGAAAGAGAACATTGACATGAATATTTTGAAAGAACTGAACCAAGCAAAGATGAATCTTTGCAAGACAACTGAAGATCTTGCTGCTATACGAGAATCCGTTGAGTTACTCAACAAGAGATTAGAAGAGGAAAGAGCTGCACTAGAGAAGACACGAGAGAGACTAAACAACACTGAGAATGCAGCAGAGATCTCTAAGGAGATTCAGAGATTAAGCTATGAGGCTAAGGAGTTTAGTAAAACAGGAGAGAATGCGCGATCCGCGGTTGAGAAAGCGGTAACTGAGATCGAATTAACGAGAAACAAGATCAAAACTGCTGAGATGCGTTTGGTCGCTGCTAGAAAGATGAAGGAAGCTGCTAGAGCAGCTGAAGCTGTTGCAATAGCTGAAATCAAAGCTGTTACAAGAAGAAGAAGAAGAGGAAATGGCGAGGAAGAGACGTTGCAGGAGGAGATTCTAGAGACAATAGAAGAAACCGCCAGAGAAATCAGAAGCAGCAGGAGGACGATCGAGGAAGGTCTGGAGAAACTGAATACCGCGAAAATGGAAGCAGAAGAGACATTACAAGGAAAATGGCAATGGTCAGAACATAGAAGGAGATCATCGGTGAACAACATGGCCAAGTACAAGAACAGGAGAGAGACGGTTTTGATGGATGTAAACGGTCTGAATCTAATAATGAATGAAGACGGGACATCATCTTCGGTTGCTGTCTTGAAACCAACGATGTCGATTGGGCAGATACTTAGTAGGAAACTACTTCTTGCTGATGAGTCAGCGATGATGATGAATGGGAGAGTGTCGTTGGGTTCGATTCTTGGAAAGACTAAGAATGGAAATGGTGAAAGGAAGGAGAAAGAGAAAAGGTTCAATGGGAAGAGGAAGAGATTTGGATTGGCAAACTTGTCTGTGATGTTGAACAAAGAGAACAAGAAGAAGAATAAGAAGAAGAAGATAGCCTTGAACTTAAACTGATGAGTGATTGATTTATCAAATGATCCACTTTCTTATATTCAGGAGTTGTTAGGTGTTTGTTTGCGTCTTGTGTTTAAGCTATTGGTTTCACTTTGTTTTATATGTGTAGTAAACATATGTGTATTTGGTAATTGTCCGACTTTAAATGGATTTAATTAGTGAATTATTTCATTGAATCTATGACAAAGATTTGAAGAAGTCATGAGAACACTTTGAAATAATGTCTCTCGTCAAATCATGAACATCTTTAGTGTTGATAAAGAGTGATTGGTAGTAACAAATTTAACAGATTAGTTTTTTTTTTGTTTGAACCCATCAAGAAAAATCAAAACTTTATGTACAAAAAAGATTCAATCTTTGATAACAAATGCATACAAAACCCAAAAAAATAGTTGTGGGCATATTCGAATATATTTAGTCACAAGCTCATGGTGACGTGGTTTGGATAATAGCTTGTGGTGTGAGAATACCTCATCCGGCGCAGAGAAGCTCTCCGCTAAAGAGTGTTACTTGAAAATTGAAATTCTCACTGACTTGTGATTCGTGTGTTCTTTACCAGATAACATGGGACTCAAAGCTGAAAGTTTGCTTCTTTTCTTGTTGGGCTTGATCTTGGTTTCTGACGCTAGATCTTTCGTTGACTCCACCTTCTCAGGTAAGAATTTCAGAAAAAAATCCGGGATTAAAGACACCATCTTTATTCGTTCATGGTTCTATACAAGCTTGCACTTTGATACTTGGTAATGAAATAGTTGGTTTCTATGGTTGGAGATGAGGTAGATGAATATTTCAACATTCCAATTTCCCTTATAAGAATTGGCCTAGATAGTTTAGTGAAAGCTCTTTATGGCTTAAAAGATTTAAAAAACTTTAGGATTTTGTTTTGACTTTGTGCAGAGGAAGTTTCCAAGAATGATAATGTTTGCACTCTCTGTGAGGAATATGTTACTGATGCTCTCAGCTACCTTGAGAAAAACGAAACACAAGCTCAGATAATCGAGGATCTTCATGATCGGTGTTCGCATATTCCTGGATTTGAGCAGCAGGTTCTCTCATTTTTCTGCTTCAGTAAATTGATGTGTTGAATTGCAAAAACTTTTGTTTTCTTTTTGCTGATGGTGGACTTTTACATTTTTCTACATTCTCTATAATGACCTAGAATGTGTTGGATGATTTGTTTTTGGTGCAGTGCGTAACTTTGGTCGATTACTATCTCCCTCTTTTCTTCTTACAACTGGAGTCATTTCAACCTCATTATTTCTGCAAGAGGATGAATCTTTGTGGCAAAGTGGTAGCACTTGTTGAAGAAGCCCGTCAGGACAGTTGCGGTGTATGCCACAAGACTGTTTCAGAGATTCTCATCAAACTACAAGATCCCGATGTACAGGTTTGTAGTAACTACAAGATGATCACTTTATCTCTATCACATTGATTTATTTTGTAACTTGCCTTAACATTTATGCATTCTGTGTCATAGACTCATCATATCACTCTGATTAAGAGTACTCATAAGTCATAATCATAGTCGAAGGAAGCTCCTACGCGTGTGTTCTCGTGTTATTATTTTCCCTAAGATCACGTTAACAGTTTAAAATGCTTAACTATCAGAGTTTATCTGTATAAACAATCCTCATGTAGACATTTTTTCCTTCTTATAATGCTGATGCGTTTCATATACTGACTTTGTTTCCTTGATTATCCAGCTGGATATAGTTGAGCTACTTATCAAGGGATGCAAATCGCTCAAGAATTATGAGAAGCAGGTTAACATAATCAAGTTGTCAATATTTGCTTAAACATGTTTATCATATACTCGTTTCTTTCTGTGTGTTGGTGTTCTTCTCAAACTTGTGCAAGGCAACATCATGATCATAGTTGCTAGCTTAGGCTTTTCTCATTTTACGGTGTTGTGTCTTTGTTATTACAGTGCAAGAAGTTGGTGTTTGAGTATGGACCTCTGATCCTCGTGAATGCAGAGGAGTTCCTAGTGAAAAACGACATCTGCACACTCTTACGCGCATGTTCCCCCGAGAAAACGGTTCTAAGGCAGCCTGAGTTGGCGGCGGATTCTTGAATGTTAAACCGATGCCGAAATAGAAAAGCTAAATTCATTATTGGTTAAGTAGTAGTAACACGAGCTGTCCATAAGAATTGTTGCATACTTTTGTGTACTACTAAAATGTATGGATTCAAACACACCCTCCAAAACGTCTTTGCGTTTGTGTAAATAATGACCGCTACAACAACTGTACCTCCTCTATGATGATGATATATAATTGTATTATATATTTATCCTTTTTCATCTTCTTTAACATATGTTTCGTAAATTCTTAGTGTTTGAGTTTGTCTAGGTGACGTACGTTTTGCCTAAAAGATTTATGTATCTCTCTACTGTGTGACTGACGTGGCAAAAAGTGTCAAGATTAGGACCACTTCAGGGAAAATAATATTTTTTTGTCTGATCATAGAACAGAGAGAATCTAGATTAGTGAGATTGCAATACTGTACAATCAAGACTTTGGTTAATCATAATGAATTAATTATTAAAAACGGTCGAAATAACTTTATAGCCGTTGGTCATGTTTCTCTCGCTTACCGTTTTGTTTTTTGGCGCAGACCAAGAAGTAAAAACTAGCCGTTACAATAAACATAAACTAAACTTTAATTGTATAAAATATAAATATCTATTAATATTATAATAATATGAGGCACAATTCTTACCGACTTAATCTTCTATATAAAGAGATGTATTGTTTCATAATAGACACAAGAATGAGAGTTGTTGATTCTCTTTCTTTATGTCTCACAATCTTCCCCTCTTACGTAAAACATATATATAATATATACATAAATATATACACATATATATATAATACATATATATACACAAATCTCATCTTATATAATATATACTTTATAATACGTTATCAGCACGAACGACTCTATATCCATACCGTTAAATCATATCTTCTGTCATACCAACAAGGTAAGATTTTAATTTTTGTGTTATTCAATTTAATTTTTAATTTATTTATTATTTATGGAGTGGTAGGCTCTGCCTCCTCCTCATAATATTATGGTAGGCTCTGCCTCCTCACTAACAGTGGAAAAGGCATATAATAGGCTATGTCTTTTCAAAATTGATCATTATTATGGTAGGCGCTGCCTCCTTGATCAATTAAAATTTTATGTCTCCATAATCCCATGGTAGGCTCTGCCTCCTTGATTATGTTGAGAAATATGCCTATTATTTTTTTTATTTTTATTTTCTTACCGTTATTTATTTATTTTTTTTGTTATTTATTTATGTTCTGTTATTTATTTATCATTTATATGGAAGGTTTTGCCTCCTATTTTTATTTTTATTTTTAAAATTATGATGTTATTCTTATTACACCTATTTTATCATAATTATTTAAAATTAAATTTTTATATGATGTTTAAAATTTTGTTATATAGTTATCATGTCAAACTTGACAAAACTTGAGATCGCTGCCCTTGATTTATCTGGAAAAAATTATTTGACATGGGCAGTAGGTGCAAAGATGCATCTAAAAGCAAATGTGCTTCTTGACACCATTGATAAATGGAAGACCACGTCCGATGAGGAAAAGGCAAAGGCCATGATATTCCTCCGCCATCATATTCATGATACGTTAAAAGATGAATATATTATGAAAGATAATCCCGCAGATCTTTGGCTGTCACTCAAAGATAGGTTTGATCACCATAAATATGTGATCTTACCAAAGACAAGACATGAGTGGCTGAATCTGCGGTTTGAGGATTACAAGAGTGTAAGCGAATATAATTCCGCTTTGTTCGGAATTACTTCGAGGATGATGTTATGTGGAGAAAGTATAAGTGATTTTGATATGATCGAGAAAACTCTCCAAACATTTCATCCAGGAAACGTAGTCCTCCAGCAACAATATCGGGCAAGGGAATTTACCCGATACTCGGATTTAATGCAAGTTCTTCTAGTTGCTGAACAAAATAATGAAATTGTTATAATGAATCATGAATCTCGTCCAACTGGATCGGCTTCATTCCCAGAAGCGAATGTTGTAGCATCCAATACAAATAATTTTCGAGGACGATGGCGTGGTCGCGGTAGAGGCCGTGGACACGGACGTGGCAGAGGTGGTGGACGAGGCCGAGGACAAGGAAGAGGATTCTAGACCAGCGCGTGGAAAGCCAACAAAAATTTTTCCAGAAAATGATGTTGGTCGCGTAAATAAAAGAAAAACAGAAAGTGCCTGTTACAGATGTGGCATGAAAGGCCATTGGGCAAGAACATGTCGTGTGCCAAAACATTTGGCCGATCTGTATCAAGAGTCCCAAAAAGAAAAACGGAAGAATGTCGAAACAAATTTCATCACTGATGAAGCTGGACCTTCCTTTAACGGTCTCAATGATGATGCTCATTTCGATGTTGCTGACTTTCTTGTTGATCCCGAAGTATCAACAGAAAGAAATGATAACTAAATCTATAAGACATGATGCTAGTATTTATGTTCTTTGTATACTATGCTTTTAGTTTTAAACATTTTGTATTATATGCTTTTATTTTGCAGTATGATGTTAAAATAGTTTTGAAAAATAATTTTGTAAAATAGATTTTATACTATTTTGTTAAAATAAGTTTGTAAAATATTTTTAAAATAATTTTGTAAAATAGTTTTAAAATAATTTTTTTAAAATAATTTTCTAACCTTATGTTACATAACATTTCGTTTCTTTTTATTAATACATCTCTGATTAATATTGTTATACCAGACAATGTCAGAACTTGAGATTATGGACGGAGATACATGTCTGGCAGATAGTGCGACAACGCACACAATACTTAGAGATAAAAAGTATTTCTCCATTCTTAATTTAAAAGACTCCGCCGGAAACGTGAGTACTGTATCTGGTAATGCAAATATTATTATGGGCTCAGGAAAAGCCAGGTTTTCAATGCCAAGGGGAACAAAGTTTGAGATAAATGATGCATTATATTCCCCCAGTTCATAAATAAATTTATTAAGTTTCAAAGATATCCGGAAAAATGGATATCATATCGAAACAAAGAATAAGAATGACATTGAATATCTTTGCATTACATCAGAAAAGAAGCATATATTGGAACAATTACCAATGATGTCTTCTGGATTATATTGCACAAAGATTTATATGACTGAGTCCTATGCTGTAGTAAACCAGCAGTTTACTAATATATTTAAAATATGGCATGAAAGGTTAGGGCATCTAGGATCAGTCATGATGAGAAGGATTGTGCAAAACTCTAGCGGACATCCATTGAAAAACCAAAAGATTTTTCAATCTAGAGATTTTTCATGTTCCGCATGTTCTCAAGGAAAACTAATAACTCGGCCATCACCGGCTAAAGTTGGGAATGAAAATCCAGTATTCTTAGAGAGAATACATGGTGATATATGTGGACCTATACATCCACCATGCGGGCCGTTTCGCTATTTTATGGTATTAATTGATGCATCGAGTAGATGGTCACACGTGTGTCTGTTGACAACACGGAATACGGCTTTCGCAAAATTCATTACCCAAATAATCAGATTAAGAGCACAAATTCCTGATTATGCCATAAAGAAAGTTAGGCTTGATAACGCCGGTGAATTCACTTCACAAGCTTTCAATAATTATTGTATGGCAATGGGGATTGATGTTGAGCACCCAGTTCCCAATGTTCATACACAAAATGGCATGGCTGAAAATTTAATTAAACGGTTGCAACTCATTGCAAGGCCGTTAATCTTGAGAACAAATCTCCCAATTCATGTATGGGGACATGCTATATTGCATGCTGCGGCATTGGTCCAGATTAGACCAAGTGCATATAATAAATATTCTCCATTACAGTTAACATCTGGCCAAGAATCCAATATATCCCATCTTCGTGTTTTTGGATGTGCGGTTTATGTCCCTATAGCTCCGCCACAAAGAACAAAAATGAGACCTCAAAGGAGACTTGGGATATATGTCGGGTTTACGTCACCGAGTATAATTCGATATCTTGAACCAGAAACTGGTGATATGTTTACGGCACGTTTTGCCGATTGCCATTTTAATAAAGATGAATTTCCGGCGTTAGGGGGAGGAATTAAAGGAATCCCAAAAGATATTACTTGGTGTGCACCATCTTTAGTACAAAACAACGCGAGTTGGAAGTTCAGAAAATTGTACACTTGCAAAATTTGGCAAACCAGTTACCTGATGCGTTCACAAATACAAAAAGGGTGACAAAATCATATATACCCGCTTCAAATGTTCCATCAAGAATCAATGTTCCAGAAGAACAAATCGATGGAAACAAAGCGAATGAACCTAAGGTTCAATTAAAGAGGGGGAGGCCGATGGGCTCAAAAGATAAAAATCCTCGAAAGAAAAAGAAATTGGGAGAACAAAATGAGAAGGTTCTAGAGGAACCATATAAAGAAAAATATCCAGAAGATATGTATGAAAGGGTTCCGGAAGAACCAGAGGAAGAAAATGAACATGATTCAGAAACATATGAGATTTCCATTAATTATGCCCAAAATGGAAAAATATGGGTTAGAGATGAAATCGATGATACTAATAGAATACTCTCTTTCTCTGTATCTAAAGAAATTGATCAAGATGATCCAGACCCAAAGTCTATATCAGAATGCCACGAAAGATCTGATTGGGAAAAATGGCAAATGGCCATGAGAAATGAATTAGACTCTCTTAATAAAAGAGATGTTTTTGGACCTATAGTTATTACACCAAAAGATGTAATCCCAGTCGGATATAAGTGGGTCTTTGTGCGAAAAAGAAATGAGAAGAACGAAGTCACACGATATAAAGCCCGACTTGTGGCACAAGGTTTTTCTCAAAGACCGGGAATTGATTATGAAGAGACATATTCTCCGGTTATGGATGCAATCACATTTAGGTACTTAATGAGCTTGGTGGCATCTATGAATTTAGAAATGTACCTAATGGATGTTGTGACTGCATATCTTTATGGATCACTTGATACTGATATATACATGAAAATCCCAGAAAGATTAAAGATCCCGGAAGGATTAAAAGTGCATGAAGCATCATCTAAGGAAATATGTTCGGTCAAATTACAACGATCACTGTATGGATTAAAGCAATCCGGACGCATGTGGTATAATCGCTTAAGTGAATATTTGTTAAGTAAAGGATACATTAACAATGCGATATGTCCTTGCGTGTTTATTAAGAAATCCTCATCAGGATTTGTGATCATTGCAGTATACGTAGATGACCTGAACATAATTGGAACTCAAAAGGAAATTGATGATGCAAGAACTCATATGAAAGAGGAGTTTGAAATGAAAGATCTTGGAAAGACAAAATTTTGTCTAGGGCTTCAAATTGAACATCTCAAAAATGGAATTTTTGTGCATCAATCAAATTACACCAAAAGAGTGTTAAAACGCTGTAATATGGATAAAACGACTCCTTTGAGTACTCCAATGGTTAATAGATCGCTTGATGTTTTCAAGGATCCATTTCGACCTTGTGAAAATGGCGAGAAAATATTAGGTCCAGAAGTACCTTATATGAGCGCTATTGGTGGACTTATGTATCTTGCTAATTGTACTCGACCAGATATAGCTTTTGCTACTAATCTACTTGTAAGATACAGTTCATCTCCTACTCGTAGACATTGGAACGGAGTAAAACACATATTCCGTTACCTTCAAGGTACGATTGATTTTGGATTATTTTATTCAAGAAACCCCGAGGTTGGTCTTGTTGGTTTTGCAGATGCAAGTTATTTGTCTGATCCGCATAAAGCTCGTTCGCAAACTGGATACGTTTTTACAATTGGTGGAACTGCAATCTCATGGCGGTCTCAGAAACAGACTTTGGTAGCTACTTCTTCGAATCATGCCGAAATCATTGCACTTCATGAAGCATGCAGAGAGTGTGTATGGCTCAGATCAATGACTCAACATATTCAAGAAGCAAGCGGAATAACCATAAACAAAGAGCCGACAATTATATTTGAAGATAATTCTGCATGTGTTGTCCAAATCAAAGAAGGCTACATCAAGAGCGATAGGACGAAACATATTCCTCCAAGAACTCAAAGAGAAGAAGAAGATTGATGTTCAATATATTCGTTCAAGTGACAACGTAGCAGATTTATTCACAAAGGCGCTCCCGACTACTACATTCCGGAAACATGATCAGAGTATCAGAATTCACCATCTACGAGACCTCTAAAGAAAAGATTATATATATATTTTTTCCAGGGGGAGACTGCACTCTTTTTTCCTTGTCATGGTTTTTATCCCACTGGGTTTTTCCATGATAAGGTTTTTAACGAGGCAGTATAAAAATATCAAAACATAAATAGATATTTAAGGGAAAGTATTATAAAATATAAATATCTATTAATATTATAATAATATGAGGCACTATTCTTACCGACTTAATCTTCTATATAAAGAGATGTATTGTTTCATAATAGACACAAAAATGAGAGTTGTTGATTCTCTTTCTTTATGTCTCACAATCTTCCTCTCTTATGTAAAACATATATATAATATATACATAAAATATATACATATATATAATACATATATATACATATATATATATACACAAATCTCATCTTATATAATATATAGTTTATAATAAATTGTAGGTATTTGGGCTTTATTGAACGGGCTTGCACATTTCGCAGAAAGTGTAGTGTAAATGATTTGCTGCATGTGGTCATTTTATAATCGCTGAAAACGTAGCTGACGTGGCAAATTTTTAGACGATTTTCTTTTGCTGACGTGTCTGGCCTCAAGAGCCTCGAACTGTTGCAGAAGTCATTTTTCCTACATGACGGCTCTATAACGAATTTAAGATTTGCTTTGCCAAAAATACCTTTAATAAAATCTCTATTCACAAGCCTTGCCATCGACGATTTTTTTAACAAAATATCTGGAATTTGATTTTTGAAACTGGATTTGGATTCTGTTGAACCCATAAAAATATAAGGTGGTGCTAAGCCCAAATTTTTGTAGTCCATAAATCGGTAAAGAAAAAACCTAGCTACATCTCTACAATAAATATCATGCTTAGTCTCCAAATTCATATTCGGCTGCGTCACATTTTTTTTTAACTTATGATGTTCTTTCATAGCTTCGATTTCTTTGTTCTTCAATATAATAGGTCATGATATTCTTTCAAACTTCTTCTTTTTTTCCTGGCTCTCTGTGTGATTTTTTTTTTAATGTTAAGTCTAATTGGATGTTTTGTGTAATGAAGTTTGATTTTTTCTTTTCTTTTTTTATGAAAGATTTCTTGTAGCTTAGGGTGTAGTCGAGTTTATGTATTTTTACTTTCTTCTGTGTTGTTAGATTTTCGTCTTTGTCTTTGGATGTTGATTTGTATTTCTTCTCTGTTTTTCTCTGTGTTTGTTGTTCATATCCATACTAATGTGATTTACTTTTTTCTTTTCTTAAATATTTGAACACTAGAAAGAAAGCACCCACAAATTCTCAAAGAGATACTTCAACGAGGGTTTAACAGATAGCGTTTGCTCCATCCACACTCCATTAATGGTACATCTTAGGGCGACCGCTCGCGCTGCCGTTCGCGAGAACCATGTAAGCATTGAGCAGTCTTAGTGCTTCGTCTTTAGCAGCGAGCATGGTGAGAACGACGTTGATTGATGCAAGAAAAAAGACGAAGTTCGTGTCTTTCTCTATGGCAGAGATTACTTCCCCCGCAAGAAACATAGCAACGTTTTGATTATTCATCGCTTCTCCCACATCAATCTTTGAGAGACTGGAGCTTGCGATTTCAGATGTGCTAAGGTTTTGTTTTGTTCCACATCTTTTTCAGATTCATGTTGAATTTTGTAATTAAGAACAAGAAAATTGACATTATTCTCAGAATGTAAAAAAGAAAACGGTTAAAATCCAATGCTCTAATTCAATCGATAATGTGTGTACATCTCTTTAAGAATTTTGTTAATCTCATTGTTTCTGACCTTTTCGTTCAGTTTAGGGTTTTTGATTAAGCAAATTAAATGATTTATTTGAAAAAAAAAATTCAAGAGTAATCGTGAGCCTTAAAATTGTGCTCGGTGGCACATTCATAATTTAGTGTTTAAACGTCTTGATTTATTAAGGGTTTAGCATGTATATTTATGTTAACTCTTTGTATACATTTTTTTTGTTTGCTGCTTTATTTTCGATATTAAGTCATGAATTTTACATTATGGTTGTTACCTCATGTTTTATATTTGGTAAACGAATTTATTTTGTTACATATTTTGTTTGGCATGTTTCATTGTTGTTAGCTATGTATTGTTTAATTTTATAGTCGATTTGATTATGGATTGGTGTTTGAAAATATTTTTTATTTGTCTATGCTAGATTTGTATCGGTCATCTTGCTTGCTCAGTTATATCTCCAATGCCTGACAAAAGCTTTTGGTTTGTTTTTGCAAACCCTAGGACGTCCAAGACAAGATTGAGATCAAATGCCTATACACTCGAGATTCTTTACCATTACATGACAACTCTAAAGCTCAAATCGTTTTGTTTGTTCGAAACAGACGTGACTCTGTTCAGATTCGTCCGCTCTTCTTACTCTTTCTACTGTAATTAATAAATACATTATCGCAGTTTAGAGTCATACGGTTCTCTTTGCTGTAGACGAATGCATCTCTTCTCACATCAATCTCTCGATGTTTTTGTTGTTTATTATACGATTTAGTTTATCTATGATTTGTAATGTTAGCAAAAGGATACGACCAAGGAAGGACGAATCCTGCCGCGATTGATATTAAACTCCTTTTAAATGTAATAATGTCTCATATTCTACATTACTTTATTTTTTCGCGATCTGCTTATACAATTAACGATTCGTATAATCGTCCATATTGAATTTATGCAAAGATTAATGCCATAAGATGGGGTTTAGGCAGCAGAATGTGAAGAAAATAGTGATGCATATATAGAATAATTAATGTTGATTAGGTTTTAGTTTCCAAGATTCAATTGCCTCTCTCACTTTCTCTTTTCTGATTTTTAATTGCCTTGCAAGTTTAAATTAAGTCCCATATTGTTGATGGTGTAAGTCATTCACTGATTTGCTTGGTACAACTTGTGGTGGTATTTGTGTGCTTCTCTCCACCAAAAATAAGTTAGCCACCACTGTGTTTATCTCAAGGAAACAAAGAGAGAAAAAAAACGTCAATGGAGATTGGGATCTTGTTTTGTCCTTCTCTAATTGACATTAAATTTTCCTTCTTACATGCGAGAATTATTATAGGTAAGTGATGTGTTTTATTACATATTTTGTTTCACATGATTCATCGTTGTGTTTGTATACGGTATGTTTGTGATTTTTTACCTTATTATTTTCCTTTTTTTACAGATTTGAACGTGATCATTTGAGGTATAATTTTCATTTACGTATGTTTTTCTTTTTAGTTCTTCGTATATATTTAATTGTTTGTTATTTGGGTTCCATCTGATATTTGTTTTGATGGTTAATATTTCGTTGTTCTAAATTTGTATGTGTGGAGCAAAGACAGCACATGCAACAAACGGATGGTTTGGAGCAGCAATGCATGCTCTTGGAAAGTCGTGGATCGTTTACAAGATCAGACAACCAAGGGTTCAATAAATCCAGCATCTCTAGCAAAAACTGCAATTAAAACAGTAGCCAAGGAAAAATAAGGAGGTATGGAGGAAGCCTTTTCTCTTATGGAGTGATGATACTTTGTACCCTTTACATGCATCTCCTCGGTCCAAAATCCATTTTTTAATTCTTCGAAAAAAAGTATACTTCTTTTTTCCGAAGTGTTTGGCTCTCCATCTACTGTTCTCTTACCGCCAAAGTGTTCTGGCATGACCAAAACAAAATAAATTTGTTCCTTTTCTACAAACTCGAGTTTTTTTTTTTTTTTTTTTTTTATTATAACCCGAATAGCTCTGTTTATTCTTTTCGCTGCATCTATATGTGTGTTGAAGCTGAGATTTCTTTTCAGAATTTGGTAACCATGGTTTGTATCAGCTTCAGGCGATTGGGGAGGAACCTGATGTAGAGTCTCCATCCTCTAGTCTGATGGAGTCTGAAGAGGGTTTTCATCCCGTCTTTTTTTTTTTCAGCCTAGACGACTTAAGAACCATGTTAGGATTGACCAAGTAGAGAGTATGATGCCGCTCATGGGCATGAAAATCCTAAACCTTTTTGAGGAAGAAACCCCTTAGATATCTTCACTTTGTGGACGGGGTCCACGCTCCTCTCTAATAAGGATATTCAGGCCCGGTTTGGCCATCAACAACATGGCTGTCTCTCAGCTTCCAGGTCAGCCAAGTGCTGTGTTGACGGTGGAAAAGAATGTGAGTGATGAGTTTCATGCGTATATCGTTGTTTCTTTTACCAATGCTACTCTTGTTCTTTCGATTGGTGAAACCGCTAAAGAGGTTAATGACAGTGGGTTTCTTGATACTACCCCTTCGGTGGCTGTCTCTCTGATCGGTGATGATTCTCTCATGCAAGTCCATCCCAATGGTATTCGCCGCATAAGGGAAGATTGGCGCATCAATGAATGGAGAACTCTTGGTAAGAGATCGATTGTTAAAGTTGGGTATAATCGGCTTTAAGTGGTCATTGCATTGAGTGGGGGAGAGCTTATACACTTTGAGGCAGATATGACTGGCCAGCTGATGGAGGTGGAGAAACATGAAATTTCAGGAGATGTGGCTTGCCTGCACATTGCTCCTGTTCCTGAAGGAAGTCAGAGATCTCGCTTTCTTGCTCTGGGGTCTTATGATAATCTGGTGCGCATTTTATCTTTGGATCCAGATGACTGTCTGCAGATTCTCAGCGTGCAGAGCCTCTGCTATTCTTAAAAGTTCAAGCATCAATTGGTGGGGAGGATGGTGCTGATCACCTGGCGAGTCTCTTCCTTAACTCAGGTTCGCAGAACGGTGTTCTATTCAAAACAGTGGTGGATATGGTGACTGGCCAACTTTCTGATTCTCGTACTCGGTTCTTGGGGATGAAGCCTCCCAAGTTATTCTCCAATTCTGTGAGAGGTCGGTCTGCGATGATGTGTTTGTCTAGTCGACCTTGGCTTTATTATATTCATCAGGGACACTTCCACTTGACGCCTCCCCTTTCATCTGATTAGTGTGTTGAAGGTGTGCGACCTTGTTTAAATAGTATTTCAAAATATTTTTGATAATTAGAAGAGTTATTAATTAAAAGGTAAATATATATATTAAGAAAATTTAATAATATATTTAGTTGGGTATAAAAAAGAAAAAATATTAAATTAAATTAAATTTTCAGCAATTATTTTCTCTTTTCTTTCCAACTGTAATACAGTTTTATCAATTGTATTCATTATATGTGTATAACCGACGTATAATAGCTCCGGGTAGATTTTGTATTACACAAAATGTGAGTCTGCAAGTTTTTTTTTTTTTTTTTTCATCTAAATATTTTGATTTTACCATTGATCGGATACATCTTACAAAGGATCGTACAACAAGAACGGAGTCCAAAAGAGGGGAGCGAAGCTCAAATAAGAGGAACATACAAACTCGGAAATAAAATACAAGTTAAATCTAAACTAACAAACCAATGAGTATGGCGATGACCAAGAGCCAACCTGAACCAAAGGAATATGAAGTGTAGACAAACCGCACGACCTAATTCTTCTTGAAGAAATGAAGACGGATCATGACCTATTTTACTGCTCCCCCAATCAGAAAAATCAAGGTGAGACGATGGCAAATAACCCATCCATAACCTTCCAATAGACCCTGACTCAAGGACTGATTTTAGCATTCAAAGATCAGAACTAATTTTGAAGAAATTGGAGATTATAGCCAACATATGTCTAAAATCCAAGTCAGAGCTCCCGGTCAAACCATAAACAGAGATAAGTTAGCCACTAAACAAACCAAAGAACCACAAAACCAAACAAAGGATAATTTCAACACGAGACATAAGTTAAAGAAAATCAGAGACAAGACGAAGCAAAACCAAGAGCCAATCCGGGGCAAAACCATCACAACTCGTCCTTGAAGCAAACCCCAACTCCCCAAGACAACGAGAGGTGAGAAGAGAAACCAAATCTGAAGGAGAAAAGGACATCTCTTCACCTGGAAAAACGAACCCTTCACCACGGCATCCAGATCTGGCTCAGCCTCTACCACCACCTAAGGCCTACCCCCGCCAGATCACTCACCCCTCCAAGTCTTTTGCAAAGAAACCATCTTTGGAGACTAAAACTGTGGTTGTAACCGAAAAGACTAAGATAAGACAAGTAAAGAGTAAAAACAAGGGTTTCCGGCGTCGATGCTGTGTTAGCCACCGACCGCCGGAGCCAAACGTGGCAGATCGAGAAGGGAAACTGTTGGACGGTTAGGGTTTTATCGCCAAGGAGCAGCCGTGCCTTTTTCAGACACTTATATGTATATGGATATGGGTTAAATGAGAAATGACTAAAGATGTATAGTTATATTTTATTTTGTGAGTCTGCAAGTTAATCAAGCATCTTATTATATAAAAATATATCACCTTATTCAATAACAAGATTTAATATCTGACAGGTCCAGGCCCAGACCCAGTAAGATGGTATGTGGCTATATCGAGCGATAGACGAAGATGAGTTAAAGCATCCTTAATGTTAGCACTTTTAAGAGTATCTTAAGACAAAAAGTAATTAAAAAAATATTTAATTTGATTGATAATTTTTTATGAAAAGTTCTATACAAGAAACTTAAAGACATGGTTTTGAAAGTATCATAATATTTTTAATACTAAAAAATTATTTAAAAGCCCTTAGTGAGTTTAGCATTAATGACGCTCTTAGGCACATATCTAACCCTAATTCTCTCTCTCTCATCCGAAGCTTCTCAACCATGGGCAGGTTTTTCCCCGCGGACTCCGGCGAGCACTGTAAGATTTGATGTTTGATTGAGGATTGTATTTAGGATTTGATGTTTGATTTCATCGGATCTGATTTTGTTTCGTTGGTTCTCGCAGTTTTGTACAGTCCCGTAGTTGTTTTTTTGGATACGACCGATATCGCAAAATTTGAACAACGCGAACCTGATTTTTATATAGACAAAATCAATGCCTTTATGGAGGCTGAAGGTCATGAGCCGTGGACCTACGTCAATTTTTTCGGTACGGCACCGGATTATTGGACTCGTTGCAAGGGTATTCGCGAACTTACAATACATCCTTCATCTCGAGGTGAACGATTACTTTACTTTAAATAAAATCATCTTGTTCTTCTTTTTTAACTTACATGTATGTAATCTACATCTCATTGATATATATATTTTTTCAGAGGATAAAGATGTCATAATGGACATGATGTTAGGATTTGCTATCATGTCCGTGATGAACTGTACCAGTTATTATGGACAAAGAAGGATGCTCATACTCTCAAACAGCCTAGAGCACACCAACTTGCCCATCGTTCGTGCGTTTTTGGAAAAAGAGATGGGTTGTATTGTTGTCTCAGCGTCCCCGGATGCAATCTTTGATGGTGAAGGTGGTTGTTCTGGTTCTGTCTAATTTCGGTATATTAGACAATGATTTCATTTAGTTTTGGTTGTTTGTTTGTTTCATCACTATATATGATCTTGAAACTCTATCCTTTTATCTTGTCCTTTTAGTTTCACTCTTGTCTTTGTCCTTATAGTTTTTCACTCTTGAGATTTCCCTGTGGATTTAAATAAATAATTAGTTGATTCAATGGTAAAAATGATGGTGGTGAATCAAATCAAGATATTTTTGATTCTCTGACAACACCGTAATTCACATTCAATCGCAAGTTTTCTGTTAGTTACCACCGTTAATTATTATACAACATAACCCAACTACCAAAAAATAATCTTGCTTGATAAAATCCCAACTCTCCCTTTAATCCTTCTTAGAACTAACTACCCCTTCTTGGCTTCAGCTCTCCATTCTTCTCAATTTCACTACGTAAAGATTACACAAGCTATTTACCTCACTATTTGACTATCAAAGAAGCTATCTATTGTTAGACTGCAAGCCACTCCCTCTCAAGTGCTGCTTTGTCATTTCCCGAGCAAACTCTGCGAATGTCATCCCATCCCTTAACCGAGACCATAGAGGTGGAACAATTTCGTGTATGTCTACTTTAGGGACCTCTTCTGTATCACGGAGACAATCTGACCTTAGATGCTCCATTGTATATTCTGAGACTGAGAAAGATTGGCTTCACTTTGGCTGTAATGAACACCAGAAATGTCTCTCGGCTTCTGTGCTCCAGCTTCTCTGGTCAAATTGAAGCTTCCCTTTTGACAAAATATCAGCAGATTCTCCAATTTGGACTAGAAAACTGCCCTGTTGAGTGTTGACCATGTAGAACTTGTTCTTGCTGGGATGATACATCTGCAGATACGAGTGGCTGCTAGTCAAATTGCATTCTTGGTAATGTTTGCGTTTCTCTCATCGAGGGATTAACAAGATGAGTTCGAATTGTGAATGTGTGTGCGTTTTCTTCAGGCAGTCTTTTCAGTGACCTCATGACGATGCATCTGTCTCATCACTCCCGTTTGCTATGGAGAAATCTCTGTTTTCATGGTAGAATCGGAAATTCGTGCAATCGGAACTTCTCTCGATTACCACGAAGGTGATTCTTTGCTATTGTGTCATTTTCAAGTCTCTCGATTATTACCTTGTGTTCTTTGCTCTATCTGAAATTTTGGTACTGATTAGTGTAAGATTTAGTAGCTTTTTCTGAATCGAAATTGAATGTTGTTTCTGTAAACTCAAAATTGATATTGTGGTTTAGTTATTCTTTTCTTTCTAGACTTCATTGAAGTTTTTAGTCCAATGTTGCACCAACATATGTAGAGTTCAGTACTATTGCAGTTCCACCTGTAATTTGGAAGCAGCTGTTTCTGAATACTCCAATGAGGCGGCTATACTGGCGATATATTGGCTTTGAAAAGTGAAGATGTTGGTCCAAAGTCGATAAGATATCCCTTCAAGCCAGAAGAAAGAGCGGCAAGTAGCGCTGCTTCTTCAAATGGCAGAGTGATGCTTATCGATGGAACATCCATTATTTACAGGGCTTACTATAAGCTTTTAGGTATGCTACACATGTGTTCATAGAATTGTGGTTTTTGTTTCCCGCGGGTCTCACACTTAGTGACATTTGATTGGGGCAAATTGCAGCAAGGTTGAATCATGGTCACCTGGCTCACGCTGGACTCACCATCATGGTTGATGGAAACGCGGACTGGGTTTTTACAATATTTTCAGCCCTTTCTCTTGTAAGTGAAACCATTCTTTATTGTGTCTGATATATTCATGTGTATTGTACTCAAATTTGATGATTGAATAAAAGCTTCTTGTAGCATTTTGGATGGCATTGTGTTTCTCAACTTAAAGCTTAAGTATCCTATTCTAACTTTAGGATTCGACTTCTGACCTCCTCTGCATTGTGTTTTCGTTTGCAGCTAATTGATGTTCTGAAATTTCTCCCATCCCATGGGGCGGTATATTCCATTTACCATTTTATCTCTCATTTCTTTATCTCTGTGATAATCAGATGAAGCTCTTATAGGTTTCTTTTTTGACATTTCCTAACTGCTTGATGTTGGATATCCCCTACTGACCTCAATTAACTGTGTCCATGCAGGTGGTGTTCGACCATGATGGTGAGTCTTAATATAAGCAGACCCATCATTGCGTTTGCCATAATTTGTTAAATTCATGGACGTCTAGCTATTTCCTGTGGTGTTTTAGGAATAATTCAGGTTTTTTGGGGACTTTTAGGGTCTATAGTTAACCACTTTGAGTTTGCGTGTCAGGTGATATGAAAAAATTAGTTGATAAGCCATTAATCTAGTCGTAATATGATAGTTGCCCTCTGAATTTCCTGATTATTTTACTAGCGTGTGAATGCTTGCCGTAATCGATTGATGCTATTTGCTCCACAAGTCATCTATAGAGATACTATTCATTATATGTCCTCTTTCATATGATATATAATTATTGTGTTCAGCTTGTTGAATCTTGTCTACACAACTTGCCCCAAAATTGTATTGGAGTTTTTTAAAGAAATTGAAGTATTCAACTTCATTTGTTTCATAGTTGTTGGTAAGAACTTTCAGTTTCCAGTTTCTGGCCACCACTGATTTTTTTATTTGATTGGCCTAAGAGAAAGCAGATGGAGACCTTAGATAG
This sequence comes from Arabis hirsuta, assembly GCA_964056655.1. Classification (NCBI taxonomy): domain Eukaryota; kingdom Viridiplantae; phylum Streptophyta; class Magnoliopsida; order Brassicales; family Brassicaceae; genus Arabis; species Arabis hirsuta. Next base: position 7,959,620 of record OZ053310.1, on the reverse strand, counting down.
TGATATATTTACCAAGAATTGGTTACTTGATATGGAATCTTCTACTAACCTATCAAGAGAGAGTTTTCTAGTAATGCATGATAGTGGTAGCTGGTAATCCGACAATAGTGCATGATAGTGGTAACTGGTAATCTGACAAATATATCATCTAGTAAGCAGGGTTATGTGGGACAAGAAGATTGAATGGTTTGTGGACCTGTATGTCTCTAGTTTACTCTTCTTTGACAAAATAGAGTCTTGTTTCAGGAGTTCCTTGTGGCAGTACTTCTAATTGATCAAATGGCAAAAGGTAAACTCGATGTCCTTAGTCAAACTACAGTTAATAATATTAGTTAGATCAGTTGACAGTATAAGAAATGGATTTTTTGCATGGGAGTTAAGATAGCATGCTGACTTGATAGTGATAAATGTAACATCACCGCTAAGGATTTCATATGCTACACAAGCCTTCAGTACATTGTTTCTATAAAATTTTACTTGTAGTTTGAACTGATCTCCTGCCGTGTGTCTAAGAGAAGTTATTCTAAATATTATGGCTTACTTGCTAAGGGTGACATTTGAAGTGAAATGCTAGCTTTGTCCTCCTTTGGGTTGTTTGCTTGCAGCTTTTTGGCAGTCATAAACTATGGTGAAGAGAGTGGGTCGTAAGCGCTTCTATGGCAATCTTTTGCGATATATAAATTAGAACTTAGGTCACTTCCTATGACGATGGTCCAGTTTGATGATGGACACTTTAAATTGATTTCTAAATATATATGTTGCCGATGGGGCATATCTAGTTGCCAAATTGCCAATAGGGCCTAGTTAGCTGCAATGCTGAGTCTGCTGTTGTCTTTTGCTGTTACTGTTTTGTGCATAGATATGTATATCCAAAAAAACCCTCTACTTCTAAGTGATGAGAACGTTTGACTCCTCATAATTGTGAATTATGCTTTTCTTTTCTCCCTTTCCTTTGTGCAGAGTGTGAGGAATGATTTTGTTATGTGCTTTTTTCTGTGCTTTAAAATTTACAGGCATGAACTTCCGTCATACTCTATACCCTGCCTATAAAAGTAATCGTCCCCCCACACCTGATACCATAGTACAAGGACTTTATCTCAAAGCGTCCATTAAGGCAATGTCTATAAAGGTTATAGAGGTAAATCATACACATGATTTCCAATTTGTCCTTTTCCTAGTTGTGGACTGAACATATGCTTGTTGCCACCTTACAGGTTCGAGTTGTCTCTCCGGACAAAGACTTCTTTCAGATTCTTTCTCCTTCGCTGCGTCTTCTTCGATTAACACCACGGGGATCAGAGTAAGAAATTCATGTTAGATGAACTCTTGTCTCATTATAGAATATCGCGTAATATAGAAACCTTGTTAGACTTAGACATTAGACACGTTTACTTATGTAATTAGGATGTAGATTTGGCTTAGAAATTTCTTCTGTTTAATATGTTAGAGAGGGTCCTTCTCCTTTCACATATATGATTCTAATCTTTGATATTTGTAGAACCTTCCACCTCCTCCTTCGAATGTTCGACCTTCAAACTTATGAGTACTAATAACTTCTTTAATCACCATATTTTTCCAGTTCAATAATTCTCAAGTAAAAGCAAATTACTAAAGAAAGTACATAACAACTAAAAAGAAAAACCGAAAGAATTACATATAAGAAAAACAAAGAAGATGAATAGAAGTCAAGATCCCATCGTAAGTAATGTCGATACTATGAAACTTGATAGAACCATCGGTTTGTAACAGGTTTATATGAAATCAATCTAATTTTTTTTAATAGAGCTTAAACTAATGCCTACGTTTAAATTTCTGATTCTAGGAAAATCTGTTGGATTTTTAATATGAAATCAATCTATTTTTTTTTTAATAGAGCTTAAACTAATGCCTACGTTTAAAAACAATTTAACAAACATTTTATCAAAAAGAAAAAGAGAGATTAACTAGAATAACCTACTTTTTTTTTTTAAATAGCTAGAATAATCTTATTATTTTTTTATTATTGAAATAACCTATTCTAAATTTTTTTTTTTTTATAATACCAAAATTGTCATTTGCAGACTCTACCAAAATATTGGCAGATTCTACTGATGTATTAACAGATTCTGCTAATATCTAAAAATACGCAGACTTTATTAAAATATTGGTAGATTCTGCCGAACATTGGCAGATTCTGCCGAAACATTGGTAGACTCTGCCGAAATATTGGCAGACTTCGCCGATATATTGGTAGATTCTGCCGAATCATTGGCAGACTTTGCGGAAATATTGGTAGACTCTACCGATGTATTGGCAGACTCTGCCAATATCTAAAAATATGTAGACTTTGCTAAAATATTGGTAAACTCTGCCGAACATTGGCATAGTCTATCAATGTTCGGCAGAATCTGCCAATGACAATTTTGGTATAAAAAAAAAAAATAGTAAAGTTATTCTAGCTATTTTAAAAAAAAAAAAAGTTATTCTAGGTAAATTTTTCAAAAAAAAATCAATTTAACAAACACTACAAATCTCTGGCCAACAGAAGACGACGATGCGTCGGTAATGGAAGCTTTCATTAGCTCCGATCACTCCTTCCTTTGGCCACTACAACAACAACCACCGTCTCTTCTTCCTCCTCCAACAAAACAACAACCGTCTCAGACCAACGAAGACCATCTCCAAAGCTCCAAGCTTTAATCGAAGGAGCAGAACAAAACTGGACTTACGCCGTTTTTTTGGCAATCCTCTCACGAGTTCGTCGGGGAAGACGGCGGAGACGACGACAACAACAACGCTTATACTCTTTTGTGTTGGAGAGATGGTTATTACAAAGGAGGAGAAGAAGATAAATCTATAAAGAATAAATCTTTGAGTAACCCAACAGAGCAAGAACATCGACACTACAAGAAAACAGCCACTATTCCGACGGCCAATATTTCCGTCGGAATTTTCCGACGGCTTACCGACAGATTTCCGACTAACATCTAGTCCGTCGGTATTCCGTCGCAAAATTCCGACGGAATACCGACGGTTTTATCTACTGTCGGTATTCCGTCGGAAATCCGTCGTTTGTACCGACGGATTTCCGACGGAAAATAATCTGTCGTAATATTCTGATGACTTTCCGACGGACTACCGACGGAAATCCGATATTTTCGATGTCGGCAAATTTGAGTGGTTACCATTCGTTAGCGGTGGCCGATGGGATTGGTGGGGTGTTATGTCGGAGTTTTGTGATGGATTTCTGACGGAAATCCGTTTTATATAACTTACTTCGTGTCTTCGTTCATTCATAACACAATTTTACAAATCAAAAAAATTTGTTAGCGATGAGTTCATATTTTCGGTCTTGGATGGACGAGCCAATGATGGATATGGGCTCGAACTTATTAACATCCGCTTACGCTGCAGGTATATGCGAGTTCATGAATTTACCCAAAAACCAAGATGCAGCAAAAAAGGTCAGGATATCAAATGTCCATGTTCTAATTGCTGTAACAGAATTAGTGTTGCGGTTCATACTGTTTGGAATCACTTATATAGATATGGATTTAGGCCGGGATATAAGGTTTGGTTTTTACATGGAAAAAGCAATTACGAATATGGTAGTACTAGTAGTAATGCACCTTATTTTCCGGATAGCGTAGAAGAACGTACAACGGAAGTAGATGTTGGGGTAAGTACGGTTGCGATGGTTAACGACGCGTTTAGAGAGAATTTGCAGTCGGGTGGTTATGAGGGTGATAGGGTTGAAGAACCTAATTTAGAAGCTCGAAGGTTTTTTGATATGTTAGACGCATCAAAGCAACCACTGTACAGCGGTTGTAGGGAAGGGCATTCACCGTTATCTTCTGCTAGTAGGATGATGAACATGAAGACCGATTACAATTTGTCCGAAGAATGTGTTGATGCATTCGCCGAGTTTGTGAAAGATGTTTTGCCAGAGGATAATATTTCTCCAGCATCATACTACGAGGTCCAGAAACTTGTTGCCGGTCTTGGTTTGCCCTACCAGATAATAGATGTGTGCATCGACAACTGCATGCTATACTGGAGAGAATATGAGAACAGGAAAAAATGTAAATTTTTCCGTAAACCACGGTTCCAAGACACAAGTGGCAGAGTGAAGATTCTTTTCAAACGGATGTGGTATTTACCATTAACAGAGAGGTTGAAGAGGCTGTATCAATCAGAACGCACTGCTAAGGCTATGAGATGGCATGCAGAGCATAATCAAGATGGAGATATTACGCATCCTTCTGACGCAGAAGCGTGGAAACACTTTCAATCCGTATATCCAGATTTCGCATACGAACACCGAAATGTATACCTCGGCTTATCCACTGATGGTTTCAACCCATTTGGAAAGCATGGAAGAAAATATTCATTGTGGCCGGTCATCGTAACACCTTACAATTTGCCTCCTTCTATGTGCATGCGGCGAGAGTTCCTGTTTCTCTCAGTTCTAGTTCCTGGGCCAGATCATCCAAGACGATCACTCGATATATTCCTCCAACCATTGATCTATGAGTTGCAGATGTTGTGGGAGCATGGTGTTGAGGCATTTGATGTTTTAATCCAGCACAATTTCAACTTGCGTGCGGTTCTTATGTGGATCATAAGCGATTTCCGGCGTACGGTATGTTATCTGGATGGACAACGCATGGAAGATTGGCATGTCCTTATTGCCAAGACAATACTTCAGCATTCCAATTGCAGAACGGAAGGAAGACTTCATGGTTTGATTGCCATAGGTGTTTTTTGCCGGCAAATCATCCATATCGTCGGTCTAGAAGACATTTTAGAAAGAATTTTCCAGTGTTTACTGGTCCACCTCCAGAGATAGATGGTCGCAGCATATTGGAACAGTTACGAGATTTTGGTGCAGAGCGAACTCCTGAATGTGGGGGTAATGGCCATCACCCCGTCGACGGCTGTGGGGAATATCACAATTGGCATAAGAAAAGTATTTTTTGGGATTTGCCTTATTGGAAAGATCATCTACTGCGGCATAATCTAGATGTCATGCATGTTGAAAAGAATTTCTTTGACAACATCATGAACATCATTTTAAATGTACCAGGAAAGACAAAAGATAACTGGAAATCTAGATTAGACTTGCCATTGATTTGTTCAAGGGCATCCCTTCATGTTTTGCTTAATGGTAGATTGCCGATGCCTGCGTACCGGTTAGACGCGGGTAAAAAGGAAGTTTTCTTTGAATGGATTAAAAATTTTGTTAAATTTCCTGACGGCTACGCATCTAATCTGCGTAATTGCGTGGATTCGACGGAAGGGAAGTTTATTGGAATGAAGAGTCATGATTGTCATGTTGTGATGCAGCGTCTTCTTCCATTTGCATTTTCTAATCTTCTTCCACAAGACATCCATCAAGCAATTGGAGGTATATTTCATAATTTTCTTTAGTTTATTACTAATATAATGTTACTATATATGTACTAACTTGATTACTTTTCGTTTGTAGGAGTTGGGGCTTTCTTTCGAGATTTATGTTCACGGACACTAACAGCGGACGGGATCCGGTCTTTAGAGGCCAACATCCCGGTGCTCCTTTGTAATCTTGAACATCTTCCTATTCACCTCCCACGAGAAGCAGCATTAGGAGGCCCTGTTCAATACCGATGGATGTACCCGTTCGAGCGTTACATGTTCCACCTGAAGAAAAAGGTAAAAAATTTGAGCAAAGTTGAGGGATCTATTGTTGCACAAAGTCTAAACGAAGAAGTATCACACTTTGCCGAATATTACTTTCCTTCGGATGTCCGGACTAAAGGTAGACGGCCGGCGCGACATGATGATAGAGGTGAGAAAGCAGTGTATCCCGTGGTTGTACCTGAGTTGTTTGCGCAAGTGGGCCGCGTAAGTGGAAAAGGGAAGAAACGCATACTATCACCACAAGAGGTCACATATTTGCATACATATATCCTCAGAAATTGTGACGAACTTGGAGAGTATGAAAGGTACACCATTTGTCATACTAAATTTGTGCAATTATTTGTCTTCATCTAATAACAATTGTTATGTTACAGGATATACATGTCCCTAGCACAAACTTACCATACTGATAAGACAGATTCCGAACTTGCTGTATTAAAAGATGAAGAATTTCCGGAGTGGTTGAAATTTTTTGTACGTTAAATATAACTACTCACTCTTATTTTATAAGTTTTTCACGTTCATATGTTATTGATTGCTTACTTATATTGTTTTTAGGTTTCCGAAGGTTTAGCAAGTGGTCAAACCCTCCCGACATGGTTAGTGGAGTTTTCTCATGGTTTACGAAGCACCGCGACTTCATATCCGAGATTTTGCACTAGGTGATATTCGTTCAGAATTCGTGACGAAGGACGTCAAAGGCCAACTTCGGACAATGGTATTTCGGCGCAATCAGGTGATACCATGTACTATGGCCATTTAAAAGAAATCTTGGAAATCCACTATCCAGGAATGTTGGACTTGAGGTGCATTGTGTTTATATGCGATTGGTATGATCCATCCAATGGTAGTGGGGTTCGAATTGACCGTCTTGGTGTTATTTCGATAAATTCAAGCCGGAAATTACATCATTACGATCCATTTATCCTTGCATCTCAAGCAGACCAGGTATCAATATATTGATAGGTTTTCCGTTATATTTATATGTTAGGTTTTGTTATTCTTGTATATTAACAACATCCACCGTTAATGAATAGGTTTGCTACATTCCATATCCTCGAGTTGGGCGGAGGACAGATCCTTGGATGACAGTAACTCCAATTAATCCGCGAGGAAAAATATATGGAGTTCCGGAACATGATGCTCTACAAGTATCGCGAACCAACCAAATGTCACATGTTGAGGAGACGGATAACATTGACCTTGTCACTGATGTCACACATATCAGCGATGATCTAGTGCATTCGGATGAAGATGAACTACGTGAAGAATTTGACGACGATTCAGACTCCATCCCTAGTGAAGGTTCATCAGAAGAGTCAGATTAATAATTTATGAATAAATGTTTGTTTACCAATGTTGCACTATAACACCTATGCGTTCCCTCTAATATAATGTACTTTACGGTAATATCTGCCAGAATCATTTATTAAATATGCCGACGGATTTCCGCGGTATAAAAGCTGTCCTAATTTTCGGACGACATAACGACGGAATTAGTTCCGTCGGAATTCCGATGTCGGCAAAGTTTGAGTGGTTACCATTGCGTTATCTTCGGCCGATGGGACTGGCGGGGTATTATGTCGGAGGTTTCTGACGGATTTCCGACGGATTTCCGACGGTTTTCCGTTCTATATAAGGTTCCTCATACGTTCATTCCTGTCAACAACACAAATAATGTCTTCTAACTCTCCTAATGAAGACTCAAAAATCGTGGCAAACCACTTTCTACTTCCAAAATACTCGTGGGAAACCGAAACCAAATGCGACACACACACTGAAGAGATACCCACTTACTCGTGGGAATTTGATACGGTCTCACCAATCTCAATCGGAGATTCTTCATCAACAATAGTGCCGGACAGCCAGTGCTTGCCAAACGTCTCGTGGGAAACGCAATCTCAGTGCGACGTATATCCAGACAAGAAGAGTGTTCTCGAAGACGTACAACCATCTCGCTTGATTGAAGAGTCAGATACTTACGGTGGAAGTACTTCAAATGAATGTAAGGATCACTACTATGATTCTGAATTTGCCCAGAGACCAGAAAGTCCGAACTTAAATATAGATGTTGAGGCAATCAAAAGAGATGTTTGCGGCGGATATTTCGAAGGTACACCGAATAAGAAAAAGGATGAGTACAATGATGATGAATTTGCCCAAAGACCAGAAAGTCCGAACTTAAATATAGATGTTGATGCAATCGAAAGGAAATTTTGCAAAGGATATGTAGATTCTCCGCCAAAGAAAAAAAAGGGAAAAAAATTTCAGGTTCTAACAAAAGTTAAGTTTGGAGTGGATACAGAGACATATGTTTTTCAAACTTTAAAATAAATAAATTTTCTTTCGGCTTTTGTTTTTTATCTGTTATAAAATTTCGTTGTGTAAATCTTTTATTCAATTCCCGTATAAATTTAAAATAATTTATGAATAAATGTTTGGACATTTTTTTAACTCTGCAATCGGGTCACCACGCGGACTTTTAAGCGATAAACTTTTCACAGTTTTCCGACGGATTGTAATTTTTATTTTTAAGACAAATATATGATATTAAAAAACAAAATTACAATCCGTCGAAAAACCGTCGGTATTTTTGACGGATTTCCGACGGATTTAATATTTTTTATAATATAAAAAAACCGTATTAAAAAAAATTAATTTAATTAAACAATTACAATCCGTCGGAAATCCGTCGGTATTTGTGACGGATTTCCGACGGATTTAATATTTTTTATAATATAAAAAAACCGTATAAAAAAAAAATTTTAATTTAATTAAAAATTACGATCCGTCGGAAATCCGTCGGTATTTGTGACGGATTTCCGACGGTTTTAATATTTTTTATAATATAAAAAAACCGTATAAAAAAATTTAATTTAATTAAAAATTACGATCCATCGGAAATCCGTCGGTATTTGTGACGGATTTCCGACGGTTTTAATATTTTTTATAATATAAAAAAACCGTATAAAAAAAATTTTAATTTAATTAAAAAATTACTATCCGTCGGAAATCCGTCGGTATTTTTGACGGATTTCCGACGGTTTTAATATTTTTTATAATAATAAAAAAACCGTATAAAAAAAATTTAATTTAATTAAAAATTAAAATCCGTCGGAAATCCGTCAAAAATATCGACGGATTTCCGACGGAAACCCTAATTTCTGCCGCCTAAGAGCCTCGATCTCATCAAACAAAGCGGGAAATTCCGTCGGTTTTCCGTCGGAAATCCGTCGGTAACCTGCAATAAAACAACCGTCTTCTTCTTCGCATCCACAGAACGAAAAGTCGGAAAAAACGAAAAACTCGCCAGAAATCGATCGCTCCAAACCGGAAACACGCCGGAATCAGCATATTCATCCACAATCTCAATCTCTATCAACAAATCATCAATCCAATGAAAGTTTTTCGAAGTTTTTTTTTGTAAATTATGAATTTAGAGAATTTTGTGAATTTGTTAGATTTAGGATGTTAAAAATTAATAGAAATGTAGAAATGTACGGGTTTAGGATGTTTGAAAAGTTTTGTATATTTTAAATTTTGTGATTTAGGGAATTTTCGGAAAGTTTTGTATTTTGTAAATTTTGTGATTTAGGGAATTTTCGGGTTTATAAAATTTAGAAAATTATTTAGAAAATTATTTATTTTTAGAAAATTATAAATATTTATAATATAAAAATATTAGTAAAATTCTAAATTGTTGAAATTTTACTAATTTTTTTATTTGTTTAAATTACAAAATCCCAAATTCTGGAAAAATCGTAAATATCTAAAATTTTAAATTACCAAATCTGAAATTCCAAAAATTTTCTAAATCTGTAGGATATTAAATGTTCATATCTGAAATCCACTTTAGAGATGTTGGAAGCTTCTACTTCAAACAAAGTCTTTGACAAAAAAAAAAAGATTACAAGCCCAGGAAAACATGCCGACATCGGCTCAACGCGGAATAACGGAAACTTCCCGAGTTTGATGATAAGACGTTCACGCCTGCGACTTCGCAGTCCAACATATCAATTTCAGATTTTAACAACTTTTACCTCGGCATCATTTTAACTCGATACAGCCAAGCTGGGGGGCTAACTCAAGGCCACTAGCGAAACAAGACCATCAACTTTGTTAGGTTTCTAAGTAAAAGCCGCCTGGCGTCTATTATTGAATTCACCCGACCCGATAGTACCAATTTTGGGATGTTTTTGCTGGTATTGATCCAGATTTGCATGGATAAGCTCACACTAACCCGTCAATTTGGGATCCAATTCGGGATTTTCCTCTCAGTAGGATTCGAACCCAGATGAAGTTCTGACCATCTGTCAGAGAAAAAAGAACGAATGGCTCTTGTAGGATTCAAGAAAATCTTCGCTTTCTAATTTTTTTATTTATGCTACTTTTTATTTATGCTACTTATTTAATAAGGTCGATTGGTTGATGCGAGTTGATTTTCTGTTACGATAAATTGACGAGACTATAGCTAATCCAATAGCTGCTTCAAATGATAATAGATCTCGTCGTTAATTAAATGAATTAAAAAAAATGAATATAGATTTTTTTTTTACTGAGAGTGACAATTGCCCTATGAAGACTCGCTTTCGCTACGGCTCCGGTGGCATTTTGACATCCCACAGCTTCGGCAGATCGCTTAGCCCCGTTCATCTTCGGCGCATTGAGAGGACCTTTCCCTAGTACGAGAGGACCGGGAAGGACGCACCTCTGGTGTACTAGTTATCGTGCCCACGGTAAACGCAGGGTAGCCAAGTGCGGCTTCAACAAAAGGGTACCTGTACCCGAAACCGATACAAGTGGACCGCCCGGATCCCACGAGTGAATAGAAAGTTGGATCTACATTGGATCTCACCTGAATCGCCCACCAAGTCAAGATGATACGGATTAATCCTTTATTCTTGCGCCAAAGATCTTCCTATTTCCAAAGGCGAATTTGAAATCGCGTATACATATGTATTCTTATCATACTGAAATGATTTCCGTTAGTAGTATTAGCTGGGGAATCGGCCGTTTCAGCTACCACAGAGGATTAGAGCACGTGGCTACGAACCACGGTGTCGGGGGTTCGAATCCCTTTTCTTTTCATTCCCTATTGGAATAAAACCCTTTTTTATTTTCTGCCAAGGTTTAAGATAAAAAGGAAATAGAATTTTTATCTGAATACCATCCGTTAACCAGTTTCTTGGAAATTCTGTTTCGGATAGTTGAACCCCATTATAAGTACATAAGATTTCATTTCAATTGGAATTTGGTTATTCACCATTAGGCCCGAATTCTACAATGGAGCTCTTACATGAAATTTTGAATTTCATTTCTTAATTTGTTTTTGAGTCAATTTTCTCAGTTTTTCTTGGCTCAAGGCTCTTAATTTTTTGAGTCCTCCTCTTTCCGGACAACACATACAAAGAAACCTGCCAACAGTCACTCAAGTAATTAGTGAACCGATGAAGTAACAACGAGAAGTCCAGGAAAACACGGTGACATCAACTCAATACGGAATAGGGGAAACTTCCCGAGTTTGATGATAAGACGTTCACGCCTGCGACTTCGCAGTCCAACATATCGATCTCAGATTTCAACAACTTTTACCTCGGCATCATCTTAACTCGATACTGCCAAGCTGGGGGGCTAACTGTAGGGGTCCATTTTCACCCCTATGAGATCGATATAACGACAATATCAACTGGGCAGCATCCTAACGAAATCGGAGCAAGTCTACAAAGGCCTAGTCTGAATCTAGGCCCAAAATGACATTAAACCCATTAACAAAAATGGGCTTAATGGAGTAATGGGCCTAATTTTAATATATTGCTTAATGGGGCAAGCCCATTTATTAGCTGGCTCATTTTACTTAGAAGTACTATATATAGTTCATTATCATCTCACAAAAAAGGGATCGATTCATTTGTAACCAGAGCTTAACAGAAACAGCAATAAAACATATCTTCAACTTTTGCTTTGTGATTCATACTCAGAAGACTCAGTTCTCCTTTCAACCCTTGACAAATTCAACTATGTAGGATCCGCCGTCCACATCTATGTTTTTAGTTTCGCATGTGTTTATTTGATTTTCTGGCAATGTCAACTGATTTTACAGATCTAAAATTTTCGTTACTCAGTTGTTAGATAAAATCGGGGGTTATGTTAAGTTTTCTCTCGCTAATTGTAATCTTACGGCTCAATTTACTAAAATATATCTTCTTTCATTAGATAGGTTCTCCTATATACATTTCTACATCTATACGTCTGATTATTGACTTTATGTATTCCATTGCGTATAGATTCATAGAGATGCCCACCCTCTCTACACGCGTTTTTGTGGACAGAGAAGAATCTGTTGGGAATCGTGTTAATTGCTATTTTAAGTTGTACACAGTTAGGGTTGTTCTCCGTCCTTCCACCATTGAAAATTCATGATCCTATCTAAGGAGACCGTTCCAACCCGGTAACTAATCCACAATTTTTATATATATTCTATTACAAAACAGACCATCTTTAAATATTTCGGCGTATATGGATTTTGTATATGGATAGTATATGTTGTAGTTTGGTATTTATTTTGATAGCTCAATGCTAATTTCATGCTATTTTTAAATATAGCGGCGCATATGGATTTGTAGATGGGTAATACATGTTGTAGCTTGGTATTTATTTTGATAGCCCAATGCTAATTTCATGCTATCTTTAAATATAGCGGCGTATATGGATTTGTAGTTTGGTATTTATTTTGATAGTCATCTTCTAATTTTAGGGAAATAGTTTTGAAAGATGAGAACCTTTTTAGGATTCCACTAACAAGTGATCCTTCTCATCCTGATGTAAGTGCCCTCTCTTCTGTATTATTTATTGTATTGCTTTCGAATTAAAATTGTATCTCTAAGTTGGATTTTGTACCATGTAGGTTATGGGCTCTTGTGTGTTGGTGATGAGGGATGTAATCCAAAATGGTTCTAAATGTGATGATAGGCTAAAAGAAGATATCCTACCCTATGGATTTGTTGTCTTTATTGCCAAGCAGTTTGCCAAATTCAAGAAGACATCGCAAAAATAATATTTTGAGCTTCACCAGATAACTATTGACAATGTACACGAAAGGATGAAGGAGACAGGGAAGCAATGGGTGAAGAACATTGAAAATGGTTTGTTGATATTCTTTTGAAATCAGTTTATGGATATCTATCTAATGTCGTGGATTTTGGTAAAGTGACTTTTCTATCATACATTTAATAAGTACGACTTCTACTAAATAAATAAGAGTTAGTTTGGTAATATATATTTATTATCTAACGAATATCCTGCTTTTTTATTTTGTTCACTTCTATCTTGGAAAGTGAGAACATTAGTTGGGAGATACTCGTATGTTTAACAGTATCCAAAGATGTGCCTTGTTAGATGCATAAATTAGCATGTTATCAACAAATATAACGTCGTAAATATAATTTATAGATGATTACTATAATATGTAGCGTGCTATTTATATTTAAATAGTCTTACACAATTCTAAGGTATTTGATTACATACAACTTCAGCTCGTGCAAATCTACCCTCATCGCCAAAAACATATCCATACGTAGATATGAATAGGGACCGGTTTCACCTTGATTTCCTAAAAATTCTTTCTCATTCTCCTTCACGAAATTTTATTCCTTTGCTCAATCTTTCTTCCAAGCGTACAAATTTCCACACTCCATCTCCATTTTTTCCCACCATCCCTGTTTTACACGGACGAGATCATTGAGTACATAGCTAAGAGTAAACCATTTCAGTTCCACCTGAAATAAATCATTTATGAAAAACGTTTAGTCGACTATACGATATTATTGCACGCTATATGAGGCCGTAGATCTAAATTTAAGCTCTACCTGTTACAAAATCTGATGAACACCAACTCTTTTTGTTTTCTCTCTGATATTTCTTGTACCGGTCTACAATGTGGGAACACAACAATCCTATTTATTGGAACCTTAAAATTATGGCATCAGCAAAAAAAACTCAAACTCCCTCTCAAATCTTTTTCTCTCCATCTTTAATGCTTATTTGCTTCATTTAACTCAACCACCCACTTGCCTTTGTATGCTTGCGTCACGCCGTCTTTTAATCACTTTGCCTCATGCTTCCCCACGCGCAGGAGCTAGAAACCGCGTGGACTATTTATTGCACATTCATTTTATTCGGTACCCTTTTGTTATTTACCTCATGTCAAAATTCTCATTGTTGGTTTCCTAATAAGTATATAAAATCTTGACATTCACCAAATTCACTCAAAAAACTATGTGCTTTTTATAAATATGATTCCGATCTACATCGGAGAACATAAAACCCCTCCCAAAGGGTTCTCTGTTCTGTCTGAAAAGAAATATAAAAAAGAACCCGAAATGGGTTTTTTGGTCTTTTGTCTTGGTCTTTTGGATGATTAAAACCAAAAAAAAACGATGATGATGAAATGCAAAACTGGAGATGGCAGAGAATGGTCTCTCTGAGATATGATTGATTTACTAATGGGAGTCTAATAGATTCTTAAGAACAAAACACTTTTTAAAGAATAACTTTCTTTGTATGTTTAGAAATTTCACTCAAAACTAAACACAAGTTTTTGCTCTTGCTTAATTATTTTTGTCACAACTTTGACATTGATATATATAGTACTAACACCACCTTGTTAATGCTAACACCACTTTGTTAGTGTTATCACCACCTTCTTAGTGCTAACACCACCTTGTTAGTGCTAACACCACCTTCTTAGTGTTATCACCACCTTCTTAGTGCTAACACCACCTTCTTAGTGTTATCACCACCTTCTTAGTGCTAACACCACATTCTTAGTGTTATCACCACCTTGTTAGTGATATCTTAGGTGGCAAGTCATCTAGAAGCTTATCCAACATTCTCCCTCGTAAGCTTTGTTGACTTGATCTTGGACATGTCTTGAACTCCTATCAAGTTTCTCATTTCAGCAAACTTGATTCGCGCCAATGCCTTAGTTAAGATGTCCGCCTTCTGCTCAGTTCCCGGCACATGCTCCACATCAACCAACTCCCTCTCAATGCATTCTCGAATAAAATGGTAACGTTTATGGATGTGCTTACTTTTACCATGAAACACGGGATTCTTTGTGAGTGCTATTGCTGATTTGTTGTCGATCTTAATAAGAACTTGTTCCGTCTTCCATCCAGTGATCTCGCTCAAAAGGTCTTGAAGCCAAATAGCTTGTCTTGCTGCCTCTGTTGCTGCCATGAACTCAGCTTCACAAGAAGATAAAGCAACTACTTCTTGCTTTTGTGAACACCAAGTAATTGGTGAAGATCCGAAGTAGAACATATGACCCGTAGTACTTCTTCCATCGTCTTGGTCGATATTGTGACTACTATCACTATATCCAATGATCTCCTTCGATCCTCCACGTCCAAACTTCAAACCGTGTGCAACTGTCCCTTTAAGATATCTTAGAATTTGCTTCATTAGCTCACCATGAGATTTTCTTGGACTTTGCATATATCTACTAGCAACTCCAACTGAGAATGCTAAGTCCGGACGCGTGTGAAGCAAATACCTCAAGCAACCAACGTTTCTTCTGTAGGCCGTAGGATCAATCTCTTCTTCTTCTAGTGCCTTTGAAACTTTCAAACCAAACTCCATGGGTACTTGAGTCGGATTACAAGTTTCTAGACCAGCTTCTATTAAAATCCTTCGAGCATAACCTTCTTGTTTGATCTCGATCCCATCCTCACTTTGACGTACTTCAATGCCGAGGTAATAAGTGAGTTTTCCTAGGTCAGTCATCTCAAATTTAGATGACATTCCTTCCTTGAATTCACTTATCCCTTTGAGATTGTTCCCGGTTAAGAATAAATCATCCACGTAGATGGCAATAATGATCAAGCTTTCTCCTTCTTCCTTGCGATATACCGAAGACTCCTTTGAACATCTCTTGAACTTCATTCCTTTCAAGATTTGATCAAGCTTTGTGTTCCAAGCTCGTGGAGCTTATCTTAAACCGTATAATGCTTTTGAAAGCTTATATACCTTGTGTTCTTCTCCTTCCACCACAAAGCCTTCGGGTTGATCAACATACACATCTTCCTTTAACTCTGCATGTAAGAAGGCTGTTTTCACATCCAAATGATGGATCTCCCATCCATGTGATGCTGCCAAAGCAATCAACAATCGAATAGTTTCAATGCGAGCAACCGGTGCAAAAACCTCATCAAAGTCTATGCCGGATTCTTGTACATATCCTTTTGCTACAAGCCGTGCCTTGTTCTTCTTGATTATACCTTCCACATTCTTCTTGATTTTGAAAATCCACTTGAGACCAATCACCTTTGTTTCACTTGGTCTATCAACAAGGAACAACGTCTTGTTTTTGTTGATAGATTCAATCTCTTCTTTGCAAGCTTGTATCCATTGCAACAAACGCTTAGCTTCTTCAAAGCTGTTTGGCTCATCATTGATCGTAAGTAGAACTCTCTCACATTCTACACAAGCTTGAAGAACATAATCCTTAAGATAACTTGGTGTCTTCACTTCTCGGTCCGATCTTCTTGGTGGAACTTCTTCTTGTTGAGGATTTTCAACCACATCGTTGTCCTTTTCTTCCTCTTCTTCTAGCTGCTCATTATCACTTGGAGCATTATCATCAGTTTGATCTTGAGCTTGATCGTCATTAATCGCAGTAGGTCCATCTCCTTCATCTATAGTTTCACCCCATCTCATGTAAAACATTCCAGGGTCACGTGTTGGAACAGCTCCAGATCTGTTCCAGACCCAACATTTTTTCTCATCAAACACTACATCGCGACTCACCACTATCCTTCGTGTTGAGGGGTTGTACAATCGATATGCCTTGGATCCTGGCTCGATCCCAAGGTGTACTAGTGTTTGTGATCTATCATCTAGCTTCTTAAGGTTTGCGGGTTCAACCTTTGAGTATGCTAGACAACCAAAAACCCTTAGATGTTCTAGGTTTGGTTTCTTCTTCCGCAAGCACTCATATGGAGTCATGTTGTGAAGAGCTCTTGTAGGTACTCTATTGATCACATGGGTAGAATGACGTACCGCTTCTCCCCACCACTTTCATTGCCTTGAGAATACTCCTTGTCATCTCCATTAACGTCCTATTTCTTTTCTCCACCACTCCGTTTTGTTGCGGTGTATATGGTGCTGTGAGATGTCTTTTGATGCCTCTTGAATTGCAAAAAACATCGAACTCCCTTGAAGTGAACTCTCCACCTCTATCGGTTCTAAGAGTCATGATCTCTTCTCCGAGATCCTTATCTACTAGACTTTTAAACTCCTTGAATCTTCACTCTTCTCTTTCATCAAGATGGACCACATATATCTTGAGAAATCATCAATAATAACAAATATGTATTTGTTATGTGCGATGGTAGGGGGTGTTATGGGACCACATAGGTCAGCATGAAGAAGTTCTAGTGGTTTGGATGCTCGAAACATAGTCGTCTTCGGGAACGTTTGACGAGTCTGTTTTCCTACCAAACACGATTCACACAACTTTTTCTCCTCTTTTACTTTCGATAACCCGTGAACCATTCCTTGTTGGAACATCGCCTTGAGTGTTTTGAAACTAACATGTCCCAACCTTGCGTGCAACTTCCAAGTGTCATCTTCTATTCTTGTGTGTAAGCACACCGGTTTCCCAATCTTCAAGTTAATCTTGTAAAGTCGATTTGGTGACCTCATGACTTTCACCAAGAGTCTTTCACTTGGATCATGGACTGTTAGATAATCTTGCCTTATCCGTACATCACACCCGACCTCCGTAGCTTGTCCTAAGCTTAGAATGTTGCTCTTAAGATCCAGAATGTAGTAAATATCGGAGACGAGAATTTGTTCATCCGTTTTACTTTGAAATAGAATCGACCCCTTCCCTTCTATTTTATACTCGAACCATCTCCAAACTTCACCTTGCCTTTGATATTCTTGTTGGGTTCGGAGAAGAAAGTCTTGTCCCCCGTCATGTGGTTACTTGCTCCGTTATCAAGATACCACATACCATCTTCACCTTTGTAGTTCTTCGGTATGAGTTTATCTTCGTTTAAGAATACGATCTCATGCATATAAAGAGCTTGATCGGCTACTTCTGTCTCCACTTTATTTGCTTCTTGAATCTTTTGCATTCTCTCGGGACATGTGGATGCGAAGTGTCCAGGTTTGTCACAGCGGAAACAAATTATCTTCGATCTATCCTCTTGTCTTTCGTTTGGTTTTGATTAGTTTGATAATTTATCCGCTCTTATGAGTTGAATCTTCCTCTGCCTCGTCCTCTGTAACCTCTGCCTCCTCTTCCACGACCTCTCCCTCTTGAGCTTGTAAAATTATTTTGTTCCGAGCTGGTGAACAACAACTTTCCATGCGTCTCTCCTTGTTTGTCGTCATCGAGAATTCGTTCCTCATAGGCTTTGAGTCTCCCGATGATATCTTCAAAGCTTGTTGTCCTTATGTCTAGAACTTGCTCGAGAGAGGCTATGATGTGGATGTATTTACTCCTTGGCAAGCTGTTGAGAAATTTCTTTACGAGCTTTGGTTCTTCAATTGTTTCTCCGAGGGAAGTCGCTTTTGTTGCTAGCTCCGATAACTTTCCTGCAAAGTTATCTATTGTATCCGAGTCCGTCATCTTGATTCTTTCAAACTCAGACATTAGCTTTGTAGTCGGGCCTCCTTGACACGATCCGCTCCTAGGTTTCGAGTCTTGATCGATTTCCATATTTTTTTTGGAGAATTTTGATCGCCTACTTGTAAGATGAGGGTTTTCGGGATTGATTGAAATAGTAACGCCATCGCAACATCGTTCTTGTTGGCGTCCTCTGTTCCGGGATCAATCGTTTCCCAAACTTTATGTATTCGTAACAATACTCTCATCCTCATGGCCCATACCGTATAATTTGTAAGAGTTAGCATAGGACATTGGATAGAGATGTTATTGGTCTTGTCCAACTCCTTTGGATGTGTTGGTGTAGGTTCTTCCATAGCTCGGTTGCGCCTACTTTTTGATGAAGCTTCGTGATCGAGTCGTTTACTTGATCGATACTCTGATACCAAATAATAGATTCTTAAGAACAAAACACTCTTTAAAGAATAACTCTCTTTGTATGTTTAGAAACTTCACTCAAAACTAAACACAAGTTTTACGTTGCTCTTGCTTAATTATTTTTGTCACAACTTTGACATTGATATATATAGTACTAACACCACCTTGTTAATGCTAACACCACTTTGTTAGTGTTATCACCACCTTCTTAGTGCTAACACCACCTTCTTAGTGTTATCACCACCTTCTTAGTGCTAACACCACCTTCTTAGTGTTATCACCACCTTCTTAGTGCTAACACCACATTCTTCGTGTTATCACCACCTTGTTAGTGATATCTTAGGTGGCAAGTCATCTAGAAGCTTATCCAACAGAGTCGACCAGACTCACCTTCGATAAGCCTCTTTAGTTCCCAAGGAAACAAGGCTTATACAAAAATGCAGTCAAATGGAGAAATCAGGAAGCAATTGTTGTAGCAGATTGCTTCTCAAGTTTCTCCTTTAAAATCTCGGCTCTCCTCTGTTCCGTGTGTTGCGCTACGTTGTTTGCAAGTCCGTGGTAGTGCAGGTCTAGTGTTTGCGTAAGGCCTTGGAACCTGAGTGAGTCCGATCCTTGCATTGCTATATTCAGAACAAAAGAAGAAGGAAATTAGATGATAATACCATGTATAGGCCAGTATATACGACACACATATATATATATATATATATATATAAATCAAATCTCTTGTATACCAATGACTGCATCCATGAAGAGTATGAAAGGATCCACTTCATCAATTAGAGAGTCTAGTTCCTCATCGTCGCTAAAATCAGCATCCGAAAAGTCATCGTCGTCGCTGTAAGAGGGGAAGTCCTTTGCCTAAAAGATAATGCACAGAGGAAGCGACTTCAGTGAGGTACTTCTACAAGCACACTGGTTCCTTTTTCAAGAAATCACCAACAGGCGATAATATGTGGGTTAAGAAGACAGACCTGTGCTGCTAACTTGCGAAGTGTACTTCCATCAGTTTCATCTGGATTCTCGTCATCTCCGTCATCATCAGTCTGAAAATCATCCATGTTGTCGTCATCACCATCTTCTTCTTCTGCCTTTGCAGCTTCTGTCATGAATGTTCAAAGAGGAATATTAGTGAGTGTCTGTTATACTAAGAAAGATTAGAGACAATTTAAGGGGCACTGACCAGCAAGTTGATCCTTGTATGCCACTAAAAGCTCGAGAAGAGCCCTGAATACAGCTGGCAAGACCTCTCCAGGCAATTGACCAGCAGGAAGACTGAGAAGTGATGTCAACCCCAAGATGCAAACTTTCTTATCATTTTTTCTGTGTATGTGAAAAGCAAGTAAGATTATTATTATCTTGAAAGAAATGTGAAGAGAGGATAGAGGTTACAAAGATTAGATCCATCCCACCTCTTGAAGTTAGCATGTACACCTCTCTTCTTCTTTTCTTGCAGCATATTGAGCCAAAGGGTATCAGAGCATCTGCGATTAACTCGGTGAAAGACAGCTAAACAAAAGGGGCAATTAACTCTATGAAGCACAATTTAACTACAGTGCTACTTTGCTTACCACTTCAATCAGAAGACATCTGAAGGAGGATTTCTCAGTACCTCGTAGCCGATCTAATGTGATTCTCAGGTAAGGCTCCACACAATGATCCACCTGTCCCTTGCAAGTCTGAAGCACAATCCCTAATAGCTTAGGAGCTGGCATCATCAATACTTTTAAATTTGTATGAGTATGTTCATTATTACACAAAATCAAATTTTAAAACAGCACTATACAAACAAAAAGATGATAATAATATATTTAAGGTTATCCAAAGCATAATTTGAAAAATATAAAATAATAGAACTAGAGATGAGTCATATTTATCAATTAATCAAGAGAAGAGGGGACAAAACACAAATATATACCCTAACAAGTTAGTCAAAGTTGGAACCTAACAAGCAAGCAAAGTCCCAAGATACTTGTATTCTACACAATCACACCTTGCCATGTTCACATAACATACGCAATAACAAATTCCACACCAACTTCATATTTTACTACTATTATGTTCTTACTAGTTTTCATCATGTTCATGATATGGGAGAAAGGATTTTAAAAAAACAATAAATCAAATGAAATGAATATTAATATAATTATGGAGATGAAACTTTGGGTTTTGTGTTGAATGAAGAAGACAGGCTGTGGCGGTCGAATCTCACAATTAGAATCTAAGTGATTCTTTAGGGTTTGTAAAGTTCTGTGGAAAGCAAGCAAACACAAAGATCTCAAGAGAGTTTTTATTAGCTGTGAAGAAAACTGTTACAAGAGTTTTTTGCTAATGAATTCCAATCCCCCTTTTGGGTGATAATGAGGGACTGTATATAGTACTTCTAAGTAAATGGGCCAGCTAATAAAATTGACCTGGCCCATTAGGCAATATATCTAATTTAGGTCCATTATTCAATTAAGCCCATTTTGCTTATGGATTTAATATCATTTTGGGCCTATATTCAGACTGGGCCTTTGTAGACTGGTTTTGATTTCGTCAAGACGTTGTGGAGTTGATCTCATCGCCATATCGATCTCATAGGGGTGAAATCCGACCCCCACAGTTAGCCCCCCAGCTTGGCAGTATCGAGTTAAGATGATGCCGAGGTAAAAGTTGTTGAAATCTGAGATCGATATGTTGGACTGCGAAGTCGCAGGCGTGAACGTCTTATCATCAAACTCGGGAAGTTTCCGCTATTCTGTATTGAGTTGATGTCACCGTGTTTTCTTGGACTTCGCGTTGTTGCCCATTATTTTACTTAGAAGTCTAACAAAGTTGATAGTCTTGTTTCGCTGGTGGATCTTGAGTTAGCTCCCCAGCTTGGCTGTATCGAGTTAAGGTGATGCCGAGGTAAACGTTGCGGGAGTCTGAGATCGATATGATGGATGGTGAAGTTGCCAGGCGTGGACGTCTTGTCATTGAACTCCGGAAGTTTCTGTTATTCTGCGTTGAGCCGATGTCAGCGTGTTTTCCTGGGCTTGTAATCCCTTTTTTTTTTTGGAAGACTGATAGAGTTGATGGTCTTGTTGCGTTAGTGGCCTTTGAAACCCGTTCCAGAGACTAAGTAATTTTAGGAAATCCTCCAGGTATAAATAAGTCTGTTTCCCTGAAGTTATTATTTTCTACCAAATCACTTCTTCCCCGAGCCAACGAGGTAAATTTCGCACTCTTTATTTTATTTTATTATTATTTTAGGGTTTTTCTTTTGTTTTTTGGTTACGCGGCCGCCGTAACCTTCCTCCGATCTCACCGCCGTCTCTCGTTCAAGTCGTCGGCGTCGTCGTCTTC
Organism: Arabis hirsuta; assembly: GCA_964056655.1. Taxonomy (NCBI): domain Eukaryota; kingdom Viridiplantae; phylum Streptophyta; class Magnoliopsida; order Brassicales; family Brassicaceae; genus Arabis; species Arabis hirsuta. The sequence continues at coordinate 7,937,581 of OZ053310.1, read as the reverse complement.
GTCAAGCCTCACGCCGTCATCTTCGTCAAGCTTCACGCCGTTGCCGTCGTCTTCGTCAAGCCTCACGCCGTTACCGTCGTCTTCGTCAAGCCTCACGCCGCCATCGTTGTCTACGGGTCTATCGGACTCGTCGTTACTGTCATCGTCACCGGTCTTCGTCATCATCATCGTCATCGTCGCCACAGATATCGCCTCCGTCGTTAGTTTACAACAGTTCAACCCCGCGACGCGATCGAAATCGAGATCGAGATCGCAATCTTCTATGGAGGTTTCGAGAAGACTCTACGCGGAGGAGAAGAGAGAGAAGGAGAGACAATCAGCGAGCGTGGCAGCGTCGAAGGCGAAGCGAGGCGGCAACGAGATAGGAGGAGAAAACGGCCATAGGTGATCTGGCAAGTTGACTCACTGAGTTGACTCACTGAGTTGACTCGTCCGAGTTGAGTCATTCGAGTTGACTCAGTGAGTTGACTCGTCCGAGTTTTTTTTTTTTTTTTTTGTTTCCTCGCTGTCTCAGCGACTCAGCGGTGCAGTGACTCGGATCCTCGCTTTTTAGTGCAACAGAGGGGTGAATGGCTTCCGATTCTGTAGACGTACAATTTACTTGTTCGCGTGACAAGGATGGCAGTGAAAATACTTCAGACTTAGACGATTTCGGAGAGATGGTGGCTGACCCTTTCCTTCTGGGAAGGAGGATGGTTCTTTCTCCAGAGTCTAACGCTGGTAGTTCGACGAAACTGGCCTCCTCCAATGCTCTAGTTGTGGTGGAAAAGGTTAGCGATGAGATCATGGGTATGCCGCCTTCCAAGAGGCGGAGGTCGAAGTGGAGAGGACCTGATCCGCCAGGATCTACCATGTCAACTTCGAAATCTTTGGATTCCCTTGCTGTTCGTTTTGATGTTCTCGACGAAGTTGAGGTCGTTGTTCCTTGCCCAGATGCGCGAGCCGACTATCCTCCAGAGGGCTACTTCACTTTGTATGAAGCCTACTTTCACGCGTGCTTCTTGTGGTTCCCGATCCCTGGCACGATTCTTAAATTTTTGTGGAAGACCAATCTTTTCATTGCTCAGATCACGCCTCGTGGGATGCGCCACTTAGTCGGAATTATGATGCGCAGCTACGAGTATGGTTACGAAATCGGGGTCGACCATCTGTTGAGTTTTCTTGAAGTTAGGAAGACTAGCGCGAAGGACAAACTCCTCTATTTTCTTAATAGCAAGCCGGATCTCCAAGTCGTGCAGGATTTCCTCGACACAGATCATTTTTGGTGGAAAAAGTTTTTCTTTGTGAAAATCAATGCAGCTTCCGTTGGTTGCGATCATCTTGACAAGCTGGGACGGAGATGGAGGACTTGCGGTAGCCAACTTTGCTGCGCTGCGTTTTCAACTTAGAAATTTTTGTTGTTTTTTGTTTTTGTTTTTGTTTACGTCGTCTTGCCTGCCTTATTCTCCTTAGTCTACAATTATAGCTCTTTCTTCCTATTTGCTGTTGTGCAGTTTTGAGTCGCATCGAGCAGTTGCCAAGAGACTTGTTTGTTCTTCGTGACGCCCTTGGTGCTAAGAAGTGTAGCTGGAGAAAGGAATTTTCTTTGCCCCGAGTCAAAGAAGCGCTAGCCCGTCGCTTTGGAATCACTTCGTTGAATTCTCCATCAAAAATGTCAAACAGCCTGAAGAAACGATCAGCTCGTGAGAGGAGAGCCATGGAGGCCGGGATAGTGTCTACCGCGGGAGTATCAGAGCGAGCTGCGCCATTGGCGTCGGTTCCAAGAGCTCGTACAGCTGTTACCCCTACGTCGAAGCAGCGTCGTCCGAAGTTAGAGCGAAATATTACTACTGTCGTTGATCGTCGTCCTGAGACATCGCAACGGCGTTACGGTGACATGAAGAGGAGAGGTGATGGCGTGGAGGCAAGTCGTAAGCTTTCTCGTGAAAACAAGGAGAGAGGTGCTGCTGATGGAGAGGATCGGAGCAGATCGCGGCACAATTCGAGTCCCCGACGTGACCGTGAGGTGACGACTTCGACTATTCCTTTTGGTGATGCTGCGACGTCGGCGACGCATTTATCCAAGATCGTCTTCCCAGGTACTGTGTTTCCGCCTCCAGGAGAGATATCGAAGGAGGATTCTTATTCAACTATGGCCCTTCATTGTATGACGGTAAGATTTCGCGACTACTATAGCGATTTTCCTTGTTCTTTATTTTTATCTTTCTAACCCGCTTTTCGCGATTCTTTTTTTTTGGGCAGTTTCTTTCGTCGCTCAACAAGCTCGCTATTGACTACAAAGTGTCTGCTCGCTCGAGGGATCGCCGGCTTGATAATGTTCAGAAGGCTTATGATGATCTCAAGATGCAGAGAAGACTTGCCGAAGATCGCGTTATTCAGCTTGAAGCTATTTTGAAGGAAACTGAAGACAGGCGTCGCGAGATGGATGGGACATTTTCAGAATCGGAAGCCGAGAAGAAACGTCTGACGAAGGAAGTCGTTGATCTTACCACTCGCTTAGATGTTCTCGCCAGAGCTCAGGATGCTGCTATACAGCGGGCTGTTGACGAAGCGAGGATTGAACGTGCTGTCAAGAAGATTGAAGTGATCAATGTCCAGCCGAGGATTGACATAATTGATCTTGCTGAAGTCCGGAGTAACATTGAGTTTGTGAGATTGCTTCAGAGTGACAAGGCGCCTGACCTTGGTGAAGAGCTCGCTGACCTCAAGAAGCAGGAGGCAGATTGATCAGCTGCAGATGAGGTGTTTGCTAGGCATGTGCGCGACCTTGAACCGATCTTTAAGGCTTCACCCGTTAGCACGACTGATGATCAAGTCGAGGAGTTGGACGCTGATGCTGCTGAAAAGGAGGTTGATTCTGATTCGAGTTCGTCAGATTCTTCGAGCGATGAGAACCAGTTAGATTCTGCGGGCGGGACTCATCCTGAGCGAGCCGTTGACGTCATCGACGATGTTGATGAGGTTGCGTCTTAGTTTTCATTTTAGCACCTTGTCATACTTTTTATTTCAGACTTGGTTTTTTTTTTTTATGTCTTACCTTATCAAACGATAAAATTTAAGAATGCGGCATTTATGATTTTTGTTTTCGTCTTTCGGATGGACCGTTTTCTTGTTAAGTCTTTAGCTCGTGCAGTTGGTGTGCTGACGGGTCTGGCTGCTCATTCATAAGCCAAAGTTTTTAATGCCAGTATGGTTTATCGGCGAGTCTGTGTCGATGCAGCCGCACCGAGGACGACCGTGTTATCGCGCAATGGCTAGCAATTAAGTTGTTGGGTTTTCTGATGAACTTCTTGGTTTACAGGCGAACCTTTGTCGACACGCCTGCTCCTAGAATAAATACGTTATTGCATAATAACCAACGATTAGGTTGTTATGTTTTGACCAGTTAACTGTGTACTGTGTTTCTGAGTTGAACATTCTGGTTTACGGATATGTTCCCGTGAACAAGTCCGCTCCAGCAATGAACACTGATTTCGACCAATTGACTGTGTGCTGAGTTTCTGAGTTGAACATTCTAGTTTACGGATATGTTCCCGTGAACAAATCCGCTCCAGCAATGAACACTGAATTTATATAGCGCGCTTTAATCCGCTGGGGATGTAGGGTTCATTACTGTGGCCAACAGCAATGGTGTGATGAAAGGAAGTCTGTTTCGGGAAAGACTTTTGATAAATGTGCAAGTAAAAACTTGTCTTTTGATAAATGTGCAAGTAAAACACTTGGCTTTTGATAAATGTGCAAGTAAACATTTGGCTTTTGATAAATGTGCAAGTAAACACTTGGCTTTTGATAAATTCAGAACGGTAAGCCGTGTATGAAAAGAGAAGTATACGAGTATACGTACCCATCCCCCCCTTTTTAAGGAGGGGGACAGCTGTACCCATCCAAAAATGGGTTGCCTACGTACCCTTTGCAGGGATCAAGCCGCCTCGTAGTTCAAGTGAAGTAATCTAATGATAGTACTTCTTCAAGTGCATCGCGTTCCATGATCGCGGGATCGGAACGTCTGCCATATTGGTGAGCCTGTATACTCCTGGTTTTATGACCTTTGTTATTTTGTAAGGTCCTTCCCAGTTTGCTCCGAGCTTTCCGGCATTTTGTTCTATTGTGTTCTGGAAAACCTTTCGGAGGACCAAATCTCCTTCGGAAAATGGGCGAGGCCGAACGTTCTTATTGTAATATCTTGCTGCGGCGTTTTGATAGTTCTGGATTCGGACCAAGGCTTCATCTCGTCTTTCGTTAATCAGATCCTTCTCGTCAGCCATCATGAGGTGATTAAGTCCTTTTTGTAGGGGTAGAAGTCGGCGGCAAACACCGGGAAAATGTACCTCTGGTGGAATGACGCACTCCATTCCGTAAATGAGTGCGAAAGGTGTTTCTCCAGTAGCTCGCCGTGGAGTTGTCCGGTGTGACCATAGGACTCCTTCTAACTCATCTGCCCAACGTCCTTTCTTTTCGTCGAGTCGCTTCTTCAGTCCGCCGATAATTGACTTGTTGATTGATTCGGCTTGGCCATTTCCCTGCGGGTATCTTGGTGTTGACTTGCTGAGACGTATCTTCCATTTTTCGCAAAATTCTTCGAATCTAGCAGAAATGAACTGCGAACCGTTGTCGGTAACAATCTCATAGGGAACTCCATGGCGGCAGATGATGTTTCTCCACACAAAACCCTCGACTTGGGCATCCTTGATGCTGGCGTAAGATCCTGCCTCGACCCACTTTGAGAAGTAATCAGTTAGGACTAATAAGAACTTCTTCTGTCTCGAAGGGTGCATTGGTCCGACGATATCCATAGACCATCGCATAAAAGGGTAAGGAGACGTGATAGAGGAGAGTACTTCGGTTGGCTGGTGAATCATCGGAGCGTGGCGCACTTTTCACACTTGGCTGAAAATTTTTCACAATCTCTTATCATAGTAGGCCAGAAATAGCCATGCCGCTTGATTTTTATGGCTAAAGCTCTGCCGCCAGAATGATTGCCACACGACCCGCTGTGAACTTCTTCCATGATACTCCGAGCTTCCTTTCCTTCGATACAATTTAACGAAGGACCTGAAAAACATCATTTGAAGATATTACCGTCGAGTAGGACGTAACGAGCAGCTTGGGCTTTTAATTTGCGGGCCGCCCACTTATCCTTGGGAAATACGCCATTGCAAATATACTCTCGGATTTTATCAAGCCAATTGGTGTCACAACCGTATTCTTTGACTTCCACTTGATTATCGTCCGTGATAGTGTTAAGTAAGCGATTTCTTCTGCTAAGGATGTTGGTTAGCCTGCTACTTACGGCTGGCGCAATATTCGAAAGTAGCTCATCGTTTTACAGTTCATTATCTGGAATAGGCGTGTCACTGGGGAAACGTTCGCTATGCAACATTGATTTATCAATTCGAGAAGGCTGGTAATCGATCTCCATTATCTCCGGCTCGCCCAAAGCTAAGTCTTGAGTTAAGCTATCCGCCGCGGTGTTATCCTTGCCTGCCGAGGTGGTGACTTGTTCACTGGTTACTCCCTCGCTCTGTTTTCTCGGCTCGGAGGGCTGGTCGACTGCTTCCATTTCAACATCGGACCCGTTGCTCGGTGTGTTACCCTTGTCAGCTAGGGCCTTCTTAGCTTGAGAGCGAGTCACGACGTTTACCTTTCCGGATAGGTTTATGCTCGGGTGTTCGATGTGTTCCACCGGTATTATCTGTTTAAACTCTGAACTGGATGTTGAGGCCAGAACTGCTAATGCGTCTGCCGATGTGTTCTCACCGCGGGGTATCCTCGTCAAGTTGAATTCTTCGAACTCGACAGCCAAGTCCTTTACTACTTGTAAATATGCTTCCATCCGTTCGTCTTTTGCAACGTACTCTCCGGTGAATTGATTGACAACAAGCTGCGAATCGCAGAAAGCATGAATGCGATTGATCTTAAGCCCCTTGGCTAGGCGCATTCCCGCTACCAAAGCTTCATATTCTGCTTCATTGTTGGAGGCTCGAAAATCCAATCGGAATGATTGCTCTAGTATTTCTTCAGTGGGAGATGTCAGACGTATGCCGATTCCAGCTCCGTTTTTGGATGACGATCCGTCGACATGAAGTTTCCAGACTGAAGGTGGTTTCTCCTTGCCGAGACTACCATCTGGCGCTTCGATCAAAAAATCTGCTAGAACTTGAGACTTGATGCTGGTCCGGGCGCGATATTCAATATCGTATTCGCTAAGTTCAATTGCCCACTTGGCAATTCGTCCCGATTGGCTGGGACTATGCAAGATAGACCGGAGTGGAAATGTGCTAAGGACTATTATCGAATATGACTGAAAGTACGGCCTCAACTTCCTTGCTGATATTAGAACGGACAAGGCCAACTTCTTTATCTGAGGATATCTTGTTTCAGCATCGGTGAGACTTTTGCTAACGTAGAATATAGGCTCTTCTCGAACAAGAACTCCGCTGACAGCTGTCTCTGACACAGCAGTGTATAGGAAAAACGGTTCTCCCTCTACTGGTTTGGCGAGCACTGGAGGGCTCGACAGGTACTTCTTGAGTTGCTGGAAAGCCTCTTCGCACTTCTCCGTCCATTCGAAAGGTTTCTTCTTCTCTTTAGCTGATTGCTTTTTTTCGTGTGGAGTCAAGTTGGCAACTTCCTCCTCTTCCGTTTGCTTTTTCCCGCGTAGAGTGTTGTAGAATGGTAGACATTTATCGGTCGACCGTGAAATAAATCTGTTTAGTGCTGTTACTCGCCCAGTAAGCCTTTGTACTTCCCGTTCTGTTCGAGGCGAAGTCATGTCTATGAGCGCATTGATCTGTTTTGGATTTGCTTCAATACCTCAGTGAGTCACAAGATAGCCTAGGAACTCTCCAGACGTCACGCCAAATCTGCATTTTGCCGGATTAAGCTTCATGTTGTGGAAATTCAACCTTTCGAAGCATTCTTCCAAATGGGAGACATGGTCTTTTTCTTCTAAAGATTTTACGAGCATATCGTCGATATAAACTTCCATTGTCTTGCCAATTTGGTTGGCAAACATCTTATTTACCAAGCGCTGATATGTCGCCCCGGCGTTCTTGAGGTCAAATGGCATTACCTTATAACAATGTATTCCTCTGTCGGTGATGAAAGCCGTTTTGTCGCGGTCATCTGGTTTCATGAAGATTTGGTTATAGTCAGAAAAAGCATCCATGAATGATAACAATTTGTTGCCAGCTGTTGCTTCGACGAGCCGATCTATGTGCGGAAGGGGAAAGCTGTCTTTCGGACAAGCTTTGTTTAAATCGGTAAAATCAACACAAACGCGCCATTTGCCATTTTTCTTCTTTACAACCACTACATTTGCCAACCAGTCAGGGTATTTGATTTCTGTGATCGAGCCGACTCGTAGTAACCGTTCCACCTCATCATTAACTGCCGTCGCCCTCTCTGGGCCGAGTTTTCTTCTTTTCTCCTTGACTGGTTTGAAGGTTAGGTCAATGTTCAGTTCGTGACTTGCTATGTTGATGTCTATTCCCGGCATATCTTCAGCTGTCCAGGCAAAAGTGTTCACATTATTTTTCAAGAAATCGACGAGCTGTTTTTTAATTCCTTTTTCCAGGTCGGCCCCGATCTCCAGACATCTATCGGGGTGACGTTCATCGATACAAACCATAATGACGGGGTCGCAAGTCGGCCTAAGTTCTTTTTGGTGATCTACCGTGATCTGTAATTGCTATAGGAGTTTAGAGAGCCCTTTCCCCGGTTCTCTGTCCGTCTTCATCTTCTTGTGCTGCTCCTTTACAGTACCTTCCGTGATGGGCTTTCTCAACTTGTGTTCTGCCAGGAAACATCTGCGTGACTCTTTTTTGCTTCCAAAGATAGTTTTTATTCCTTTTGGGGTGGGAAATTTAACGCAGAGATGATATGTCGAGGCGACTGCCCGCATCAAGTTTAGCCACGGCGTTCCCAAGATAGCATTGTAAATCGCTGGATGATCTGAAACTTCAAACTCGATTGTTTTGGTCATCCCTCCTGCTTTAACGGGTAGCCGGATGAGTCCTGCAGTCATCGTTGTTTCTCCAGTGAACCCGGTAAGTGGTTTTGGCCATGGCTTGATCTCAGAAAGGTCAATATTCATCTTTCTTAGGGTATCTTTGAAGATGATGTCGACAGTGCTTCCCGTGTCTATCAGGATTTGTGCCACTTCGCAGTCGCCGATGACGAGCTCAATTACGAGGGGGTCATCATGAGGCCGATCTATTCCCACAGTCTCTGCTTCTTCGAATGAGATTACGTCATTGGGAAACTGTGAAGTGGTCTGAAGATTGATGCTGACCTCGGCGCGCCGCTGAAATGCTTTAATCGACGAAACAGTGTCGACACAATAGTGAGATCCGCCCATAATCATGTTAATACGCCTTCTGTTTTCGGGTGGCGGGCTCTCGCTATTCTGCCTTAAGCGTTTCTGCAGCTCACTGTTAGACCTTTCCTTATTATCTGTCTCGAATCCTTAAGGCTGAAATCTTCCTTAAGCTGGCCGGCTGCGAGCTTTATAGCGAGCATGCGACCGAGACTTCTACAGTTGGCGGTGGAATGTCCGTGGATTTAATGATGATCGCAATAGGCCGCTCCATCGTGAGAACCTTGACTTCTTACCCATGTGTTGTTCATCATGCCTCTTCCTCTACCGTATTCGGGTGAGTCCACTTGAAAATTATGGGCTCCCCTAAATCCTCCTTCGTGCTGTACGAATCCGCCAGATTGGTTGTTCTTTTTGTTGCCTTGTTGATTCTGATTTTGAGTGGTGGCGCTAGGCTGTTTTGTCTTTCCGTGTTTTTCTACCAACGATTTCGTTTCCTCTTCATTCCTTATAAACTTAGTTGCCCAATGAAGAGCGTCTTGAATTGTTACCGGCTCGTTCACAACAATTTTCCTGCGAAAATCGGACTCGTACCATAGTGCTTTCCTCAAAGCCTCTAGGGCTGACTCATCATTAATGCCTTTCACCCTTGACAGGATGTCTTTGAATCGCTCGACGAAACTGCGGAGAATTTCTGCGGGCCTTTGTGTCAGTTTCCAAAGGTCGGCTCCGAGAGTTCTCCGTTCCATGAATATGGCATAATGTTTTAGGAAGGCAGCAGACAGCAGACAGCTGGCTGAAGTTATCAATGGAGTTGCTCTCGAGTCCAAAAAACCATTGGAGAGCCGGTCCTTTGAGATGTTCAACAAATAAATGGCACTGGCCAATGTCTCTTTCATCCTCCCTGAAGTTGGTTCGTCCCATTACTATGGTGAAAGCTGTGATATGATCCGTTGGATCAGATTTTCCTTCGTAGGTTGGCACTTTAATTTTTCCAGGGTCGGACAGTCTGGCTCTGGAGATGCGAGCTGTGAAAGGCGTACGTTGTGCTTCCTCGAGCACTTGATCAATTTATGGCGCCTTGCTGGTTGCTCGATGCATCTGTGAGCGCATCTCTTTTAGGTCTAGAGTTGTCGGGTTCATAGAAGCTCGAAGTTCGTCCAACTCGGCTTGCTGCGATCGCGGTGCAGCTCTCCTTCTTTCGGCAACTTGTTGTCTTTCCTGGAGGAAGCGTTCTTCCTCGAAGGCGAGTTCTTCGGCATAACGCTCGTCATCTTCGTAATAGGTTTCTTTGCGAGCGGTCTGATCCTGCCTTGCAGCTTAATGCCTTGGTTCGCATGGTTCATCAGGGTTATCCTCTTCGGCGTCGTCTTCAAGGTCGACCGCTGATGTTGACCCACCAGCTGGCGCCGATCCGTCTGGTAGTGCCGATTTGCCAGCTGTCACTGCGTGCTTGTTTACATCTCGCCCGTGACTCCCGGGGGTTGGGTCAACATTCAGATTGATTCGACGGACCCTAGGTGCCTCCATAGGCGTTGAGAAGTTTAGCATTGTTGGAGTGACGCGATCTGTTGCTTGCGGCGCGGGTCTTTTTCCTCTTCCGTGGCTTGCCGTGACGAGGGAATCCATTCGCCTGGTTAGAGTATTGTTGAAGATGTCTTGCTCCTTTGACTTCTTAACTAGCTCGTCGAACATTTTCTTTATCTGAGCCAAAGGGTCGAGATTTTCTTCCGTGGCAGGCGGCGTTTGCATCTGTGTAGATCCGTCTGCTGCGATGTTTTTCTCTCCGGACTTGTCTGTCGCGGCATCCTTCGCTGCTAACCTGTCTGTGACGAGTTCTCTTGGGTTGCTGCCGCTGTTGTCTCCGTCGATGGTCATCTTTTCTGATCTCAGCGTGGTGGTGCTTGTTGAGTAAGAAGCTTTACTGTCCCCTTAGATGGCTCCAAATTATGGCGGTCGAATCTCACAATTAGAATCTAAGTGATTCTTTAGGGTTTGTAAAGTTCTGTGGAAAGCAAGCAAACACAAAGATCTCAAGAGAGTTTTTATTAGCTGTGAAGAAAGCTGTTACAAGAGTTTTTTGCTAATGAATTTCAATCTCCCTTTTGGGTGATAATGAGGGACTATATATAGTACTTCTAAGTAAATGGGCCAGCTAATAAAATGGACCTGGCCCATTAGGCAATATATCTAATTTAGACCCATTATTCAATTAAGCCCATTTTGCTTATGGATTTAATATCATTTTGGGCCTTTGTAGACTGGCTTTGATTTCGCCAAGACGTTGTGGAGTTGATCTCATCGCCATATCGATCTCATAGGGGTGAAATCCGACCCCCACACAGGCTGGTTTGGTTAAGGTAGGATCCAACCAAAACTAACAGAACCCCACCCTCACATTATTATTCATCAATGTGATAAGTAAAAATGAAAGACGAATGTATCGTGTTACACAAAGACCAAATGTCTGACTTTGATCCGTAAGGTATGTCAGCAAGAAGCTCAGGGCACATGTAACTTGGAGTCCCAACAACCTATAAACACGCTTACTTTTCATAACTGTGTTTTCTAAACGAAGACAAGAAAGTGTCATTGTTCACAACTTACAGAGGATATAAGGTCAACAGAAGTGAGAATCTTAGCGAGGCTGAGACCAAAATGCGGATGAGTTAATAGCTCTCAAAAAGGCAAAGACAAGTCAATCTACAAAATTATCAAGCCGTATGTCTTGCTCTTTTGTCAAGAATATATTAGAACACTGAAAAAAGTAAATGCGAATGAGACTTGGATGCTTCAGACAAAAAATGAACATAGCTCTGGAATTTAACAGGTTTGATCTTTACCTTGACATCGCAGTGAAGAATGTGGTTGGCGTGCAGATAATCGAGTGCCATTAGGAGTTGAACAAGCCATTGACAGAGTTTCTGCATCTGATGGTTATTTGTCAATTTTTTTTAAAGCCAGTCCACTGATTGTAAGAGGTTAAGACTTAACAACGAAAAGATGGCTGATACAAACCTCTTCAGGAAAATGAACACCACATGCTCTTTTTATGGTTTCCGTCCTGCAAAATTGAAGTTGAGTATAAGAGCCAGTTTTTTCTTACTTACAAATTACACATTGAACTCGAGGATTACTGCTTGTGGGTATGATCGAAATGCAGACGGGAAGAATCTTGAGCCGTTGAACCGCTGCGAGGACGTATCGTCTTTACGAGTTGCCATGACTGTCGTAGCCGGATTTACGGATACAGCGGATCGCTTAATCATTAACGAACTCCAGCAGGTAACGCTTGACAAACCGATTCTCGTCATTACGGGGGAATTGGAATACATATATATATATATATATATATGTAACTGCTACTGTCAAAAGATTTACATTGTGCATATGATACTGAAACTGGCAAGGACATTTAACCATCATGAATATACTTGTAGCTTTTTTTTCAACTTTAATAAATCCCCTACAATTTTACATACATAAAGCCTTTGAGATATATATAATATAAAGTCTTCAATTACGTTCACACCATTCTCCAAGAAAAAACAACAACACTTTGATCACTCTCTCTCATTTCTTCTTCCTAAAATCTTGTCTTCTTCCCCTGTAACTTTAATGGCTGAAACCCTAGTAGAACCCTCACTCGTCGGAGAAATCGACACTTCGGCTCCATTCGAGTCGGTGAGAGAAGCCGCCACTAAATTCGGCGGATTTGGTTTCTGGAAACCTTCTTCCCTTACCAATCCCCAAGCTTCTCAGTTTCTTCTATCTCACTCGAACACCTTCAGTTACTCTCTATCTTTCTTCTCACTGGTTTTGTCTGATTAGGTTTTAGGGTTCTTGTCACTGCTGCTCTCTCTTTCTTTACGAATATCAAGATTTGTTCACTTGGGAATCATCAATTTCTTGGAAAGATCTCGTCTTTAGCTAATTAGTTGTCTCTTGTGTTCTGAAATTTCGAAATTTTGGTTGCAGAACGATGTTAATGAAGCTAACATGGTGGAGAAAGCGAGTGAGTTAGAGAAGGAACTGATTACGAAAGAAGAAGAAACTTTAGAGGTGTTGAAATCGCTTGAGTCGACTAAAACCATCGTTGAAGCGCTCAAATCGAAGCTTCAGATAAAAGCAGAGAAAGAGAACATTGACATGAATGTTTTGAAAGAATTGAACCAAGCAAAGATGAATCTTTGCAAGACAACTGAAGATCTTGCTGCTATACGAGTATCCGTTGAGCTAGTCAACAAGAGACTGGAAGAGGAAAGAGCTGCACTAGAGGAGACACGAGAGAGACTAAACAACACTGAGAATGCAGCAGAGATCTCTAAGGAGATTCAGAGATTAAGCTATGAGGCTAAGGAGTTTAGTAAAACAGGAGAGAACGCGCGTTCTGCGGTTGAGAAAGCGGTAACTGATATCGAACAAACGAGAAACAAGATCAAAACTGCTGAGATGCGTTTGGCCTCTGCTAGAAAGATGAAGGAAGCTGCTAGAGCAGCTGAAGCTGTTGCAATAGCTGAAATCAAAGCTGTTACCAGAAGGAGAAGAAGAAGAGGAAATGGTGAAAGAAGGAGAAGGAGAAAAGGTTTAATGGCAAGAGGAAGAGATTTGGATTGGCGAACTTGTCTGTGATGTTGAACAAAGAGAACAAGAAGAAGAATAAGATAGCTTTGAACTTTAACTGAATGAGTGACTGATTCATCAAATGGTCTACTTTCTTATCTTTAGGAGTTGTTCGGTGTTTGTTTTGTTGTGTCTTGTGTTTAAGCTATTGGTTTCACTTTGTTTTCTATGTGTAGTAAACATATGTGTGATTTATTTGGTAATTGTCCGAGTTTAAATGGATTTATATTAGTGAATTATTTCATTGAATCTATGACAAAGATTTGAAGAAGTCATGAGAACACTTTGAATGTCTCTCTAGTCAAATCATGAACATCTTTTGCAATGTTTTGTGTATGTATTAGTCTATTAGAGTTGATAAAGAGTTATTGGTAGTAACAAATTTAACAGATTAGTTTTTTTTTTTTTTTTTGTGTATGTAATGTCTCTAGTAACCCATCAAGAAAAATCAAAACTTTATGAACAAACAAGATTCAATCTCAATAACAAATGGATACAAAACCCAAGAAAATAGTTGTGGGGCATATTCGAATATATTTAGCCACAAGCTGATGCTGACGTGGTTGGGATAATAGCTTGCTTGTGGTGTGAGAAATGAGAATACCTCATTTTGATTGACCTTCACATTCATACGCAATCGACCAAATTCGGCGGATCTTGATTCTCCATAAAAACCATCTCTTCTTCTTCTTCTTACACAAGACCAGATTCTACGAATCACTTGCTCGGTTTTTCAGGAAGAACAGAAAAAGGTAAAAGTATCTCTACAAATTCTTGAATCTTGTTACCTTATTGGCTCTAATCCGGCGCAGAGAATCTCCGGTAAAGAGTAAAATTGAAATTCTCACTGACTTGTGATTCTTGTCTTCTTTACCAGATTAAATGGGACTCAAAGCTGAAACTTTGCTTCTTTTCTTGTTGGGTTTGATCTTGGTTTCTGACGCTAGATCTTTCGTTGACTCCACTCTCTCAGGTAATAATTTCAGACAAACAGTTTCGGGTTTTAAGACACCATCCACTCGTTCTTGATTCTATACAAGCTTGTACTGAAATAGTAGTTGGTTTCTATGGTTGGAGATGAGGTAGATGAATATTTCAACTTTCCAATTTCCCTTATAAGAATTGGCCTAGATAGTTTAGTGAAAGCTCTTTATGGCTTAAAAGATTTAAGAAACTTTAGGATTTTGTTTTGTCTTTGTGCAGAGGAAGTTTCCAAGAATGATAATGTTTGCACTCTCTGTGAGGAATATGTTACTGATGCTCTCAGCTACCTTGAGAAAAACGAAACACAAGCTCAGATAATCGAGGATCTTCATGATCGGTGTTCGCATATTCCTGGATTTGAGCAGCAGGTTCTCTCATTTTTCTGCTTCAGTAAATTGATGTGTTGAATTGCAAAAACTTTTGTTTTCTTTTTGCTGATGGTGGACTTTTACATTTTTCTACATTCTCTATAATGACCTAGAATGTGTTGGATGATTTGTTTTTGGTGCAGTGCGTAACTTTGGTCGATTACTATCTCCCTCTTTTCTTCTTACAACTGGAGTCATTTCAACCTCATTATTTCTGCAAGAGGATGAATCTTTGTGGCAAAGTGGTAGCACTTGTTGAAGAAGCCCGTCAGGACAGTTGCGGTGTATGCCACAAGACTGTTTCAGAGATTCTCATCAAACTACAAGATCCCGATGTACAGGTTTGTAGTAACTACAAGATGATCACTTTATCTCTATCACATTGATTTATTTTGTAACTTGCCTTAACATTTATGCATTCTGTGTCATAGACTCATCATATCACTCTGATTAAGAGTACTCATAAGTCATAATCATAGTCGAAGGAAGCTCCTACGCGTGTGTTCTCGTGTTATTATTTTCCCTAAGATCACGTTAACAGTTTAAAATGCTTAACTATCAGAGTTTATCTGTATAAACAATCCTCATGTAGACATTTTTTCCTTCTTATAATGCTGATGCGTTTCATATACTGACTTTGTTTCCTTGATTATCCAGCTGGATATAGTTGAGCTACTTATCAAGGGATGCAAATCGCTCAAGAATTATGAGAAGCAGGTTAACATAATCAAGTTGTCAATATTTGCTTAAACATGTTTATCATATACTCGTTTCTTTCTGTGTGTTGGTGTTCTTCTCAAACTTGTGCAAGGCAACATCATGATCATAGTTGCTAGCTTAGGCTTTTCTCATTTTACGGTGTTGTGTCTTTGTTATTACAGTGCAAGAAGTTGGTGTTTGAGTATGGACCTCTGATCCTCGTGAATGCAGAGGAGTTCCTAGTGAAAAACGACATCTGCACACTCTTACGCGCATGTTCCCCCGAGAAAACGGTTCTAAGGCAGCCTGAGTTGGCGGCGGATTCTTGAATGTTAAACCGATGCCGAAATAGAAAAGCTAAATTCATTATTGGTTAAGTAGTAGTAACACGAGCTGTCCATAAGAATTGTTGCATACTTTTGTGTACTACTAAAATGTATGGATTCAAACACACCCTCCAAAACGTCTTTGCGTTTGTGTAAATAATGACCGCTACAACAACTGTACCTCCTCTATGATGATGATATATAATTGTATTATATATTTATCCTTTTTCATCTTCTTTAACATATGTTTCGTAAATTCTTAGTGTTTGAGTTTGTCTAGGTGACGTACGTTTTGCCTAAAAGATTTATGTATCTCTCTACTGTGTGACTGACGTGGCAAAAAGTGTCAAGATTAGGACCACTTCAGGGAAAATAATATTTTTTTGTCTGATCATAGAACAGAGAGAATCTAGATTAGTGAGATTGCAATACTGTACAATCAAGACTTTGGTTAATCATAATGAATTAATTATTAAAAACGGTCGAAATAACTTTATAGCCGTTGGTCATGTTTCTCTCGCTTACCGTTTTGTTTTTTGGCGCAGACCAAGAAGTAAAAACTAGCCGTTACAATAAACATAAACTAAACTTTTTTGTCTTTGTCTTCTTTCTCCATCACTCGAACCATAATTACTCTTTGCTTACAACTCTCCCTCACTCACTTTTTCATTTCCTCTCTCACTAAAAATCAAGACTTCTCTCTCTTTATCTCTCTAACAAAAACAGAGGAAGAAGAACAAAACAAAGAACTGAATCTCCTGCTCTTCTCAATCCTTCTTCTTCGTTTCTTATTTTTTTCTTTCTTTCTTTACTCTTTGTTTGTTTTCAAATGAATCAGTATTACCAAAACCCTTTTCGGATTTATGAAATTAGTTTCAATTTCTGCACGAGTCTCCTCTTGTGTCTCTCACTCATTTCTGCTCAAGCTGTTGCAGGTGGTGGTCACTCCTGGGATGGGATCGTGGTGACTCAGGCGAACTATCAGGCGCTCCAAGCAATCAAACACGACCTCATTGACTTCACAGGAGTTCTCAGAAGCTGGAACAACTCTGCCTCCTCTGGTGTTTGCTCTGGCGGCTGGGCTGGAATCAGATGCCTCCGAGGCCAAGTTGTCGCCATTCAGCTCCCTTGGAAGGGACTTGGCGGCACTATCTCCGAGAAGATAGGACAGCTTCAGAATCTCAGAAAACTTAGCCTCCACAACAATGCCATAGCCGGTTCGATTCCTCGTTCTCTAGGCTACCTCCGTAGTCTCCGTGGAGTTCATCTCTTCAACAATCATCTGTCGGGTTCGGTCCCTGCCTCGCTTGGGAACTGCCCTCTACTCCAGAATCTTGATCTTAGCAATAACCAGCTATCTGGAGTCATCCCGGCTAGTCTTGCCGAATCCACCAGGCTCTACAGGCTCAATCTCAGCTTCAATTTGCTTTCTGGTCCCCTTCCGGTTAGTGTAGCCAGATCATATACCCTCACTTTTCTTGATCTTCGCCATAACAACTTCTCTGGTTCGATACCCGAATTTCCCGTTAATGGTTCTCACCCTCTCAAAAAGCTAAATCTTGACCACAATCTCTTCTCCGGAGCTGTTCCCTTGTCTCTCAGCAAGCATAGTTTGCTGGAAGATGTTACTTTAAGCCATAATCAGCTCTCAGGTTCTATTCCCAGGGAGTTTGGAACACTTCCACACCTCCAAAGCCTTGATTTGTCTTACAATTCAATCAACGGAACCATCCCAGACAGTTTCTCCAACCTTTCATCTCTCGTTTCTCTAAACCTTGAAAGCAACCACCTCAAAGGCCGAATGCCGGATGCAATTGATAGACTGCACAACCTTACAGTGCTTAACCTCAAGAGAAACAGGTTCGACGGTCCTATCTCAGATAGAATAGGGAACATATCTGGAATCAGAGAGCTTGATCTGTCTGAAAACAACTTCACAGGTCCAATTCCGTCTTCTCTAGTCCACCTGGCGAATCTATCTTCTTTCAACGTCTCCTTCAACACCCTCTCTGGTCCGGTTCCACCTATTCTCTCCAGAAAGTTCAACTCAAGCTCTTTCGTGGGAAACTTTCAGCTCTGTGGCTACAGCTCCTCGAATCCGTGTCCTTCTCCGAAACCTCATCATCCACTCACCCTTTCACCTGCCTCATCACAAGAACCAAGAAAACACCACAGAAAGCTCTCGGTAAAGGATATAATTCTAATCGCCATTGGAGCTCTTCTCGCCATTCTGCTTCTGCTATGTTTCATATTACTCTGCTGTCTGATCAAGAAACGCGCCGCCTTGAAAAAAAAAGACGGCAAGGACAAGATCTCTGAGAAGACAGTAGCTGCAGCTTCAGCAACAGCATCAGCTGGAGGTGAGATGGGAGGAAAGCTGGTTCATTTCGATGGTCCGTTTGTGTTCACCGCCGACGATCTGCTCTGTGCCACGGCTGAGATCATGGGGAAAAGTACTTACGGAACAGCATACAAAGCAACATTGGAGGACGGAAATGAAGTCGCTGTGAAGCGACTAAGAGAGAAAACAACCAAAGGAGTCAAAGAGTTCGAAGCAGAGGTCACAGTTTTAGGCAAGATTCGACACTTGAATCTTCTTGCACTAAGAGCTTACTACTTAGGACCTAAAGGAGAGAAGCTCCTTGTCTTTGATTACATGTCTAAGGGTAGTCTCTCTGCGTTTCTTCACGGTAAGCAAACAAAAAATCCAAACCCTAATTCAGAATTAATTGATTCGTGACATTAATTTTTCGTGTTCTGATTTCGAAATTGATAAATCAACAGCTCGAGGACCAGAAACCCTAATTCCATGGGAAACAAGAATGAAAATAGCGAAAGGAATCAGTCGTGGTTTAGCTCACCTTCACAACAACGAGAACATGATCCACGAGAATCTCACTGCGAGCAATATTCTCCTCGACGAGCAGACCAATGCTCACATCGCCGATTACGGTCTCTCCAGACTCATGACAGCCGCCGCCGCAACAAACGTGATCGCAACCGCCGGAACATTGGGATACAGAGCGCCGGAGTTTTCGAAAATCAAAAACGCAAGCACAAAGACGGACGTATACAGCTTAGGGATCATCATATTGGAGCTATTGACCGGGAAATCTCCCGGAGAACCGACGAACGGGATGGATTTGCCTCAGTGGGTAGCGTCGATCGTGAAGGAAGAGTGGACCAATGAAGTTTTCGATTTGGAGCTGATGAGAGAGACGCAAACCGTTGGAGATGAGCTTTTGAATACTCTGAAATTGGCGTTACATTGTGTTGATCCGTCACCAGCGGCGAGACCAGAAGCTAATCAGGTGGTGAATCAGCTTGAGGAGATTAGACCGGAGCTTGAGACGGAGATGGAGACGCCGGCGATTGGATCCGGCGGTGAGGCACAATCCAATGATTAAGGAGAAAAACAATTGATGTGAAAGAATGAAGGAGGAGGAGGCAAATTATACTTTATAAACACATTTATATTTTCATTACTATTCTTTGATTTAAGTAATTTGTAGATAAAATGGCTTAATGTTTGTGTTAGTAATGTTAATGTAATTCGAATATAAATTCTTTTTGGTTGAAGTAATACAATAATTTTTGAATTTACTTATATTTTGTGATGGTATGAATCAATTTACTTATATATTGTGATAGAAATACTATTAAATTACATATACAAATTTATTTATTTAGTCATGTCTCCTTCCACCGTTCTTCCTGCATTTTACCATTCAAAATATAAAATGACAAAACACAAAACATAAATATATTTTACGAAAGAAAAGTTTGCAATAAACATTTCACTCTTGTCTCTATAGTATCAAGCCTTCAAAAATTAATAATCCAAAACACTAACAATTCGATATTACTGGTAAACTGATGGATGAAGTTTGAAATGGGGTTGAAACAAGACATCCATCCACAACCTTGAGGCTCGATATAGTTGGGTTCTTCTTGTTCATCTTCTGTTTTTGGTGTAAAGCAGTTGAACAAGCATTGAGCATCTCCCACAATTGTTCGAAGTCACCAGGGCTCGATCTTTGAGACAATACATTCTCGTAAATTTTCTCTTTTCATTTTTTCTGCAATATATCAAGAAAATCCATAATTAAATTCAATATATATATTTAAGTTTAGCCCCACCCCCCTTCTCCTTAAAAAAAAATGGACAATTACAAAAAATACCATTTTTGTGTACATTTGCAATAATGCCATTTAGGGGTGTTTATTTACAAAAATGTCACTAATTATAGATTTATAAAGTCTATATCTTAAAATTATAAATCCTAAAAAATGTTTTGACACCTAAAACCCCCTAAACACTCAAAACTAAACCCTAATAGAACATAATTAACCCAAACATAAATAATATAAATAAATTTTTTTTTGAAAAAGTGGTATTTTTGTAAAGATTTAAAAAGTGTGGCATTTTTGCAAAGTGTTACTTGAAAAGTGGCATTTTTTGCTTAAAAATAGTAAAAAATTGGAATAGAGAAAATCGATGTGTTTTTATTTCCTAAATTGTTACTGTCTTATAGATACTATGGTGATAATTGATACAGTAATTTAAGAAAATAGAATGAACAAACAACAAAGACTTTTGAATAGTTTGAATGATTTTACTTATTTCATTTGACTGTTTGTGTTAAGCTTTTCAAACCCATCTTCAATTTTTTCATTAATATAATATTGTTCGCTTTGGTACAACTCGCAAAAATTTGTCTTTGGACTCTTTTCCAGAAAGTTTTATATTAATAAGAGTTGGACATTACTTATATATTAGGCAATATTTGTCTAATCTTCCAATGTGGAACTTGGTTTGATATCTCAACAATCTTTTCCTAAAACCAAGTACCGTACAAAGTTGTGACCATCTCCAACAAAATTTGGCATCCATCTTGTATCGTTGTACTATTCACCTAACCATTAGGATACTGTTAGAAATACTTTCGTCACAAGGTCTCAACATCCCTAATTGCGAGATTACCTTGAGGGTTCTTTTCCCACAACGAACTTGCGGCCCACACTACCATTTCTCTAGATCCATCTTTTCTGAACCTACGGTCGGATACTATTGGACATGAGCTTTTTTTAACGTTATTTGTTTAGCTTACGTTTTTTTCCTTCGTGATATTTCTAGAGTTATATGGACATGATTCTAAAAAGATATAGATAACTCAATGGGTGAAGCAACATGTTACTTGGACGCGCTGAATCATGTAGTTCAATCCCAATAATGGGTAGGATAAGCATTTGTGAAAGAGTGGTCGGACGACTAGAAATCATCAAGAATCCACCCACCAATGATAAGCATTAGCATCAGGTTTTTTGGGAATCTAATTGCTCTCATCTACTACACTCAAATGTCCAAATATAGACAAGAACTAGGGGATATTCAGGAGGATGATTGGGTAGTCATTGTTAATGAGCATAGTTTTTATGACTCACAACTTTTCTACCATGGAGTATTGACACATATGTTTAGGAGCTCAGTCGAATCGAGAGAAAAATAAATTCAAAAAGGAAAGAAGAAAATTCTCTTAATGATTTAGAGAGGCCTACGCGAAATCCTCCTTGAAATTTATGGTCCAAATAGAACAATCTTCTATTTCAAAATGATCAAAATTTGGAAAAATCTATTATATCACTCAGTTATGAGCTATTAATAAAATTCTTAAACATTCAGAGAAAGTATGTCAAACTTTTATTGAAATCGCTCATAATCTTGGAAAGTGATTTGTAAGAGTTTGTTTATGTGTCATCTCCATAATCACTCTAAAAAAAAATATATATATATATATATGACATGGCTAAACAAAAAAATGACATGGCAAATTTCTATACGAATTTTCTGTTTTAAATTTAAATTAATCATAACAAAATCTTTCCTTAAGTAAATTTACATTTATTTCTTCAAATAAATTTATAATATTTTATTATAATTTTTGTTTTTCAAATTAAAATTTGGTTATATTTTTTTGTCACAATAAAGTTTAAGGACATAAATCTTATTATATAAAGGAGGATGCGCACAATTAGAACGCCATACGTAAGCAAAAATTTTAACTCACCAAATCAAGACATGTGTCCACTGTTAATCAGATAATAACATGTGTTAACACTTAAAGCTAATTAAAAAGTATAAAAATGAAAAACGAACAAAATTTGTCAAGTAACTAGGTTGAAAAAAATGGAAAATTTATAATGGTCCACACTAACTATGTTAAACAAAATCTAATAATTTAAACTAATTATAAAAAATTATCAAGTAACTAAGTAAATAGTAAAAACATTTTGCTTATTGTTCAAACTAATTATGAGAAAAGGAAAATTTCCAATAGTCCATACTAGATAGGTTAAAAATAATATAATAGTTTAAATTAATTATAAAAATAAATTAAATAAAAAAATGGAGAGAATGTAAACCACAAAAAAAAAGTAGTGAGAAAAAAAATCAAGTAAGAAAAATATTATCGACGAGAGTTTCACATATAAGCAAAATTATAGAGAAATTTTAAAAAATATCACTTTTCAAGTGTCATTTTTCAAAAATGCCACATTTTCAAAATCTTTGCAGAAATGCCACTTTTTCAAAAAAATTATTATATCATTTATGTTTGGGTTAACTATGTTTTATTAGAGTTTAGTTTTGAGAGTTTAAGGAGTTTTATGGGTCAAAACAATTTTTAGAGTTTATAAATTTAAGATTTAGTCTTTAAAAATCCATAATTAGTGGCATTTTTGCAAATAGACATACCTAAGTGGTATTTTTACAAATGGACACACAAAAAATGGTATTTTTACAATTGCCCTAAAATTATAACTCACCAAATCATGATATGTGTTAAAAATTAAAATTAATTCAGAAAAAGTAAAATTTAAAATTTAAAACTAACAAAATAATTGTCAAGCAACTAACCAAATAATAATAAAAAAATATAATAATTTCAAATAGGTAGGAGAAAAAAATTATAAGAATAAAATTAGAAAATAAAATAGAGAGACTATAACAATAAAATAAAATAAAAATAGATAGAAAATAGAAATTTTATTTAAGAAAAAAATATGAATGATAATACAAAATAATTTTTAATAACTAAAAAAACAAAAATATTAGAAAGAATATGGAAATCTCAATGTTAAAATTTATATACACAAACATACAAAAAAAAATTCTATAAACATAATTATTTTGTAAAAATATTTATAGAAAATTGCAAAGAAAATAGAAATCTTCTTCCTATACTTTTGAATGTTAAAAAAAAAATTATATAAAATGAAAATTAATACGTATTATAAAATAATGAGAAATTATAAAAATACCACTTTTCAAGTGCTATTTTTCAAAAATGCCACTCTTTCAAAATCTTTTCAAAAATGCTTTTTCAAAAAAAAAATTATTATATCATTTATGTTTGGGTTAAATATGTTGTATTAGAGTTTAGTTTTGAGGGATTAAGGAGTTTTAGGGGTCAAATTTTTTTTTATGATTCATAATTTTAAAATTTAGGTTTTAAAAATCCTTAATTAGAGATATTTTTGCAAATGGACACCCTTAAATGGCATTCTTGTAAATGTATACACCAAAAGTGGCTTTTTTGCAATTGTCCCTAAAATAATAATAATATGTTTTCTGTTAAGATAAAAAAGTGTAAGATTTGACGAATATAGATCTCTAAAAAAATAAATCGATGAAATCAATGACATTTACAAATCATAGATTTATATATAACGGTTGACAAAACTGTTTATAAAATATTTTATAGGTATTTATGAGATTATTCACATAAATTTATTGTTTTATGATTTAACTCTATAATATTTTAATTGTTATAAGATTTTATCATATAGTTAATATAAATTCATAATGTGCACGGATATTTTTTGTGTTATTAAGAATATGACTTGAATTCCATTTATATATATATATATATATATATATATATATTTTTCTTTTTTGGGTCTGTATAATAGGAATTCCATTTACAAATTCCTATCAATAACAAGCTATCTGAAGTGGTTCCAAATAAAGAAAAAAATTCTCTTTAGCGCTTCTTATCGTTCGCCCTAAGACTTCTCTCATACACGATTCTCGAGGAGCCACCGCCGCACTCTGAAGACACGATGAGAAGTCTCCGCCGAAGCCCCTCCAACCAAGTTGTCCTCTCCTCTTGAAGCATCGTCTCTCCTCCTTCTCCTTCTCAGGACACACGCATAATTTTGAAGAACGGTTCTTCTCGATCTTCCGCCGAAGCTTTGTTCCCGGCGAAATCCTTGCTCAAATCTCTCGGTCTCTTCTTTTGGGCTCACCATGGTTCGTAGATCTGTACGGATGGTCGTGGCCTCGACCCTCTCACCACCAGTTGTTTCAGAATTGACCGTGACTCCCTCTCACTTACGGGGGATACTCTCTCCGGCGCAGCCGCACCTTCAAAAATCGGCGGAGCGTCCAAATCCGCCTGTACCCCCAGATCTGTCGCCTCTCCCCTGTTCAAGCATCATAGGTTCATCTTTGCAAAGCTTCACCGTCGCTCTTGCCGTCTTGGACATGTCGCTATCTAGCTTGCTAAAGCCAATGACAGATCCACTACCTCCTTCTAGGTCGATGAATTCCGACCAATCACTGCTCAACATATCTCCATCTCCATCTCTCACAAAGCATCGTTGTTCATATCGGCAAATCTCAACCGATGCTTCTTGTCTTTGGATCACCAATCCACTCATTGTGGTGTGTTGCTGATTTCGGACCTTTCTGCAATCAAGTAGGTGCATTATCGCCTAGTCCGTTGAAGCGTACAGCTTTTACTCAAACCTTTTCCATATCGGGAATGGAGAGACCTATTTCACTAATCTCAACCGACCTAACTTTCGTCGAGGCATCGACATTAACCTCGGATCCACCAACCGTAATCCCATCTCCATCGTGGATCTGTTACTTCGACCACTCAATGGGCGAAACCCTACCTCTCTCTCGATATCATTCATGTATGGGCCTGGCCTAATCTGATAGTTGGGCTTCTAGCCTAATATGATCAAGTCTTTATGCTCCTCCATCGGTTAACAATGAGAAGCCAAATCCCGTGGATGATTTTCTTTGTGTTACAAGAAGAATTATCACGGTTCATACAATGATGGATACAATATAAACCTCTTACATTCCATTGAGAATGGTCGGATAATCTTCCCTCTCTTTGAGAGTGGACGCTTTCCCGAGCTTAATGCCGGAAACCTTGAAGAATCTTCTCACCGTTTTGCTTTATGTAGTAACCGGTTTCGATTCTACGATGACCGGAGGTAGAAATTCGATTACAGAATCACTTTGGAAAGTGACCCTGAGAGTCCCTGACTTTGCCGCGAAGACCCTCTTGACACATTCGAGACATGCCTTGAATCCACTGTCCATCTCTCACGATGATCTATATGTTTTATGTTTTGCTGAGTTTTAATTTCAATCATGTTGTAGTAAGATTAAAGGATGATTAGTTCCCACTATTTGTACTTTGGAAGTTAAGGAATGAAGTAACATTGTGAAAAAAAAAAAAAGCAAGATGTCTCAAAAGTAATAAACTAAACATAAATGTTGTCTTACACGTGGACTATAAACTGACCTCACATAGAGTAAGTTAGTTTATCAAACGATCAGGTGAGACCCAAAATCGGCAAAGCACAAAAAATATGAATTGAGTTTCTGGTTGAAACCGTAGCTTCAATCAATGGCAGAGTGGATCAGAATTGATGCTTAGTCTGGTGTAGAAACTACACCTTCTGCTTAAAGAAAAAGTGATTTAAAACCAAAAAAAAAATTGTAATAGAATAATAATACATTCCGATGATTAAAACAAAACCAAATCAACTATGATCAACTAAATCTCTTTCAATCTCCAAAACAAACCCACAAATCTATCCATAATGCTTCGATACAATCTATCCATAATTGTATCAAAGCATCCAAATAATTATGGGATACTTTGGCAAATATATAGTACTCGAGAAACTGACCACAAATCAAATCATTTGGACCGAAACTGGGCCAACTGAAGAGAGAAACAAGCGGTGTGACTACCTGGAGCCCAACTATGTATTTCATCCCAATAATTAAAGAGTCCAAACAAAATAGGAAAAACTGTCTATTTCCCCACCAAAACTATGACATATGCTCATATGGAGCCCAAATCTTACCCTCTTTACAGATCTCCATGAGACAATAGTTTTAATTAAGCTTATATCTCCCTCATTTCAAAGTTTCAATCATATATACCCACAGATATTGATTTCAATCGGTTTGAATGGTTTACGATCTAAACCGACACAAAACCATCAAACTAAATCGAACCAAAAAGGGTTTACTTATTTATTATAATTAATAGCAATAAAAAATAATACATTAAACAAAAAATTCATCTTCTTCTTCCTCAATCGTTTGAAGAAGAAACTTGGAGTCGAGAGGATTCACTCCTCAATCTCAATCAAGTTTTTGGTCATTTCTTCCAACTTTCTGTAGTGAAATTAGGGTTTTTTATTTTGATATTTTTCAAACAATTTTATTTATTTAAAGATTGTGTAGCCAAATCCAGATCCGCAGCGAGGCTCACTGATGAAGACTTGGATCTTTTGGCGAGGAGGTCTGGTTACGTGCCGCGACGGGGACCAACACAAGTGTCTTCACAAACAGAGGGTCTGCGACGGGACCAAAACAAAAGATATATGCATAATTGGGAAACAGTAAACCAATATCATGGATTTTGAAGCATGAAACTTTGGTTTGGTGGGGATATATGATTGAAACTTTGAATTGGGAGAGATATATGCATAAACTATCGTTTCATGGAGATCTATAAAAAGGATAAAGTTTGAGCTTTAAATAAGCATATGTCATAGGTTTGGTGGGGAAATAGACAGTTTTTCCAACAACGTGTTAAATGTTTTGTTAAAATTGGGTAAAATTAATTAAAAAGTTTAGAAGGGTCCATAATTTTTTTTATGATGTATATTTGTTTTAGTAACCGAATCGATAAAATAAATTAATAAAATTGTTTAAAACTGTTATATCTAGCAAAAAAACAAAAATCAAATTTAAATGGTCAAAGAGAAACAATTTAAACAAAAATCAAATTTAAATGGTAAAAAAAACAAATTTAAATTGTATTTGAAAACATATTTGTGAAATAAAAATTAAATTAAAATTTTCTCTTCAAAATTGTTTTTTCTCTTTTTTTTTTTAAGTTTTGCCTAATATTTGCTTGAGTTTTACCTAGGGGGAATTGCAAAACTGCCACTTTTTGATGACACATTTACAAGCGTGCTACACCCACATGACTCTTTACAAATTTATCACTTTTTAATAAGAAAGTGACAAAAATGTCCATTTCTTTTTTTATTTTTCTCTTTTTTTCTCTTTCTTTTTCTCTTTCTCTTCTCTTTCCCACGAAAAAGAAACCTTGATTCTTCTCTCTTCTCTTTCTCTCTCTCCTAGACAAAAATCAGATATGCATCTCTCTCTCTTTTCTCTCTCTCTCTCTCAAGCTCTTATTAATGGAGAAAATTATGATGAAAGTGTTGATGAAAAAAAAATCAGAACTAGATCTAGATCTAAATCTCTTTCTCTATCTATATCTCTATCTCTCTCTTTATCTCTCTCTCTCTCTCTATCTCTCTCTCCCCCTCCCTCCCTCCTTCCGTCTCTCAAGCTTTTCAACGGTGGAGATAAGAAGAAAAAAAATAGATCTAAATATGAATATCTCTCTCTCACATATAGATTTAGATCTATATCCGGATTTTATCACTTTTTTTGCAAAACTGAGTTTGTTTGATTTGTGTCGTAGATCTGAGTTTTTGATTCCCATTTTGGTTACAAATCTAAAGTTTTTTTGTTCGATTTGGTTTACAGATTTGAGTTTTTTATTATTCATGGGTTAGTTGTTTTTTTTACATTATTCTTATTGATTTAGGGTTTTGACTTTTTTATAAAAATTTTTAAGATTTATAAAGTTTTTTTTTAACGTTTATAAAGTTTTTTTTTAAGATTTTGTAAGACTGCTTAAAATATTTATAATTTTTTTAAACAGTTAATAAGAGTTTTGTATCTGTTTTTAAAAACTAAACAATTGAAATAATAATTTATAAGGTTTTTTAAAAGATATATAAAGTTTTTTAAAGGTTTTAAGGGTTTTTTACAAAGTTTATAAGAGTTTTAAAAGGGTTTATAAAATTTTTAAAAGGTTTATAAGGATTTTTTACAAGGTTTTTAAAAGATTTCGTAAGACAGTTTAAAAACTTTATAAACATTTTAAGAACCTTATAAACTGTTTAAAAAGATTATAAGGTTTATAAGGATTTTTTACAAAGTTTTTAAAAGTTTTTAAAAGGTTTATAAATTTTTTTAAAAATTTATAAGAGTTTTTTACAAGATTTATAAGGTTTTTAAAAAGTTTAGTAAGACAGTTTTTAAGGTTTTTAAAAAGTTTATAAGAGTTTTTTACAAAGATTATAAGGTTTATAAGTGTTTTTTACAAAGTTTATAAGAGTTTTTAAAAGATTTATAAAAATTTTAAAAGGTTTATAAAAAAAATTTACAAGGTTTATAAGGTTTTTATAAAATTTCGTAAGACTATTTAAAAACTTTAAAAACTGTTTAAAAAAATTTATAATGTAAAATCAAAAACCTAAACCCTCCCCCCCCCAATCTATACCCTAAATTTAAAATAGTTAACCCAAACCCAAAAAAATTAAAACGTTTTGTGTGTTTACATCTCTATTTGCATTTTTGTTTTAATGATAACATTCTTTTTTCTTCTTCTTCTCTTCTCATCATCCTCTTTTTTCTTTTTCTTCTTTTTCTCAATTCATGAAATTTAATCTCAATTTTTTTTTTCTTTTCTCCTCTTCTTTTTTTTTTTTTTCTCAATCCACAAAATTCAATCTCAGATTTTAGGTCTTTTTTTTTATAAAATTCAAATTTATGTTATTAATCTAGTTTTGAGAGAAAAAGATGAGATTTAGTTAAAAAAAAAAAGAAGAGATTTGGAAAAAAAAAATTTGAGATCTGGAATTTTTTTTTTGAGATCTGAAAAAAATAACGACAAGAAAAAAACTGAAATATGGTAAAGAAAAAAAGGACAGAGAAAAAAATTGAAAAAATCAAATTAAATGAGTCAAAGAATATAGGAATACTGAAAAAGAAAGGTGACATTTTTGCAAAAATTTCCAAACAGTGAAATAATTAAAAAGTGGCATGGGAAAGTGGCATATCTTAAAATTTCTCTTTTATTGTTTTCTTTTTACTTTTTCGTCAATTTGTAGTATTAGTTTTTAATAATTGTAATACATATAACGTGTTGATAAAGTTTCAATCAATATAAATTAGCACTAAATTAAAATTATATCCTAAATTAAAATTCATCCAATCACATAATGGATTTAAATGGTTGCAACTTGCAACCTATTTGTGTTTTTGTCATCTTCTTGTGTAATATATTTTATTTTCTTAAGATTTTTTCATACTTGTCTTAATTACTTATCGGATATTTAATTATCTATGCTATTTATCTAATTCTATTTTTTTTTTTACATGTTTTATCTGATATGTGATTTGTTTTTTTTTGCAGATAGATTCATTTACATGGAGAGTTTTAGGTGATGTATGTGGGTATGTGAACGTGCTTTATCGATGTGTGAATCAGCTCAGCGAAAAGGTTATAAATTTATATCTTAGTATCATCATTCTGGAAGATGCCATTCTTTAGCAATATTCTGATAATAAGTGTACATGTGTTGATATATTTGACTGATATTACTATTGCAGTTGAAAGTTGAGAAATTAGATAGTATATTATTCTTGTTACCTATAATTAATTATCTAATATTGTTTTTTGGATAGAATCAATCACTAAGGAAAAAAATAAATCGAGATTGTTGTAAATCAATTTTGATAATTAATTAATTATAGGTAACAAGAATAATATACTATCTAATGAAAATGTATCAGCTACTACTACAGACGATTATGATACTGATGCAGAATATTGAACACAACACACGGGGTTTTCCAAAAACGTTTCACTAGTATTGATTGATTAGATTACTTACACGTATCGATCTCAATCCAATCCTAGCCTAACCTGTTCACGAATCAACACGATGTCGTGAACCTTTCACCCCCAGCCCTTGATACAAGATTTCCTATTTTCTAGAAACCCTTATCCCTTTGCTAAGAATTTGCTCTAGTTGTGTTCAACCCTTCCCACGAGTTTACACAGCCTATATATACCCACGGACTCCGACTAACCCTAGTCTTGCCCTCTACTCATGCAAGATTCACTATTTCCTTAAATCTTCATGTGTAGATCTTCTTTCCTTATCTTCTCCTAAGAATAAGGAAAACTTCTAGCTTGAGTAAATCTTCTCCAAGATATCCTCCAGCCTTCTTTGAGTGCAATCACGCCGTGTTTCCTTTGGGCTGACTCACTCCAAAAGCCCATCCGGGCCAAAGCCCACAGGTTGATTCATGCTTCTCCTGAAGCACTCCCATCTGATGCTGCTACAGACTCCTGCTTCAACAGCTGCATCTTCATCTAATTTCTCTAAAAAAAACTGAGACTATTGGATACGAATATACGATTGTCAAGAAATATATAGATTTCTTAATTCGCAAGAATTTTGTTATCGGAGCTTATTTCGATGGATAGTGTGAAAATTAATTAATAAATATTAAAAACAATATGAATGCGTTCGTACAATTATTTTTATTATTTAACATTAAAAACGTTTCTATTAATCTTCTTATTTCTGTTTGCAGAAGTATATTGATCTTCTTATTTCTGTTTGCAGAAGTGTATTGGGCCATCTCGCTCATTAGGCAGCTCACCGCTACAACGAAGCATCAGGGAATATTTCAGGATGATGCACCATTATCCATACAACACCTAATCAACAGGGTGCCTTTCCAGTCCGGTGCGATTGATCATCTTTTAGACGCACGTCGATTTTTTATGAAATAATCAATCAATCACAGAATGGATCAAAATGATTGCCTCTCTGTCGTCGGAACTGCATCCTCGTTTGTCATTTGAAACCAACAGGGAAACATTTTTTTTTTCTGTTTTACGGTTTTCTAAAATTTAAGATAACAGGAAATCTCTAGCTAGAAACAACTTGCATGTTTTTACCCATTTTTTAACAGTCTTTTCCCTATTATTTACTATAGATCTTAATTAGTTACGTGATTGTTGTGCTTGTAGTATATAAAAAGAGATGTATTTGTGAGGAAAAAGAATCAAGAAAAAAAAAACATATTTTCTTCATTGTTTTCACTCTCACGTTTCTTGTTCCATGTTTTCCTTAATTTTGTTGCCTTCAGAACATGGAAGAATTGTTATTGATATTCTCTAATTCCTTTTTGTTGTTATTTTATGCACAAGTGGGATGGGAAAAGATGTCTAACTAAAAATAATTTATGTATTTTAAAGCCAAAGAGCTGAGAAAATAGAGAAAACAAGACAATGATGAATTCATATTTCAAATTCACAAGACCTTAAAAAAAACATTAAGAACTAAAACCAAAATCACACAAGTTACAACAACAAAAACGATGGATGAATTGAGTTTTTGGTTGAAGCCCTCCTTCAGTCAATTGCAGAGTGTATTAGAATAGATGCTTCGTCTGATGTAGGAACTGCATCTTCTGCTTAATTTACAACAAAAAAATGTGATTCAAAATTAAATCAGTTAACAATGATCTACTTAAATCTTTTTCAAACCCACAACCTAACACTTTTTTTTTATTTTATTTAAGATTTAACACTGACACCTATCCGGATTTTATAATTTTCACCAAGGCATCCAATTAATTATGGGAGTGAAGAGATATTTTGGCAAATAGCTTCCCAAAAACTCACCACAAATGAAAACATTTAGTTTTAGAAGATAGTAAACTAAAGAAAGAGAAAATATCGAAAACATGAGCCGCTTCGTATTTGGTCATTTTTGAAAGATTTGATCCATATTTAATCGTTTGGATTCAGAACCAGCCTTTTGGACCGAAACTTAAATGACCAAATGATCTACAGTATCGAATTTACGCATTTCAGTACAAAAACCGAGACCACCGTCTCCATCACACGATATTTTTTTTTGTCCAGGATAGCAAAAATTGTGTAAGCCCTGATTATGAAACAAAGTTACCTGGAAGGTGAGAGATAATCTTGTCTAAGATTCCACCACTTGAGCTCTCACTTTTTTTCTCATCTTCATCTTCACATGTAATCTTTTCACCAGATTTGTCTTCTTCAGTCCTTGTTACACCCATTAAGTTAGATATCAGATTGTTCAAAATCCCACCATTAGCTTTCTCCTCTTCTTCGTCCTCTTCTTGTACTTGTTCTTCTTTATCTTTTGCTTTTTCTGCAACTTCTCTTGGACGCAAGAGATTCTCTGCTTCTGGAACACCATCTTCCATATTTTCTTCTTTTTTTTGTTTCTTTTTTTTCTAACATTGGTGCCATTTTAAATCCGATAAAGATTTTTTTTTTGTCGGCCAAATCCGATTAAGGTCGTTTTGTTTATTCAGGAAAAGCAATGATCATATTATCTATTTTAAGATAATAATCACGTATATTTGTTATACAAAAAAAAATATATATATATATTTTAGAAATAACAAAATCTCCTAAATCTAATGGTCACAAATATTGCCACACATACCATTTTTATTAGATTTTAAATTTTTTTTTTTTTATTATTCACCGAATTAATCCATGACAAATATAATTAAGAAAAAAATAAAAATATAATAAAGGGTCGTTTACACATACATACACTTTATTATCAACTGTTTTCATTAAAAGGCATTTTGCAAGGAAAACATACTTTAACTTTGTGAATTCTCCTTTCTATCCCTCATTTGATTTTGTGAATTATTCTTTCTATCCCTCTAATAATTTATCTAATTATCTTTGTGATCAATTTAGCAAAAGAAACTGAAAAACTTTACCTTCAAGATCGACTTTTTACAGATCTTACAAGAACGAATTATCTTTCTACAAATCATTGGTTGTTAATTTAATCTCTCTCGATGGAGAAGGTGGATGCGTTCCGACCAACAAGAAGAAGAAGTCGTCGTCTCTCACTTTCTCGATTCCTTCCAATGGATTCCCCACCAAAACAAATCACCGTCGATCTTTCCTCCATCGCCGCCCTTTTCCCCTGATATTGTCCTCGTGAATTTTTTGTATTTCTCCTTTCGCGTTTGGAATCGAGCTTCTTCCTCCATAGATTGTTTCTCCGCCTCCGTATAACCTCCGACTCGGACTCGATTTGGCGCTTGTTTTTTCGGTTGTGTTTTTGATTTTCCTTCTTTTGGAGATTGCTCAGATTTTAGGGATTGGGTCAACACCGTACTTTAGCAAAGAAGATGGAAAGGGGTTGATGGTGTTTACGACGATGTTGTACAGAGTTCCGATGGTTTCTCGGGAGGTTCTTGAGGTGAAAGCTCCGGTAAAGGATTATGAATTACGGCGACAGAATTAGCAGTGGCTGATGGGTTTTTGTTTGGGTTTCCGACTAGGTATGGTGCATGGCTGAAGCTTTCTTTGATTCTATGGGACAATTATGGAAAGAGCTGTTGGATTTTCTGTCAGTACAGAGACTCAAGGAGGTGGTCAATAGAATATTGAGTAAGCTTTATTGCTATATCAACGAAAAAAGGATTAGTACCTTGACTTTTCTCATCTCGTCTTTAGTGTGCTAAATTCATATGTATAATCTTGTTGTTGTGTTTCTGGATTCGGAAACAAAGCCAACAAAATCTTTGTTTGTGTTGGCGAGTAATTAGTTCTAAGTGTTGAAACCTTCTTGAATAAAATAAGTTTTCTCTCAAACATATGAAACTTGGTTTTGTTTGCCCACATTGATGGTCTTGCTTGTTTGATCTTAACCTTTAGCACACGAAAGTTCTTTCTTACACCTAAAGTTTTGATTCTTACCTTAAGATTTTATGTTTCTATTACCTTGTGCTTAAATCTTAAGTTTTGATTCTTATCGGATAATTGTTCTTTTGTGTCCACGGTAATATATACATAATTACATGTCCACAAAGTATTGTCCATTCGGAAGCCATGGTTATCTGTTCACATAGCATTGTTTTAAAGTAATTCTTGATAATATCTATCAAAAACGCATCCACAATTATTTATCCACGAGATGTTGTCCTTAAATAATATCTCTATGGTATTGCGTCCATGATTCAAACTCGAAGCACATGTATTAGCTTGACCAGTCAAACTCGAAGTCATAATATCAGAAGATCTTGATTCTGATTAATGTCTTAATTTCAAAGACTTAGTCAAATTCGTTTGAACGAAATCCACCAAACTACATGTTCATTGAAAAAGGTGAATTAAAATACTAGTGTATGATAATGAAACACAAAAAGGTGAATGAAAACACACTATGAAAGAACTAACCATAAAACTCTAACTATGAGTCACTGACAATGAATCACTTATTACATTAACCATAAATCATTCTTTACGTTTACACATTAGTTCTAACCATAAAACACTAACCATAAAACATTGACCATGAAATCACATTGGCATTAACCAACAAAAACTAACCACAAAATATTGACCACACGGATGCAACTCCTTCCATTTAGGATCAAGATCATAGGGCTGCAATGTTTTTGTCTAGTATTTTAGGTACATCTTCAAGCAAATGATCACTGCACCTAAAGAACAAGAACAAAACAAAAAACAAGAATATATCATTATCTAGTTTTAGTTTATAATTTTCACTTTTGACTCTCATTTAGACTATGTGCTTATGTTTCTTTGAAACCATGTCACGAACCAACCTCTTCCCCTTTGGCCTTTCCGTGATCTTACTTGTCATTGTGGACAACTCAGCGTGGATGACAAGTAATTCCATTACGTTTCAGCTGAGTTGTCCACAATACGTTGTCCAGTAGTACGTATCCATAATAAGTTGTAAACTAATTCTCTAATTCTCTTTTGGATAAAAAGAAGAAAAGAAAAAATAGATTTTTCTTCACGGGATGAACATGTAGATGTGTTGTGGTAGTGCCTTATCTTTCACATATTTGTGCACGTTAGTTATGTCCATGAACTTCAATATAAATCAAATCGATCAAGAACATGGTACACAAATTTCTTACGAACCCAAAAATTTCAATAGAAGAAGTCAAGATGAATTCGATTTTCTCCCGTAGAGTCATCGACTCATCTATGCGGCTCACAAAATTGCTTACGAACCCAACAACTTATTCTCATCTGATTCATCATCATCACGATCAGTTCTCACTTTGCTTTATAGACAGAACCAAAACCGGCACTTTTGGTCTCATTATCTTCCTTCGAACCCATCTTCTCCTCCCATGAGTCGCTTCAATCATTCTCTGCTATGGCGATCGAGAAAATTTGTGGGTTTTCCGCGAACGCTTTAGAGAACAAATCTGAAAATTTGTGAAATCTCGTGGAATCTAGAGTTGGGTTCTTGGTTCTCGATTCGAAATCGAAGGTTTTTCTGGGTTAAAAGGCGTGGCTTATTGAAACGGAGGAGATCTATCGTGTTTCCCATATACAAAACAGTCACACAAACTGCTACAAATCACAACCATTTAATTTTAATTACAATGGATGTTTGAGATCAAATCATAAACATTTATTAACAGTAGATATATTTTAATCTGGGAAGTCCAAGTTTAATGAAAAGGGAGTTTTTGAAAAATACTCTATTTATGTTTTTAAATTTGAAAAACATTTTTTTCTTCTGTTTTGAAAACTAACTCTTTTCATAAAACTAACTCTTTTCATAAAAAGACTTTTTTATTTTGATTTGGATTTAAGAAATTGCATATTATAATAAATACTAATTAAATTTATATTAGTTATTGTTCTTATTATTGTTATTATTTATTTTATTTTTCTTTAAGATAAAGATGTTTTATTGATTTAAAATTTACCATTAAATAATTTTATTGATATATATTAAAAATTATTTTTTAAAAATTTCAAACTTTACTTATATATAAAGAGATATCGTTGACTTTGTTTTTTTTTTACTTTTCCTCTTTACATAACTAGTTTTATGGTTTAATTATGGTAAATAATTGTTTGTTCTACGTTATTTTTCTAACTAATTTTTATTTGAATTATGAAAATATATAAATAAATTTATGTGTTTTCTCCACCAAAGAAAATTGAATTACGAATTATTTTTTTCTTCTTTTAAACTTTACAATTAATCTGTGTGGAATGAAAAATTTTAAAGATTATAATTTTAAACTTCTCTATATGTTGTTATATCATAAATTATACTTGTAAACTTGGTTTTTGAAACCGGTTATATGTCTTAGACGTGCCATACAAAATTCAAGCAAAAAAAAATGAGTCTATAAAAATAGAAAGCACATATTTCCCAAAAAACGCGGACTAGACCAAAAACCCATATAAGTATGAACATATATGCGAAATAAATGAAAAAATTTAAATGATTAGTAATATATGTAACATATGAAATTGTTTAATTTAAGTGAACTAATTATATATATAACATATGGACCACCCAAATATAAATACATAAAACTAAGAATTCATCAATTAAAAAGAAAAAATCAAAGTGATTTGAATAGATAATTGTTGTTTTCTATAAGAAAAATAAAAGTAAGTTTTTATTGGATAAATCATTAACGTATGTTTTGTTATAATCTTAATTTGTTTATTGATATTTAAAGGTTATTAACAAGAACAATTTAGTAAAATTAGTTAAGAATAAGTGTAGTTTTCAAAGAAAAAAAATAAAGTGTAGTTTTCAAAATTTAAATTCCTGTAAAAGTATTTTTTTCAAATTTCCTTTAATGAAAATTGATGGTTCAGATTAAAAAATGCCAAACCATGTAAATAATTTAGGACGGTTCAGATTATCTAAAAGGTAAATAGATGTTTTCTTCTTTTAGAAAGATAAATTGGTCCGAAAATTTTTGAATCTTGTGCAAAAGTCCACCTTCTTTCCAAATTACATTTGTTTGTAACTTATGTTTGGAGAAGTACCTCTAGATATAATTTTTCCATATAATAACTATACAAACTTTTTTATGTGGCATTATTGCATTAATTATAACCACTAATTTTAAAATTTTTAATTAATTTTTATGTTTTAATTTTTTTTAGTTATTAACCAAACTAACCTAATATTTTATAATTTTTATCGATTAGACAACTTTTTGTACTATTAAAAAACTAAATCTTGTGACTGTAACGTCGGTAGACAATCTTGAAAGGCACAACACGTACGTCCACTGTTCAAGGCAAACCGGTTCTGTGGTTTTTACACGTACCTCGTAACTTGTTGTGTACCCATAAATTATTACACGTGTCACTTAATGTTGATATAGTTTTATTTTCTCTCTCGTTCCACGAGTTTTGTTTTCTTTCATCAAAACAGAATCCAGATCCAGTTCTGACTATTATTTGGATGAATAGGTGTAATTAAATTTAGGTAAATAACAAAAGAAAAAATAGTTGAACAAAAGTGTTATTATTTAATTTGGTAAAAAATAACAAAAAAAACAATTTTTTTTTTCATTTTAGCAAAAAATCTCTTCATAATTTTTTGTCATTAAATACATCTTTATTTTTTTATGTACAGTAAAACTTCTATAAATTAATAATGTTAGAATTTTAAAAATTTATTAATTTAAAGAAATATTAATTAATCGATAAATTAAGAAATATTAATTTATAAAGAAAAATCTATTTTAAGTAATAATTCTCTTAATTTTTTTTCATCGAATAATGTTATATCAAATAATTTAGTTGAATTTTTTTTAAAATGACATGAATTAATTTAAAATTATGATTCAAATTTTAGTTTATCGAAATACAATGAATGTTAATATCATAATATACTATTCAATTAAAATGATACATGTTTTTATGTATAAAATTTATAAAAATCATGGTTATTATCATGATGAATACATCTATAAAGTATGTGTAAAAAATCAATTATTTTATTTATAATTTTTTGAAATTTTTTTACACATACCTACAAAACAATTCTAAAACAAAAAATAAATATAAAGATAAGTTATAACAAGATAAAACTTTATGTCAACAAAAATCATTAAAATCATGTTTTAGTACATTATCATAGTTATATATGCATAATCATATATGCTTATTAATTTATACTATTATTGGGACCATATTTTACATAGGAGTTTCAAAAAATTATTATCTTATCATCTTATCGAATTTTGTAAATTTTTACATTGGCCCGACTCGGGACCGGAAATTTTTATTACTTTACATAGATTATTAATTTAAAGAATATTAATTTATAGAGGCTCTGCTATAGTAGTCCATGAAATTTGAAATCAAGGAAAGAATTGTATAGTTAACTATCTTTATACTTTATACGTTGTTTGTAGTTAACTATTCAATTAATAATATAGTGAATTATATAATATTTAAAATAATTAATTCATTTGTAATAATATAGTTAACTATATAATTTTTATAATCATATATCTTTTGGTGTATGTTTATCAAGATAGTTAAACTAAATAACATTTATAATTAAACATAGTTGACTAGATTCAAAAAATAGTTAACTATTTTCAGAGTATAGTAATTTACTCTACTGATTTTAATACATAGTTGACTACATAAAAATATTGTTGTAATAGTTAGTTATTTAAAAAAACATAGTTAACTATTTCAAAAAATAGTTACCTATTATAAAGAAAAACAAATAACATACATGTTGACTATTATCATAAACATAGTTAACTACTGTAGTAAAAAGTTAACATACATAGTAAGCTACAATGAGAAATTTACCTTTTCAACATAGTTCACTATGTTAATTTTCATCGACAGGTCAGTGTGACGAAAAGAACGATGATGGTGAGGAATTGAACGGAGAAATACCATCATAATTCACGATTAAAGATTTTAATTCAGGGTAACGAGATAAGACAAAATAAATTGAGAAAGAAAAATACGAAAAAATTGCGAAATTGAATATAAACAAGATCAAATGAGAAAAAGAAGAAGGATATGAGAAGAACAAGAAGAAGAATTACAAAAAAAAAAAAAAAAGTAGCAGAGGTAGCGTGAGAGTCTTGGAGAAAGGAAGAAGAAGAAATAGAGATAATTAAAGAATGTTTAAATTAGGGTTTAATTTTATTTATTTTAAATGTAAAAAGTTTTGCAACTAGATAAGGGTAAAATTGGAAATTTAGGTGGGTTAAATGTTACTTACTAAATTATGATTTAAGGGGTGTTATCGGGAGTAAGATTCTTAATGATTTTTAGAACTCTTAGATTCCATTGTTATTGGTTTATAAACTCTAACAATCTAAATGAAATCCACTGATATTGGTTTATAAATTCTAATAATCTTAATGAAATCCATTGTTATTGGTATATAAATTCTAATAATCTTCATGAAATCCATTGTTATTGAAATTTTTTGGTTTTTAATGATTTTGTAATTCTAACACAATCCAATATTATTGGAAGTATGATTTTTAACAATTTTACTCATTAAACAAAACTTTCACAATCTTAAGTATATACATGAGATTCTCAAAATTCTTACAATACAATTTTTTTATAGATTTATGAAGTACACAAAACTCTTTCCAAACTTAACAAATCTCTCTACAAATTTAACAAATCTCGAAACTTTCCAAATCAACAAACTCTATTTAAATTCTACTCCCAATAACCCCCTTTATATAATGTTAGATATTTAATTATAAGTATAAAAGTAATAGATATGCTAATTTCCCTTATTAGGGTTTTAAAACTTAAATCCATTCAGTTCTTATCATATCATCTTAGTTAAACGCAAGCCTATCTTAAACCAAAGTGTAAGCTTAAATAGCATATTTTAAGAAAGTATGAAAAATGAAAAAAAAAAAATTTTGTCAAAAGAACTTTTAAAGTCTAATTTTGATAAGAACAATTATTGGGTTCACCTCTAGGAGTGAATACTTCTTATTCACTCCCTTCTATTAGCCAATCACAATTAAATTAAAAAATAGATTATATTAAATCACTAAAATAATTATGGAAATCACTAATTCTCTTTCCTAATTATGATATATAGACAATACATTAAAATAATTAATATACTTAACAAAAAAATTAGATTGAATCATTAAATCTTAAAAATCTAAAGCACAAATACTAAACCCTAAACCCCAAATAATAAATAATAAACCCTAAATACTAAACCAAAACCCCAAATAATAAACCTTAAACCCCACATAATAAACTCTAACCCCAAATACTAAATCCTAAACCCCAAATAATTCTTGAATAACTCTAGAGGATTTAGTATTTGGGGTTAGGGTTTATTATATGGGGTATAGGGTTTAGGATTTGGAGTTTATGGTTTATTATTTGGGGTTTAGGGTTTAGTATTTAGGGTTTAGTATTTGGGTTTAGGATTTAATATTTGTGGTTTAGATTTTTAAAATTTAATCTAATTGTTTTTGTTAATTATATTAATTATTTTAATTTATTGTCTATATTTTAAATTAGGAAAGAGAATCAGTGGTTTCCATCATTATTTTAGTGATTTAATATAATCTATTTATTAACTAAATTTTGATTGGCTAATGGAGAGGGACGAATCCAAGAATGGTTCTTTTGATAATCTAAATAAATAAAACCAATACGCAAATATTCTAAAGCTAGCTGCACCAAATTTGGCTAAAAAGCCTTATGTTTGTACGTGACTTTTTTTGTTTAGTGTTTCAAACCACCACATTTTACAAGGAAAATATATATATAGTCTACTACAAGTAGTATCTTAATTCAGCTAGTTATCTTTTGTAATAAACTTGGGTTGTAAATGAACGTGGGAAGAAGGAGAAAATGCGTTTTTGACACCACAAATCCTATGCTTAGTGCTCCAAGGCAACAACACATGCAAGCCACAAGCCTTTGGTGAGAAACAAGATTGCCTCACAGTTGCACTCAAATAAGCTAGTTTCTTCTTCCTCCTTTGGCTAGCCGCTGATGTCACGGCTGCTAGAGCCGCTGCATCAGGCAAAAACCGCTCTATTATGTAACTCGGTGACATGTCTTCGCTTCGCTCCGTGCTCTCCATTGTTAAGTAGCCGTTTGAGTCACCTTCCCCGCTGCTTCTATCATCTGATTCTGAAACGCTATCTTTTGGGTGTTCGATCATGTCTATGGCTTGCGTGAGAGACAAGACATCGACCGCGTCTTGGTTGGTTTGATGGAAATGTTCTTGATTGTCGCGTTTGTTTAGACGCAACAATTTAGCTGGTGTTAAACTTTCACTTGCATCATCAAAATCGTTGTTTTCACCATTAACATGCAACTAGATGCACAACAAATCACAAAACCAATTGACAAGTAGTGG
This sequence comes from Arabis hirsuta, assembly GCA_964056655.1. NCBI lineage: Eukaryota > Viridiplantae > Streptophyta > Magnoliopsida > Brassicales > Brassicaceae > Arabis > Arabis hirsuta. The sequence goes on along the minus strand of OZ053310.1, from coordinate 7,896,845 downwards.
ATTAAAAAACCGAAAACAACAAAAAAAAAAGGGGAAAGTTCATATGTGGTTCAGAGAGTAATAATACCTTCAATCTTCCTGGAGGAAGTTTGAGGCGAGGCGTCTCGGATTCAGCGTCATCTTTCAAGAGAGACGAGTTCTTGGGCATCCCGGGAGCGGTCTCCCAACAAAACGGAACAGAAGCTTCCGGAAACTGACCCGGAAGTTTCTCTTGGGCGACATGCCGTTTTGTCGACAAGAAGGGAGCATTGAAGTTTAGCCTCCGGGATCGGTTCATATCCATCATTTCCTCAACCGTAAGAAACAATATCATCTAGGTGAAAAAGATGTTTCTTGTTTGTAAACTTAAGGAAGACAATTTGCGAGTTTGGATGATGATTTTGTTGTATGAAACACATAACATAGTTTTATATTTTGTTAGCTGAAAGCTGAAATTTAATGAGAAGTTGTTGAAAGTTTGAAGCTTTCTCGTGTGCAAAACCGATATTTCTGGCCTCTTTATTGTATTCACAGACTAGTAACAAAAAAAAAAAAAGAGAAGCAAGAGAGCTTTTAGAAAAAAGTTAAGTCTCCAGCCATGTGGTTATAAAATCGAGCATGAAACCAAACAAGAACTCAAAACCACAAAAGCCAAAATGATCTCCTTATTAGAAGTGGTAAGAACAAAAGTTAGAAACAGAGCAAGATGTTGAAATGTATGAATGAATAGTCTCTTTGTTTTCTTGTTTCAGGAGGATAAAAAACACATCCCTGGATGCTTTGAGAATCAATACAAGAAACATGTAATAAACAAAAAGAGTGAAAAAAGTTACAGATACAATTACATAATTCCAGTAAGAAAAATAAATAAAAGAAAGAAAGAAGCAATAACACATCTTAGAAATAGGACAGAAGAAGAAGTCCAATTTCACCAGAGGTAAGTTTCTTCTTCGTGGTTCCCTTTTTTGGCCAGAAAACGTATTATCTGTAGCAGCAAGAAACACTCTCTGCACTACTATATATAGTAATCCTCACACCCCCCCCCCCCCCCCCCCCCCCCCCCAATAACCAAAATTAAAGTAGAAAAAACAATATAAAAGTTTCTATTTACATGGCTATGCTTGCTTTTCCCCGAATCTTGTTCGATTGCTCAGATTCTGTTTTGTAGAAGGAAAATGAAACAGTGTAGAAGCATACCAGGAGGGAAGAAGAGAAGAGATTTGCCCACCAAACCAAAATGATAGTTTTTGTTCTACTTTTGGTCGGTAGCATTTGGTTCTCGTGCTTTGTGGTAGAGCTCGAGTGTATCTGCGTGACCTGGATCAATGCACAATGCTGCTTCACAATCTTTGACAGCAGATGCTCCTTCTCCCATGGAATCATAGAATGCTGCCCGTAGATGTAACAGCTGGAGATCTGGTTTAAAGGATATTGCCCTCGAAAGCTCGTCTATGGCTTCATTTTCTTTGTGGTCGTCCATAAGAACTGCAACCAAGAGTTAATGCAAATCTCAGTTGTGTCATGTGTTGGCTCATTTCTGCTTTCACCACCACATATATGCAGGGTTTTTAAGTTTTCTAACACTTTTGTGTATCTAACGGGTCCATACAAAAATGCATATGCAGAGTTAATCCCTTAATAAAGGATTCAGCCATGGTGTCCTGCTTCTGCCATTCAAACAAAAGGAAAAAGAAAAGGAGAAGACACTATGCGTAATTATCATTACCTGCGGCTCTGTATCTGTAAGGGTAGGTTCGAAGAGGGTCTAGTTGTGTTGCCAGGCTTAGGTCGCTCTGTGCCATCTCTCGGTCACAATATTCAGAGCGCTTCTCATATGCTGACGCATTGTTCTGAGCTTTCTCTATTAGCTTTGTCATCTCATCATAAGCAGCTTTCCGTTGGTTTTTCAGATGGTAAACACGAGCCAGACCTTGGTGAGCTCGTGTGTGTTTGATGTTGAGCGCGTTTGTATAGCAATCAGCTGCAAGATCTAGCTTATCACAATCCACATATACGCTCCCCAGGTTGTTCAAAGCCTACAAGCAAATACACCAAAGCAAAGTTCATGATACTAAATCATTCCCATGGAAATGTCACTAAATTTAGTTCGATTACCATCACAATCCAATATCAACATATTATTTAAGACACGAAAGTCAAAATTCCTAAAACTTAGATCTAAAACTATGGTAGTCTGAGGGACGATCCAACAAGTAAACCCTCAAGAGAAAGAACTGAGAAATCAAATTACTTCAACAAAAAGAGTTGAAACTTTTTTTACTTACTTGTCCCTTGCGGAGACCATCCGAGGGGCACCGAAGTGCTTCATCAAGGAGCTCGATAACGTAATTTGAAGACTCAGGGTCGAGTGTAGAGTCCGCAAGAGCATAAGCTTTGAGGAAAAACGCTTCAAAAGATCTTTGAATGGAAATGGACTCCTCGGCCTTGGCCAAGGCTTCCTCCCGGTGGCCTGTATCATATAGTATCCATCCTTCATACACAAGTCTCTCATGCTCCGACTTTGAATGGTTTCGAGCCAACCTTAGACTGCGCATTGCTGCCTTTTGACAATTTAGCCTGTCAGTATGCAACCAGCACTTGTTACAAATCAATTAGGGTCTACACAACATGCATCGTAGAAAAACACATTTTCATAGACAAGCGCAAAGAGAGTTTATTATACCGTAGCAGAAGAAGAGATTGTCTGAAGCGTAAAAGACTCTTCCCTGGATCATTTGCAAGCATATGATGAACAACTGCTAGAGATCCAATATCATCCACAGAAGACCAGCGATCATACAGCTGCATCCAGCAATCAGCCTGGCTCCACTGCTGAGCTAGCGGGCGGAGCAACTCCACCATATGATCACCATGGATTTTCCCGTTAAACATCATAAAATTTGGTTCCAAAGTCAAAAGAGCCCGGATATCTTTCAAAGCACCTTCATAATCCTCCATACCTATAGAAATCCATGCCCTCATCTCCAGACAGTCAGGAGAGGCCTTGAATCCAAGAATCTTGTTCAGTTCCGAGATTGCAGCGCCAAACTGGTTCTCCTCCACCAATGCCACTGCCCTGAATTTGTATGGGAATGTCAAAGTTGGGTCTAACTCTGTAGCTGTATCCAAATCAAGCAGCTTTTCTTTACCGCTGCAATACAAGGACCTCTCCTGATGCATCCACCCAGTAGCCGTGTAATCCGAAATCAGCGAATTGATGATCTTATAAGCTGAGTACCTATGGTCCCGCTTGAATTTAGACCTGGCAACGCCCACGAGGGAGTAAAGATGACCAGTCTCAGCCGCTGTGTTAAACCATCTCTGAGCATCTTTATATTCTTTCCTCTCCAGCATCACCACTCCTAATTGATGGTACGCAAGCTGTTTCTCCCAGTTTTCAACCGCACATTCAACCAAACGTTCCAAGAGCATCACAGTTGTGTTAGATTTCATATCATCTTCCATCGCGATCTGGCTTAAGAAGAAATACAATGTAAAAGAAGCGTGGCCAAGAGATGCCAGTCTTTCCCGTCCCTCGGCGCTGCAGAAGATCTTTATAACATTCGGATTATGCATAGAGCTCGGCAATTCCCTGAGAAAAACCTGGAGACAAGCTGCCACAAGAAGGTATGCAGCCTCTTCTAATCCATACTCGATCAACAACATTGCCTCGTCAAGGCTATTAACAAGATACGCCAAATGCGAATCGCAAGCCGATTTCAATTCATCGCAGCAGAACCGATTCGCCAGCTTGAGTAGCTCCAAGACAACATTAGGAGGGAAGTTATCTAACTTATTGGTCCTGCTAAATATCTCTGCAGCTCTCATTCCTTCAACAGAGATTCCATTGTGTGTGAAATTGATCGTCCCTCGTTTCATTTCTCGAAATCCACCGTATAACATGGCCTTAAAAGGTCTCGATAAAGACGCGATTTTGTACCTTATACAACGAACCTCTTCGTCACCGATGCAGAAGGACATGTCATAGTCTAATTCTTCCTCAGAAGTGGAACATTCCGGGACATTATCTGATCTTGAAGCTCCGGAACATACACATGGATCGTAGACAGATTCCGGGTCATACCCGGAAACAAGAGTCGCTTTGGGACATTCCAAATTCCTCCCACAACAATCCATAGATGTTGTTCCGATAAGCTCGTCTTCTCTCCTCTCGAATCGGAGCCACGAAGCTAAGACGACTTTCGCGTGAACGTCAACGGCATGTTGCCTAGACGATCGGAGACTCCGCCGGAAAAGTTTCGGATCAGATAATCCCCGGAATATAGCGCATTGTTCTAAAAAGGCTCCAGATTTCTCAATTTCCGGACAATGATCGATCCGACGATAGACTTCGGCCATCTTCTCGATCAAATCAACGAATTTCAAACAAGGATCGATCTGTGGCTCAAGCAGATCCGTAACAGGAAGCCCACAAGGGAGGAGAGATTCAGGGGACACGATTACGTTAGGTTGATTCAGAGGAGGATATGTCCGGCTAGATTTGGATCGGGTCGAATTGACACGAAGATGATCTTGTAAGTGCTGTAGAAACTTATCGCCGACTCCTCCTCCCCCTCCGGTACCTCCGCCGCCGCCACCGCCGCTATTACCAGGTGGAGGAGGCGGAGGAGCAGATGGGTTAAGAGCGTAGACTTGTGTACCTTTACAACCTTCTGCAAGCTTCAAACTTCGCATTGTTGTGAAGAGATTATGCTGCATCTTCAATCAATCAATCAAAACCCCAAATCGAATGTTTAGCTACAAAATTCATAATCCCGAAGATCTGGAAGAAGAAAATTTAAAAAATTCGAGATTTACAAATTTCGCCGTCACCTTAAAACAACGATCCCGTAATCGGAAATCGGAAGATTAGATCACGGAGAGCAAACTCCGTTAATCGAAAAAGAGATGAAGAAGAAGAAGAAGAAACAAAAAAAATATTTTCTCCTCTCTTTTTCGTGTTTTTGGTTTAACGAAGCTCGCTTGTCTCTTCTTCTTCTCGGAAATCGTGTTTTTGCAGTGTAAGTTTCATCGATCCGGTTCGTTTTTTTTTTTTTTTTTGCTAATTTACGAATCTTTTTCCGTAAAAATAGACAAGAGTAATTAAAGGAAGAATCTTCCTCCTCCGCTCGATCTCTCTTTCGCTTTCTCTGTTTTGGTTTATCGTTTGTGTTTGTTTTTTATTTGTTTATCCTTTTGTTTCGGAGAGTCGTGCGTTCTAATAATGCAAAGTAATAAAACCTAAAGCTAATATGTATGTTTGTGGCATGTTTGATAGTAACAATGTAACATTTTCCTTTTGTCCTCTTGTTACTTTAAATTATCTAACTTAACCGAAATTCTCGAATCCAAATCTAAATCGAATTATAAAATAACCCAAATAGAATAAAAATTTCCAAACCAAATAACCTGATCTCAAACCGAATCGAAGTGAATCAACCAAATTAACAAAAAATTATTTTATAAACTAATATTTTAAATTAAATATATTAAAATACACTAGTTAAAATTAGTTACTTTGATCTTGAATGAAATTTATTTTTTAGATACCAAAAACGACAACCCAAACCAATCCAAACCGAATTCAAATTTATAATCAAATAAAATCTATTTTTTAGAAATCGCAAAATTCAAAAACTGAAAAACCAAAAACTCAAACTCAAACTCAACCGAGTAACCGAACGTCGACCCTATGAAAGTAATTTTATTAGTTATTTTTTTCATTATTTTTGAAACTAAGCTCAAATTATACTCTTCTTCTTCATTTATAAACTTCCGTTTCTTCATTTCTTCATTTATATCTCCCAATTTGAATTCTAAAAAAAAAAAAAACAACCATGAATCAGTCAGAATCTTTCATAAACATTTTTTTTTGCAGAGATTCTCTAAAATATATCTTTATCCACAAAATTTAGTTTTGAGGCTAGTTGCTACCACATACCGTTGTGCGTGTCCATAAAACACAATAAATATTTTTTTTTTTCTCAAAACTAGTTTAAATTACTGACTGATACAAGACGTAAGAAATGTATTATACATAGAATTTAAAAAATAATTAAAATATAATCTGACAGAACATAATAAATGTCAATATAAAAAAGAATAATATATGTGCTGTTAGATAGCCGGCAAATGGCTATTGCCACCCACATTGAGCGGCGAAATCATGTCAACACGTTTTACTGTTAATTTTTAGTATATATATATAAAATGCTTAAGGAAGTACTCGTAATTAAATCTGGTTTAAGCTATGATTAAGTCTGGTATTTGCTGGGTGATTAGATTTATCATTTATGTGAGGGCAACAAAGAATATACTACTATATAAATAAATAAATTCATTTGGAAGATACATGATTGATAATGAAAACTAACTTATAGAAGGTCATTCATGTGGGTGAGACAGCTAAGAATGTCGTTTGGGTTAAAGAAGTTATGTTATCCAAAAGCACGGATCGTACTATATACACATTTGTACATTACCCACCAAATTCACTTTGTCTTATTGTCTATTATATATATGCCCCACTCTTTCTCTATCTATTTCACATTTTTTTAGATTCTATCTTCCCAATTAAAGAGCACTAGATGATCTATGCGGAAATAAAATTTAAAGAATAAAATAATTTTGATGTTTAATATTTTGATTTTATCATTTATCAAAATTAATTGCACATAATTATTTATTTTAAAATTATATGTATGTAAAAAATAAATATTATAGATGTAATATTTTGGTGATATTAAGAAAGAAGAGGAATCCCATCAAAATATAGCTAAGATTAAAAGTGATTGTGAGTATTTGGAACTTCTTGGAATAAATCAAGGATAACTGTCTTGCTAACTGTCTATAATTTTTCAGAAGACAAAACCACATTTTCACTTCACAGAATTTCCTGTAAGATAATTAGTTTGATCAAAGTCACTTCTTCTTACCATTTGTTACACTCTTTGAGGTGAAATCTAATCTTTTGGGTATCATCTCAAGGTAAAAATAGAAAGAGAAAATATTGATCAACTAATTTTTTTTTTATAATGTTTACTTTTAGATGTGATTAATTTTTCAAACTTGGATACTATCGTTGATCTCAATAGCCAAATTACTCTATACAATTCATCTCTACCATATTCGGAAAAAAATTTCGCCTCATAATTATTCAACTTAGTTGTCTTCATTTTTTTCGTATGAAATGTCAAAAGTGTGTGTCACCATTTAAAACTCCAAGTAAACATTTTTTACTTTCTATAAATGTATCGACCAACATTCTGACCAAATTCTTAGCCAAATTTTTTTTCGATACTTTCTCTACTAATTTATTATAATTTTTTGTAATAAAAATAAAATAAAATGATTTCACATTTCTCAAACAAAACCACTACATACACCTCTCTATACGATACTTTCTCTACATCTTAAATAGTGAATAAAACATTGGTCGATAATCTATAATAGTTAATCGGATTAAAAAAATATTAAAGACAATTTTGTTATCAATCATCCCAACTTTTATCATGAGTTCTTCTCACTTTTTGAATAATATATTGATTAATTTTGAAAAATATGTTTTGATAAGACAATATTATTTTCTATTTCAGAAAACGTTACGAATGTGATAAAAACAAAAAATTGTAAACGGATCAACTCTCCCTACCTAAACGAACCACCAATAGTAAGGCAAAAGAAAACACCTCTTTACCTTTGACGGGCACTCTTTGCTTTGTTGATGTTGCGTGGAGCGACCCTTTTAACATTGAGGATAATATGTCTCAAACTTCGTTTTGACAAGAAATATAGAAGTTTCAAACTTGGAATTGAAATTATGTAAACTCAATCATAATATACTTAAAGGCAAAACACATATGAGAAAGACAATTGTATGAAAATGGTAAGATGAAGAAGAACCTATGAGTAGGATTGAGATCTTTAAAAAATCATCCAATTAATGCGCCGAAAACCATCATTATCGATGATATACACATGGTATCATTAAATATTAAAATATTAAAAACATACTCTCTCTTCCTTTTATTCAATTTTATACCTTCTCTTTCATCACTTTACTCAATTTTTATTAATTTTATACTCTCTTTAAATATAAAATTATTAAAAACACACTCTTTCTCTCTTCAAAAGTATCAAATAGTTGATACTTTTGATACTATCTCTCCAAAAATATTCACTATCTCTTCTCTTTACTCAAATTTTATTAATTTTATATTTCAATACACCTCATAATTTTAACCAAAAACACTCTTTTTCTTCTTTTTACTCAAATTTTAATAATTTTATATTTAATAATACTCACAAATGTATCACCAATAATGATGCTCTAACAATCAAAATCATAAAAGAAAAACTAATTCTTTTCATTAATCAAAAATATATATATACCAAGAGCCAATCAAATTATTGAGATGTAAAAACTAAACATGAAACAAAAAAAAGCCAATAAAATTATGAGAAATTTCAGAAAATGTCACTTTCTAAGTGCCATTTTTCAAAAATGCCACCTTTTGAAAATCTTTGCAAAAATGTCACTTTTTCAAAATTATTTTTTCATTATATAACTTATGTTTGGGTTAATTATGTTGTATTAGAGTTTGGTTTTGAGTGTTTAGAGGGTTTTAGGGGTCAAAATATTTTTTAGGGTTTAAAATTTTAAGATATAGATTTTATAAATCTATAATTAGTGGCATTTTTGCAAATGGACACTTCTAAGTGGTATTTTTGCAATCGTCTCTAAAATTATTGAGGTTTCATAATAAACATTAATATAAATACGGAAAAATAAATAAACAATAATAAAATCTTACTGATGTTTTACAGTTTGTACAAAATCCCGTATTCACCTATTTCAAAGAATGTTCTTCGAATTGAAATGATTGGTCACAAAACTTAGCTCTTTGAGTATACCTGTCTAAATGTTGTAACTCATTTCATGAAGATGTAACTATTAGTTTTACCAGAACAGAAAGTAATAAAAAAGAAGACAATTGAAAAGGTAGTAGTCGATATATCCACCAAAAAAAATATTGCGCTCGTAAAGATTACAGAAAATTGTTTAACTGAAGTTTGCAGCAAATAACGTGATGGACATTTGAGGAAATTTTGATTCACCTATTACAATAAAAGAAACACCAAAGAACTTAGCAGTAAAATCTACTGGCGCAAAAGTAGAATCTGGATCAATGAGAAACAAACACTTTTGACAATGAACCCGTGAAGATTTGTATATGAATTATTCATGCTCACTGTTGTATTGTTTAATGCACAAAAGTTTAAATTTTTTATAAAAAATATCGGAAGTTTAAAAAAAAATATCAAATGATTATTTTGTTAGTTACCCTATGGTGATATAGGTCATAGGTGGATGCTCTAAAGTTCTACAAAGTTCATAAAAAAAATTCTCTAATAGATATGGAGTTATCTATTAGATTTGAAGGTAACAAAAATACATTCTCAAATCTTATATATTTGAGAAATATCGTTGTTTCGAAAAATTGAAGTAACTGTTTTGCTAATTTTTTTAACATATTCAAATCCAATATAGAAAATCTAAATGTTTGTTCCAACAGCTGATTTTTTCTTTTAAAATGAAAATATAATTAGGCATATTCTTCTGCACCAAATTTTAATTAATTTAAATATAGAAAATCTTGTTAATATTTGCTTCTAAAACAGAAAAAAAAAATTTGAAACTAAAAAAATGGTCTTGACATATTTTGAAATAATCAATTACTATTTAGATTTATTGTTTCGAATATTTTAAAAAGTTCGTATCTAATGCTAACAAATTTTATGGTTTATTTTGCTGTAATCAAATTTATGTTTTAAGATTAATTAGATAGTTTAGCCATGTCACTATTTTTTCAAAGACATATCATAATTTTGTACCAATAGAATTAAAACACCTAAGTTTTCTCACTAATTGTATTTATCTTTTAATAGGAAGGAGATATGCTATGTTTTATGATTTTCATTCACACATGGATTTGTAGTTTAAGTCTACTTATCTGACGATTCTCGGTCTAAATTCATAAGTGTGATTGTAGGCTAAACTAAAACAATGGCCGTTATGAAAAGTGATAACAATTAACACGCAAGGAATTATTTGAACATTTCATAAAAAACATGTATTCAGAAACATCGTATACTAAAAACTAGAGATTGTTTATGCGCTGCGTGGATTTAAAAATTAACATGGTAAAATATGCAAAAATTCTAGCTTATTGATTATTTGTGTATTTAATATTACAAAAAATTGTTGTTGTACGAAATAATTATCTCCGTTAGAAGATTAAACATTTGGAGTAAATTGTTGGACATGTACAATGTTATATGTGAAAAGAAATAGATTATTCATTAATAAAAATCACAGCGTATGCATATGGAAGATATCTTCTTTTGCATAAATCATCAACTTGTATGTTTTTATATGTTATCAATATTCACTAGAGTTCTCTAAAAAAATGATTGGTCGTCTTTTTTTCTTCCATCAAATACGTTTGTAAAAAAAATCTATTGATCAGAGAAGTTGTCGTATATTTTATTTCAGTCGAGACATCTGCATTGTCTCAACAGAAATGTCGGAATGCATCTTTGTATTTTATATCATTAGAACCTTAAATTGTAAAAAAAGAATAATTGATGTTTAATTGTATTATTTTAGTCTCACTCTTTTTATCTTTCACATCAATTCATTTGTAACTTATTATCTTTTTCTGGATTTATAATTTGTGTAACTTATTATATTTTTCGGGATTCACAATTTGTGGATGAGTAAAGTTTCCTTTCGAGAATATTGGTTAAAAAATGATTGACAACTTTAGCATTTTAACAACTTTAAAATTCTTAAAATTACTAATTAATTTTTTCACACCATTTTTTTGGGTTAATGTTACGATTCTTTTTATTGAAACTTTTTTTGAATATTTGTTTAAAATCGTAGTTCCCTATATAAAATTTTAAATATTTTTGTATAGTATATTGTTCGGTTTAGTAAATAAAATATATTTTTGGAATTAAATTATATTGAATTTTGTTATTAAATTGTAGAAATTAGTTATTAAAGTTATTAAAAATATTTTTTTTATTTTTTTATTCTTTAAAATAAAATAAATCAAAAACTATAAATTAAAAAAAATAGGTGATACATGGCAGCCTCTCATAATTTCAACTAAAAATAACCTTAATATATTATATAAGATTTATATAAACACTAGAGGATAAAAAAAAAAGCCGATAATTATATGGTCATTTTCCCATTTAAACAAAAGTTAAAAAAGATGCGCATTAACAAGAAGCAAACTTTTCTTTTCAATTTTTAGCAACGTAACAATAATCAAATATATTTAAAAGCTACAACCTCAATCAAATTTCTCCCAATCTTGAGTTACATTTGCAGAAGGTGAAGCAGGCGGAGGAGGGTTCAAGCTTCCAACACCATTTCCAAACGATTCCCACTCGGTGCTTACCGCTGCGGCTTTGCTCTGATCCACAAACGGATTTGAGCATCTTGCTTTCAAATTATCCACGATCTCCTGCAACTTTTGGATCCTACGTACCTGCAATTATACATATATATGCTTAATTTAGGTGACATAGTTCACCACTGAAGAAGGAATGTCTCAAGTGATTCATTGGAGCCCAACATGCACATCCCAAATGTTATGGAAATCTGAATGTATCTACTATACCAAAAGCCTACAATTTACTGATCAAAAACGATAGATGGAATCAGAATGTATCTTTAACCAGAGTCTACTACATTTAGATCTTTGCAACTCATCCCAAAGCCTCTCACAAGTCACAAGTACCCATTGTATATAAGTAAAATTCGTATATCCCTTTTCACCTCTACTGGCCACTTTTATCGACTAACTTATTCGAAAACATGTTTAATTATATGCACACAGATGAAGATAGGTAACAAATGAAACGAAAAACTAACCTCTGCCTTACGCTGTACTCTAGCTTCCCCTTCTGCCTCGATGCCATCCAATTTGAGCAACTGCCTCATGAGAAGCTCTGCAGTCATATCAAACTCCTTCACCGCAACTTTCGTCCCTCCATTCACAGCAACTTCTAAAGCAACAGCCTAATTTTCAAAAGATAAAACAAAACAAACAAAATAAGCTTTATAGCACATTCCTTTCCTCTCCTCTCCTGCATTAACAAACCAAAAGATGTATCCCTTAACTCTCAACTCTCACCCTATCAGAGAGCTTATCGACTTCTCCCGTGACTGCACTAATTGCAACAACAGTCTTTGCCATCTCTTCGGTCATCACTGGAGGCTTTTGTTCAGCTTGTTCAACTCTCTTAGTAAGTTCCTCAACGAGGACAACCTTTGATCCATCTTTAACACCAGCAGCTTGCAATTGCTCAGCATCATCTTTCTCAACTCCCCTGAACAAAATCTTCAGTTCATTACCTTCCAATCCAGTTTTCTGGACAAGGGCTTTCTTCACATCCCCTGTTATCAAACATTCAGACCTAAGAAATATCAATCTTTAAACTACATTAACACAGCTCAAGAGAATCGATACATAGCAAGTCTACAGTGAATCTAGTAACGAAAATGTCTAATTCTCAGCCTTGGGTTAGGAATTTCAAGGAGATGAATCAGAATTAACATAAATTTCCTGAAATCGACAACGGAGAAATGGTGGGATTGGTAACGAGAATAAGGAAAAAAATCAGAAACGGATCGAGAAATGAGAAGAAGAGCGTTTTATACCGAAAGTGAAGTGCGCAGAAACGTGAAGATCGTGGTGCGACGAGCCATGGGAAACAGTAATCCTAATGGACTGAGCGAAAACGGCGGAAGCAGAGTCGGGATCGTGGAGGGGTTGGTCGGTGGAAGCAGCGTCGTCTCTTCGTTGGACGAGCATACCACCAGGTCTCACTTCCCATTCGGAATCGTCGCTTGAGTTATGCATCATCGTCGTTGTGGAGAAGAGATCGGAGTAGGAGAATCTCGACCACGAAATTAGGGTTTTCGCAGGGTATTGACAAAACAAAACACAAGCTTTTCACCTGCTCATGCCATACAAATTCAGATTCTCCACATATACGGGATTTCAATTTTTTTTTTTTTTTTTAAGGACCTGAAGAGAGTGAAGAAAATGTTTGGGGGAAAAAAAGGAAAATGAAATATATTGAGGAAAGGAAAAGAGCAAAATATGCATATGTGTCGCTGTGAGGCTGCGACTCTAGATGAATGAACGTGGCACTGTCATGTGTGTATAGGCATTTGATTTTATTTTTGGTCAATAGAATGCAATATACAGATATTCGACTGTCATATAGTGACGTCAATATTACAAACGACAACGGTGATGTGATATCACTGACATACTTACTACAAACGACTAAGCTAGTAATAATATACACATATTATACTTGTCATGATTCCATATTACTTTGTCAAAATAAATTGTCAAACAAAATGAAAGTTCTGGTTTTAGACATGTTATTATGACTCGGATATCTGCATATTCATAATCTCATCTACCATTTAATCTTTCAAAATCAAATTTTAACTACAATTTTAAGATCACTAAAGTCGAGCAAACAATCAACGGTTAACCATAGACCGGAACAGACCACAAAGGAACTGCCTTTCACAGGACTGTGCCTGATCCGCCTGGCATAACCACCTCAATACATATAGAGAGATTCATGAGCATTAAGAGAGCAAACATATTCAAAAAGTCATTTGGTTCGAATGCTGAGCTGAGAAGGACTAATAATTAAATATGTTACGGTTCCGATCCGAAGAAACTATAGACTCCTGTATGCCCGGAACTTCGGGTCACCCGGTCCAAAAGGAGTATGGCCTGAAAGTGCATATGGTTTACAGAAACAGAGCAGCAAGAAGTGTATCGGGTGGTTTGTCCCTTATTCAATTTGGACCAAGCACACAACAATAGCAATCGAACAATTCGATCAGGTCTTTGGAGCTGATGGAAAATGGAAATGGCAGCGATAAACACCATGATGGTTTCCTTCGCTACTTTGGTAGTCAGTTTTTGATGACTGGACCATATAACTCCCCACAAGAATTTTGTCATGCACAGAGAGAGAGAGAGAGACTCATGCAGATGTAGAGATGCAATTAAATATGGAAAAGCAATAGAGGAACAATAAATACTACAACTGTACTAGTTGGTGATCTGAGTGCCAAGCCCAAGAGAAGTGCCAACACAGGTGCCAATAACATGATTCTACGGCTACAAACTTTTAAACTGCAAATTCTAGAGGCAATAGAGGATCTGAAAACAACACGAAAGTACAAACTTGAAAATCTTCAGAGCCAGAATTCCCTAGTTGGAACATACTAAGCATAAAAAGAATACCAAACCAATTGTCGACAAAGAAAGATCTTGAAAAATCCAGAACGACAAAACAGGAAGCTCTAGAAGAAGATTTGTGCTCTTAACTCTCTTGGCAATAGTACCAATGATAATAATGTCACCCCAAGATTCTACGTTACTAATATGTTTACAATTACGAGACCTATCCAAGCTAATACTAATATCACTAGATAAATATAAACTGTGTGCAGCAGAAAGAACAACAAACAAAACATCCAAAACAGTGAACACACAAGAAACCAAGAAACGAATTTGATCCCTGGTCAAAATGTTCTCTTTATTCCATCGATATAACAAGAAAATAGATTAGATCAGAGACAAAGCTATTGTGTAGTGTACTCTCATTTCTCCACCTAATTCTCAAATAAACTCAAAAATCAAATCTCTGTTTTCAAGGAATAAAACATTCCAATCTTCCCTACTCCTTTACCAGAAACTATAATCAAAATCTATATCATAAGATGAACAATAACCCCACCAAATGCTCAGAACTTTGGAAAAAAAGAACATGAAATTATACCAATCTAAGAAGCCAATTTAGCCGCTTGTTCATTCGCTTCAATGATCTTCTTATTCTTCTCAATCGCCGCCGCAACTTCCTGTGGCATATACTTCTCATCATGCTTAGCTAAAACCTCCGTCGCCGAGAAGAAACAATCGAGATTCCTCGCTTTCTGCGATACAGGTTTCGTCGAAACCTCTTTCATTACTTCATCAGTAAAAGGTTTGATGAATCCTTCAACAACAACAGAATGACCTTCCCTGAACAGATCAGGCAAAGATCCTTTATACCTAACCAAAATATCAGTAATCAAATCGGTAATCACGAATTCCATCTCCTGAGACGCCGCAGGTTGAGCAACGCTACCTTCTAGAACCAAACCACCGAGCCTAAACTTGTTCTTCGTTGGATTCTCTGCGAATTTCTCCATAGCGTCCGATGGAGTTAAGTAAAAGACAAGCTGATCCTGAAACTGATTTAGAACGATGACAACGAAACCAGCGATACAGCTGAATGTTAGTGCGTATGTCCATAGACGACGATTCTGCATCTGACGAGCCCGAGCTCCTATGTCGACCTTCTTGGGACGCGTTGGACCACGACGGGCGATTGAGAGAGAACGGAGGAAAGTGAAGGACGATAATCGGGATAGATCTGGTGAGGCGGTGGTCAACGTATAAAGAATCGGTGACGGAGATTCGAAGGATGATGATGGTGATGAGATTTGAGGGTGTCTTTGGATAGATCGGAGGATCTGAGAACTCCGACGAAACATGAATCTAGCTGCCATTTTTCTGAATTTTGCAGAGAATCCAGCCGAGAAAATATTTTCCTCGCGTAGATGAAAATTCCGAGAAAGTGAAGAGAGAGGTTTATGAGGTTTTCTTTTCGGAGGAAACTAGAAAAGGCCACGAGCCGCCCCCACTGCGACTGACCTATGGGCCACGTCAAAGAAACCTCTACGTGATTCGGAGGGTTAAGTCACGGAGTAGATAACATAAACAAGGGCCAATAAGAAATCTTGCCTCCATAAACTTCTCTCTAGAAGAGCAATTCTTCCATTCACATTGATACAAGCATTTCTATACGTACTTTGTTTCTACTTATTATACATAAATGAATAGTTTGGTTCAAATATAGACAAAACTCTCATTGAATTCCAAGTTTCCGCAATTCCGATTTCTCGTTCCATATCAGAATAGTTGCGATTAAGGGGGTAGGTATCATTTCTAATCCTGTTCCAGATCTTTAACAGATTTTGATTTCCGGTTGAAAACAGGAAAAGAAATGACTAGATTGTTACAAGATTTCTTGGTACACTAATGCTTCATTTCTCAATCCGTGATCCGAGCACAGTGATGGTAAGTAATCAAGGATTTACGGCATGCAACTTGCAAATGAAGATGCATCTGGTTAAATCAAATCCTTTTACCATGTTACAACCATGTAAGTAGTTCAAACAGGGATTTGAACCGCATTCAAGCTATTGGCTTGATCCATATGCGACTTGTTGGCTACCAGATATAGGACCCAATTCAAGCAGATCAGTGCCAATGAACATTCAGAAAAGGGTTTGTTGTGCAGAAAAAAAAAAAAAAAAAAACACAAGTAGATAAGTACTTTTTGTGTTCTTTTTTCTAAGAAGACTCTGAAATCCAAACATACAAAGAAAGAGGTACCTCAAAGTTTCAAAAATTCTTTAAAAAGAAACAAAAGAGAAATCAATCTCCTTCTCATTCTTGAGCATTACTACTTGCATCCATTGGCTCGGCCTCCGTTGAGGTCTCTCCTTTCTCTCCTGCCTTCTTGGCTGCAACAACATTCATGAAATCTTGTTTTCTCACGACTCCAAAATGTAGATCACAATTTATGGTAAAGTCTGAAAATTTATTTTTTTATTTCTTACCTTTCTTCTTCTTGCCACCACCCTTCTTCTTTTTGAAACCCAAGGCTAGCCACCCGTTGATCTCAGGGTCATCGATGGTCTTTGTAGGTTGAAGCTCCTGAAGTGTATGTGAAGTGATTCTATCAGATCCATTTGGCATCAGCAAAACTGTGAATTTAATCTGGGCAACAAAATCCCCTGTTGAAAAAACCAAATATGATATGAGCTCCGATGTCAAGATTCAGATCAAAGAGGTTTATGGATCAAAGAACTTTTCATCATCCTTACCAGGTTTCTCGTAAAGAACAGGGTATGGCTGCAAATGACCATGGTTCACACACTCAACAAGTCCAAGCCGTGCCCTTTTCTCCTCCAGTGACCTGTGTTGAACATATTCTCAGGCAGGTTAGTAGTTGAAATAATATTTAAAAGAATGTGTAAAATGCTTAAGAAGGTACAAAAGACACCTTGAAGTGAATGGCATGTAGGGGAAGTTCTGATTAATTTCGCTGATTATGAATCTGGATGCCTTCATCTTCAACTGATAGTTAACACTATCATCTTTCTTGTAAATAGTTGTTTGCTTCTCGTCTAATAGCTTCGGCTGCAAATTTGAAGATTGTGAGAACAGTGGAAATAGAACAAAGCTTCACCAATGTGCCATCAAGATGAGATCAACAAAAGCAATTACCTTGCCATCACCAGTGCTTGCCACAATGTCTATTGCATAGACTTCATTCTCTAGAAATTCCACGTCATCAACCCTTGTTTCGGGATTGGATACACTTATGATAACCTTGCTTCCATCTATCAGTTTCTGTTTCAACTGGTGGGAGAGAACACCTTCAACAATTTTGCAGTCATAAGCTGCAGCCACCTTCTGAATAGCTTCGGTGACATCATTGTTCTGCCACAAGAAAAAAAAAACACAAAACAGATTTTCAATTATCTTGATTGTAGTAATGTTGTAGGGTTGAACAAGAGACTACCAACTCATTAGCAATACATCCCCATATAAAAGTAACGATGACATATAAGCATCAATAATATAGTACATCTTTGGGAAAGGACAACTGAAAAACATATCTACTTGGGACCATACTAAAAATTAGAATTAAAAAGTTCCCATCAGAGTAACTATGACAAAAAAAGCATCATATGGATAATAAATCCATAGCCAACAATAATTGTTCATCATCTGGGGTTTGCAAAAACGTTATCAATCACTCAAGAAATCAAATATAATACCACAAGCCTATAATTTAAACTTTCATTTAAAAGTAACACAATACAACTGACTTGTTACCTTCTTCCCAGGACGTACGAGCCTCAAAGCAACTTCAGCAGCAGTATTTGCAGCTGCAATAACATCAGCTTTGCGTCCACTAACCGGTCCTTCTTGAAGAACATGTGTATGGGCAACAAGAGCAATGAACCCATCAATATGACATCCCATATCACTGCAACGGAGAACGACAAAACAGCAATCAGATATAAACACAAGACACATCTAAAAAAAGGGTATTAGTCCAAACAGACAGTAAGAAATAACGCTTACATTTTCACCATATCACCTTCTTCCAATACAGTCTCATCACTAGCAAGTGGAGAGAAATGACCTACAGTGTTGTTCACAGAAATGCATGTCGGAAAAGCAGCACCTCGTTCAATCTTCTTCTTAGCATTCTTGTACATGCTCCCTGTTTGCCTTTATACATAAAAAACAAAAGCAAATATATGAGCAATCAAATCTGTATCCAGGAGCATTGAAAAAAAACAAAAACCCAAATTGAGCAAGGGAGTAAAAATCCTCACTCTTTGATAAAAGCATCTCCTTTCTCGCAGATATCAACAATCTTAGCTTTTGGTTTGCATTCAGCCAAAACAACCTGCAACGCCTCTGCAAATTCCAACCCAATATAACCAAAAAGTAAACACAAAGCAATAACCGTGAAAACCCTAATTCGAATCGGAAAACGGAATCAAAACAAGGAGAAAAGAGGGGGAGAAATTTACTGTTAACGATCTCAGCGGCGCTCTTGTACTTGGTAATAACTTCAGGAGAGGTAAGATCCAGCTCCTTCTTCTCGTCTCTTTCGTCGTCGGAACTCATCTCTGGAAAACTCTCGAAGATCGAAAACAGGTTAAGAGGAAATATTAGGGTTTAAGAAAAATTGTGACACGATTTGGGGGAGATGGTGAGTGAGAAGCCAAAATGAAAGCTGGCTCAGATAAAGACGCTAGGGTTTTCGCTTGTGTTCCTCTCTTCTTAACGGCACCGTTTTGGGGTATAAATTCCTTTTTCTGTTTTATATTATACGTTTCCAAATTTGCGGCCACACGTTACTCTTTTTACTCCAACATGGGCCGATAATTGTGGATACTACAGGCCCATTTGTTTTACTCGATGTTCGATCCTCCCTAAACTTTGACACCTTTCGCTTGTGTTCTTATCAGAAACTTTGGAACTAGACTGAACTTTTGTGGAATATAATATATGTCAAAGATGTTGTTTAGACAGAAGAATTATCAAACGTATTTTATTCACATGTTCGACATCAAGATACCAGAAATCTCATCTGTAAAGTAAATCATCACATCTATGGCCCGACTAATTGGGAGAGCAATAGGTTCATATGAATAATATAGAAATCGAAGAATAATCTCCTTTTTCATCCGAATTTAATTAATGAATTATAATGTTTCTAACTAGAAAGCATTGAATATTCCAACATTACAACCGCACGTGCAACTTTTATCTTAACACTAACATACATGACAAGATTAGTTTATCTACCTTCATGTACGTAGTAGTTCTATGTAGGATACACTTCCACAATTTTTTTTTTTTTTTGCTAAAAACACTTCCACGTTTAATTTATGGCTTTTCCCTATAAAAAAAAAATGTGTGAAACATCAACATTTTTTATGCTCGAAACAACAACAAAATTTTACATACTTCACAAATTATTGGCGAATTAATTGTTGAGAAATTTCAAAAAATGCCACTCTTTAAATGTCATTTTATAAAAATGCCACACTTTTGAAATCTTTACAAAAATACTATTTTTTCAACATTATTTTTTTATATTATTTATGTTTGGGTTAATTATGTTCTATTATAGTTTAGTTTTGAGTGTTTAAGGGGTTTTAGGTGTCAAAACATTTTCTAGAATTTAGAATTTTAAGATATAGGTTTTATAAATGTATAATTAGTGGCATTTTTGTAAATAGACATTTTTAAATGACATTTTTGCAATACACAAAAAATAGTATTTTTGTAATTGCCTCTTAGGTTTTCGTGATTATCAAAGCGTACTCAAAATACTAGATATCAACTCTACTGGAACAAGCATCATCGTATTCGAAGTGAAAAGTAAAGCTTTATGTGGTCTGAGATATACAAAAGTTTGTTTTCAAAAAAAATTGTTTTTTGTTTAATTATTTTCTTTTTTGATAAAACTATATACTATTTCCTTGGCATATAGCTAGATTTGAACCAAAAATTTCAACAGTGACTGAAGTAAATCATTGCATCTATATAGTCCAACCAATTGGAAGAAAATAAATAGATTCACTCAAATCCATAATATTGTTTTGTGAATGATGATGATGCTACAAGAATCCAACTTAGTTAAAGTTTATTTAGAAAAACAAAATAATCCTGCATTGTGGGGTAAATTATCTTGGTGTACTGGATAAACAGTAAATGGATTAAGATTAACTGGAGCCGTGTCAAGCAGCTCGTTGATAACTGTAGCAAGTTGTCTGAGTAAGCCACAACGTGTCGTCTCCACACAGCTCAATCTCCCTGGTCTCGCCGCGACTTCTTGTCCACGTGGCACCCGTTTTTTTGTTTCCTTTGAAACCTAAAGTTTCTATTTATAGGAACATTACGTACTCCGAATCTGTGTCGGAGAGTAAAAACCAAAGCAAGAGCTTTCTCAATCCTTAATAATTATTACATCTTTTGTTTTGTTTTTGTCAAAATGGCGTCAAAGCAACAAAGCCGAGAAGAGCTTGATGAGAAGGCCAAGCAAGGAGAAACCGTCGTACCAGGTGGCACCGGCGGAAAAAGCCTCGAAGCTCAAGAGCATCTCGCTGAAGGTAAAGCTAGCTAGACCCATAAAACGTTTTATATATCTTAATACAAGATTGCTTATGTATCACGTGAATATAAACTAATGTTTCTTCTAATCTCCATGATTTTATGATAATTATGTAAATCTTTACATGAGCATGAGTATAAGCTAACCCTAATCTCCATTGTTTCATGAAATTATGTGCTTAGGAAGGAGCAAAGGAGGAGAAACGAGGAAAGAGCAGTTAGGGACTGAGGGTTATAAGGAGATGGGACACAAAGGAGGAAGCAAAGGAGGAGAGACAAGGAAGGAGCAGCTTGGAACCGAGGGTTATAAGGAGATGGGACACAAAGGAGGAGAAGCGAGGAAAGAGCAGCTTGGGACTGAGGGTTATAAGGAAATGGGACGTAAAGGAGGACTCAGTACGATGGAAAAATCTGGTGGAGAGCGTGCGGAGGAAGAAGGGATTGACATCGACGAGTCCAAGTTCACAAACAAGTGATAGCAGTAGCTATGTAGTGTGTTCGCTGCAACAATCTGTAGTAGATTAAGGAATAAGTAACCTTCTAGGTTTTGTGGGTTGCAGCGAGTGAGTCACTAATTAGGGTTAATGTAATGCGTCTAGTTTGTCTAGTTTTACTTTTCATGCATGTGTGTGTTATAATGCCTGTACTAACGGTAGATTGTATCGCTCGGAAGTTTTTTTGAGGGTTTTTGTGAGGGTGCAATAAAATAAATGGTATGCGGTTATGCTTTGAAATATGGTTCTACTTATTTATTGCTACTTACTATGAGTGTGCTAGAATTCTTCAAGGATGGTCTCGAAAATGTTGGGATTGAGTATATTGGTAACATCAGTAGAAAACGAAAATACAATGATCAAATTTCGTTCAACTGGAGCTGTGCTGGTTAACACCAGTAAAGAAAAACAAATAAGCAAAGGCTCAAGTAACCGGACCAAGTCGGTGTATTTTATTAGTTTTTGTGTACCCCATACGGCCAATGCATTTTTTAGAAGTACCACCGTACTATGTTTCGATTTTTTTTTTTTTTTTGTTTTTTAGAAACCATTGAGTTCCGGATGTGCTCGATGTTGATACTCCAATTTCGATTTTCTAATGTTCTAAAATCAAGACGTGAAGTGTTGAAAATACTCGGACTAACATAAACCCGAATCCTAGAAGAGACGGAAATATATTAAGATATCACATACGCGCCAATGATCACCACGGCATATGATACACAACGACTACAATTCCTCACGGTACTCGGTTCAAGTGTTACAACAAGAGTTGTTTCTAGTGACGGTGCATACATTCTACAATATCTTAGACCTGGTCGATGCCATCACTTTTTCCACATTTATGGTTTGCACTAGCACATTTTGTGTTCGCCAAAACTCCCTCGAAATACGCCGTTCTTAGTGACTTGATGCTAATGCCGTTACGAATATGCCTAGCACCAAGAATGGCTGTGCGCTTGCCTGTAATTCAAGGAGTGTAATCTTATTAAAAACACCAATCACCTTCCAAGCTTCTTTCCATATTTCAAAATGAGACAAAATTCTATTTATCAGCAATTCTACGAGTTTCCATTACTACGAGCACTTACCTGGTACTTGACGTCGTATTTGACAGGGTCTTTGAGAAAGTATTTAAACTGCAATTCCCAAGAAGATTGTCGTAATCAGACTGAGTGACAAGTATGTAGTTAATTTGAATATCATTGTTCATACATTTTTCTTTACCTGAAACACAATCTGTGGAATGATCAGAGCAAGCAACGCCAATGCATAATAAGGTTTGCCAGATGCTAACAGATATCCTGCAACCAAATTATACATTTACTTTGTGATGATCTCTTCTTTTTATTTGGTGCTATAAACCTATAACAGTTACTGTGTAACTCATGCACTCACAAAAACTCTACATACCAGCGACAGAGAGTTGAGTAATGTCTATAGCACCAACGCAAATCCATTTTGCAGTTTCAGTGCCAAAAGCTACAGGGAGAGATTGAAGTCCCATTGCTCTGTCTCCTTCAACACTTTTGAAGTCATTAACAATAGCTATTCCCAACTGCAGTATTACACATGTACATGAAGCAAAACCAGAATATTAATTACCAAAGATAACATCATAAAAGTTTGCAAGAAGAGTACCCCAGCTATGCTGTACAAGAGTGTTAGAACAACAACATCTGGTGTAAGAGTGCCAAACAATGCTTGCCCAGCCCACCTATAAATCAAGTGAACAAAAAACACATCAATGAGATGAATACATGCCATGGAAGATTCACTAGAGATCTTACCATGGCAAACTGATATAGCTTGCTCCGAGTGCAAAATTTCCAACCCATCCATTTTGTTTTAGCTGCAAAGTGATCCATTGGTATATTGATAAGTTCTAAACTCCATCTTATCTTCTTTAATCGACGAGAGGACACAGAATGTCTTGTTACAACAGCAGTGGAAATTAAATACAGAGAGCTTACCTTAAGAGGTGGAGCAGAGTATATATAAGACAGCAATGATCCTCCCAAAGCAAGATAGAACAAAGTGGGAGTGGTATGTCCTGCCTGAAAAGGGAAGGTTTAGTAAATCTGATGCGCTACTCTAACAGTACTAGTTACATCAAAACCGCCAACTCACCCACACATCTAAGAATCCAGCAATTCCAAGACCTCCAAGTAATAGCACCCAGACTTGTGTAATAACCTGCATTTAAGGAGTTGCAAACAAGAAGGAGAAATCAGTGTCAAGAAACCAATGGTTACAAGTTTAAAATAATGTTCAGTATTAGTACCTCTTGCTCTGATATTGCTCCGGATGGAATTGGGCGATATGGCTCATTAATTGCATCAATATCTCGATCATACCAGTCGTTGATTGTCTGGAAATCGACACAGCTAGGTTATATAGCTCTAAGAAAATGCACTACCATAAGAACAACTCAGATTTATTGTTCTGCGAAACTAGACCTGTGTATAGCCAGTAAGACATGGGCCAGACATCATCATGCAAAGAATCGACTTAGCAACATCCTCTGGGGTCCAGTGGAAGTTCCCTGCCAGAAGGAACAGTTTGAAGGAAAGTTTGTTTGAGAGTACATTCTCTGGAAAACTCCATGATAGTATTTTGTTCATCCAAAAGAAGTTGATGTTTTACCTGAAGCAGCAGCACCACAGACCACACCCCACACCAATGGAGGCCAGGTCACTGGCTTTGTAAGCTGAAGACGAATTTTCCATTTATTCTGAACACAAAATCAGTGAAACAACTAAATCCTTTAATCTTCCAGTTGAAAAATATGTCCATTAGCTAAATAACTTAAGTATTCAGTATCAACTCCACAGAGATCAGCTCAATTGTAAACATCTAAACTATGCAAGTACACACATGAATATGATGATTTTGTCCTCATTTCTATCAATTGTGATACACGCAGACCCAAATTTAAGAAAAATCTATCGAGTACAAGAAGATGAACAAAATTACAGTTTCTTGAGACGCTCCTTTGATACCCAGAAGCTGGTTAATGCTCGAACCACCGGCTGGTGGTGCCTTGTCCGGTACCTGAGATTTTACTGCGGCGAAGATTCAAACCCACCAGCGTAAAACATAGTTAAACTCTAACGAAACGACTCCAAGAAAAAAAGGAAAAAACTCAAAAAAAAAAGCTATAAACCTTCATCGGTATCAGTCTCCGCCGCACGCACAACAAATCTCCGCCCTACGAACAAAAATTGAAAATCAGTCAAAATTTGAAGACCTTACAAGCAACCCAAACTTAAGGGAATGGAATGTACCAGACGATTCGAAGTCCAACGTCGACAAAACGGAACGCGGGCGAGTGAATTCGATGGAATCGGGATTCCGGAGAGAGAGAACTCCGACTCGGTCGACGGAGGTAACTCTGGAGGCGAGGATTGAGGAGAAGGTGTTGAGAATCGAAGTCATAGAAAGCGGCGGAGAGAGGATCGTCTCTGGTGGCGTTAAGCCGGCAGTGGAGTGGTGTGAGTTTTTGGGGAAGTCGCAGTTTCGGGAAAACAAGTGGTTGTAAGTTACCGGCGATAAGTGTCTACGTAGCAATTTTGGCGGCCTTGATTGCTATTTCGCCACGTGGCACGAACTTTTAGGGATTGGGTAATAGCGGGTAGAGAGAAGTAAAAGACAAAAAAATATATATATGTATATATATATAAATAATCAAATATTACTCTCAGAGAGTGTAACAAATTTTAATTTTTTAGATGTATGAAAGTGAGACTTTGGGTCAAGAGATAAACTTTTAAAAATCAGCTATAATTTTTGGTGAGATAAACTTTCATTCCCTCACTGTCTTTGTTGCGATCTGGATCCTTTATCGCTTCTATGCGATCCTTTCCTGTAGTATGCGAATTTCATTCCGTTATTGCAATAGCCAGAGGTGGAACGCCTAGTGTCTTGACAAGAGACCCAATCAGCATCTGAAAAACTTGAATCTGCAGTTCAGCTTTAGAGGAGAGTTGTGGAAAATTTTAGAAACCACTGTCTGGAAGCTTGCTTGAGACCATAGAGGGATTTCTGAAGCTTACAAACAACATTAGAAGGCAGTTTGTCCCCCTTTCTAGCAGCATATCCAGGGGGAAGCTTCATGTAAATCTCTTCATCAAGATCTCCATTCAAAAAGGCATTAGAAATGTCTAATTGATGGGGAGAAAAATTGTAGATAGCAGCAAAAGCTTGACAGTAGTCATCTTAACCACCGGTGAAAAAGTTTCAGTAAAGTCAACTCCCTCTTGTTGAGTATAACCCTTAGAACTAACCAGGCCTTATACCTTTCCACACTGCCATCAGTATTGAATTTGACCTTAAAACCCATTTACAACCAATAGGGATCTTGTCAGGAGGAAGAGTGCAGATAGTCCAAGTTTCAGTGTCCTCCAAAGCATCAAGTTCAGCATCCATCGGATCATCCCAAACCAGAAGTTCCTTTGCCTCAGCATAGGTTTTGGGTTCTTTGACTTTGTCAATGGCAACCAAAAAAGAAAGGTAAAGGGGAGAAAGTTGACCATAAGAAAGAAAATAGTAAATCTCATGAATGGTGGAAGACCCTATTGAATTACAATAGTAATCTTGAAGGTAAGCAGGTGGTTTAGAAGTCCTGTATGATGGCTGAACAGAAGACTCAGGAACATCTGGAGAAGAATCCGCAGAAGGCAAAGGTTCTTCAGAAGGAGAATGAGAAGAAGTCTCATCACCAGGAGCAAGACAAAACACATGAGATTCAGAAGGAGAATGAGAAGGAGTATCATCACCAGGAACAAGAGGAATCACAGGAGGAGAAAATGTCAAATCAGGATAAAATGTGAGATCAGTAGGAGAAAGAGTTGAACCAGCCACGGGAAAAAGCTCTTCATGGAAAACCACATGACGAGAGATCATAATGTTATGAGGTTATATATCTAGAAGCTTGTATCCTTTGACTCCAGTACGATAGCCTAAGAAGACACAAGCCCTAGCATGGGGTTCAAACTTATGTAGACCTTTGGGTGAAGTAGAAGCATAACACAGGCACCCAAACACTTTGAGTTGTGTATAATCAGGTGACTTCTGTGTTATAATCTCAAAAGGACTTTTATCCTTTAAGATAGGAGATGGTAAACGGTTAATCAAGTGAACTGCAGTTAGAATGCAGTCACCACAGTAAGAAAGAGGGATATGGGATTGAAAAAATAAGGATTGGGCTACATTGAGGATGTGTTGGTGTTTTCTCTCCACAACAGAGTTTTGTTGTGGAGTTTCAGGGCAAGAGTGATAAGAAACAATGCCCTTAGATTGGTAAAAAGATGTGAAATTTAATTCTGGTGCATTGTCGGAATACTGGTTCTTCGAGCTTTCACTGCTCTCGCTTCTCCGTTGTGGAGTGTTTCTTTCTACCAAATCTTTCACTTGTGATTAGTGAAATTGTTGTAGGGAGTATTATGTTGAAGGTGTTTCTGTTTGGAATAGAAGCAAAGAAGTTAATTATCTCTCGTTTAGATGGCGCTGACTGTCTAGCATTAACGACCCAGGAGGTTTTGAACCTTTTCTTTTGTGGTTTCGATCAAGAATGTCAATTAGAAGAAGTCTTTTTGTTTGTCTGGTTTTTTTCTGCATATTTCATTGGTTGAACATGTGAGTTCATCTCTATTTTAAGTCTTTTTTTTTAGAGTTTGTTGTTTAAGTTCTAACAATTGCTTGTCCAATTCAGTTGGTCAAGATTTTGGATTATTTGGCTCTTGGTGTTTTTGTTGTAGTTTACCTAAGTGGAGTTAAACTCTTTTAAGTTCAATTCAAGTTTAGTTTGACCCAAAAAAAAATATTTGATGAGTAAAGTGACTCAGTTATGCGAAGATTAATGGTTGGTTTGTTAGAGATTGAGAAAAAAAACGAAATGAGACTTATTTTGGATAGTCGAAATGTTTTAGTGTATCTAAATAAATTTTTTAGCTTTTAACAAAATACTGACGGATAGTTTGCGAAAACCTTTTTTTAGGGGAAAGAAAGTCTTCCTTGAAAAAATATTTTGATTTTGATTTCGATTAAAATAAATATCAAATTTCTGGCAAAATTTCAAATTATTTGTGAAAACTCTTTAGTCTAGTGGTTTGACAAATATTCCTACACTAGCGAGTATGAAGTTCCAGTCCCGAAAAATACAAATTATTAGAGACAAAATTTACATCATAATGCAAAAAGAATCATTAAGAATGATCCCGCATATCAAAGCTAAAAACGTCCACTATATAATAATTGTCTAATAATAATAATAATAATCAAAGCGTTTGCGTAATTGTCTAATAATTTATAATAATTCATAAATCCGGATAAATAATAAAATTTCGAATTATCTGTTTGGATAACTAAAATTGTCTTTAAAAAGTTACCATAATTCGATTATGGATAAGATGATTCCCAAAATGACAAGCTTATGCGTAATAATCACAGATATTTTCAAATTAAAATGAAAACGGACATAAACAGATATTTTGTACAATGAATTTGAGGCCCATACAGACGAGCGAACACGTGGCAGCAGTCAACTCTGAAGAAAAATAATTGAACAATCTTTGACATTCTTTTCTCTGATCCATTTCTTGAACAACATCAATCATCATCCTTCAATTTTTCTTTCTATTTTTTTTTGCTGGGGAAATTTCCATTAATGGAGATCGCTCCATCTTCAAGCAGATTCAAGCTTCACGATCAATTCGAGCTTCTCGAGTTTCCTGACAAGTTTGTCGTCAAACCCATCGAACCGACTAATGAAGGCTTCTCCGTCGATCGGCGCGATGGCAACATCAAACCCCTTGACGGTATCACCATTCTTTCACTCTTCTCTCTGTTTCCTGTTTTGCTTTGAAGACAAAAAGTTGCCATTTTTAGAGATAATTACAAGGAATCTGTAATTCAATTTCTCGTTAGATTTAGTGTTCTACATGATTTTGATTGATGTTACTGTTTTTTTTTTTTTTGGCTACTGCAGAAAACATATCTTCGGTGAAGCCTACCAGAGTCTCTACTATCTATGGAGTAGGAGGAACTATTAGGCTCTTGGCTGGTGAAAATGTTTATACTTTTCTTTTTGTATTTTTGGTTTATGCCCAAATGGAACTTTGGCTCAGAAAATGAGATTTTTTGCCCCCATTTATAGGAACATATTTGCTCGTTATAACGTCTCGGAAGGAGGTTGGGACTTTCCTCGGTTTTCCCGTTTTTCGAGTTACGGCAATGAGATTTCTACCTTGCAATGACGCTTTGAGGTTTGCTACTTCTCAAGAAGTAAGGTTTTGTAAAGTTTAATAGATATTGGATTTTTATGATCCTAGTTAAGTTGTCTGAAGAAGCTTTTTCACTACTTGGAAATGGTGGCTTGTGCAGAAAAGGGACGACGCGTATTTTAAGACACTGTTACAATCACTTGAGGCAACCCCTGGATTGTATTTTTCATATGAAGCAGATCTAACAGTAAAGTAAGTTTCACTATTCGATGATATTGAGTAAACTGTGTCATTCTCTGAATGTATGCGATCCATCTTATAACTATAGCATATCTTACTGTCTGTGAAGTTCCTCGGCTTTAAGAATATTTATTATATACATTCATCCAATGTTACAGCCTGCAAAGAAGGTGCAAGCTAGCGGAAGGTTGGACGCGTAAGCCCATGTGGAAGCAGGTTGGTTGCTCATCTGTTTCTTATCTTTACAAAAAGTATTTTCTTGGATCCCATTTTTTCGGTTAGTACATTGTTGTCTGATTTTAGTTCTTCGAGTTAAAGTTAGCTGAAGGTTTACTTGCTTGTCAGGCTGACCCTCGATATGTTTGGAACTGGCACCTTTTGGAGGAATTAATTGAATGCAAAGTAAGTTGTCGGATTCTAATTTTAATACTCTTCTTATTACATGTCAAACTTTAAAGATCTACTCTTCTCTTATTGTGGCAGCTGGATGGTTTTATTGTCCCTCTACTTCAAGGAAATATCCTTTTTCTTTACCCTTCTTAATCTTCTGTTTTGCTTCTTCTTGGACTGTTCATGTTGTGTCTTTCAAATGTGCATTTTAATAGAGGATTCTCCAATACGTGTTGTTTAAAATTAACCAATGGTTAAGTTACCAAGTTGCTGAACTACAGCTCCAGAATTCTCCTGCAGTGATATCGTTAATTTCCAGACGCTGTACACGGCGTCTAGGTAGG
Organism: Arabis hirsuta; assembly: GCA_964056655.1. Taxonomy (NCBI): domain Eukaryota; kingdom Viridiplantae; phylum Streptophyta; class Magnoliopsida; order Brassicales; family Brassicaceae; genus Arabis; species Arabis hirsuta. The sequence goes on along the minus strand of OZ053310.1, from coordinate 7,867,302 downwards.
GTTTAATTTGTATAATTAATGCTGCTTGAAAATTAGGTTATAGGCATGTTTGTTGACAGTCAATGTTGGAATTGGCATCCCAGGTACACGTATGTGGAGAAGAGGAGCCAATCTTGAAGGGGACACTGCTAATTTTGTCGAATCTGAACAAATAGTGGAGATTAATGGTTTCAAGTTCTCATTATTGCAGGTATACCCCTTTTAGGAGGTCATTCCTGTGAATTGTCCTGTTAAAGTGATGTCTTCTATTACTGTGCTGGTTCATTTGTTATATCTTGAGGATACAAATGCTATGTGATATTTTCTTTCACAGCTCTGGAAAGTAGTATCCATTGTAACTCATTTCAGCTGAATGGTTACTGTTTTTCTAATTATGATGCGCTTGAAATTCACTGTTTCATCAATCTTTTGCTTCGTCTCTCTATTCAGTTTATACAAGGCACCTTGCTTTTTCTTTTGCTCTGTTTTTAAGGACCTCTATCATTTCTTACCAGTTTTAACCGTCTTGCTAGGTTCGAGGTTCAATCCCACTTCTTTGGGAGCAGATTGTTGATTTGAGCTATAAGCCACTACTCAAGATAAATAAGCATGCAGAAACGGTAAGTTTTTATCACCTTGTTACCAGATTTGTTATACGCTGTCCAGCCCTCGACGTTGATTAGTTTACTTTCTGCCTCCAGCCGAAAGTTGTACAGCGCCATTTCCATGATCTTAGCCAAAGATATGGAGAAATTATGGCAGTTGACCTAACAGATCAGGTTGGTTTCTTTGTTCATCATTTCAGATAATAAAGTACTATGAAATCTGTGACATCCTAGCTTCAACTCTTAATGCGGTTGCTGTTATGCAATTTTCACTTGCTTACTTTCATTGTACGATTAACTTAGTTTCTCACATTTGACTACCTTAGCATGGAGATGAAGGTGAATTAAGCAAAGCATATGCCACCGAAATGGAGAGGCTTCCAAATGTAAGGTAAACGTCTGTATGCGTATTGACGCATTTACCTTCTATCCTTCACATTTCATAATTTGTGTATTTGGTTTTCGCTTGGGATATTGCTCAGCATTCACTGTGAAGTATTTCCGTTTCCTGACACTTCCTAATCTATTTGTCGTTTGTTTGGATGTCTTTCACCTTCGCTTGATTCAAAGTGCTCTTCGATCGTACACATCAAGTGGATTAGAGATATTGATAGTGACAGGATTTTTTGACGCAGATATGTCTCCTTTGACTTCCATCAAGTCTGTGGAACTACAAACTTCGACAATTTAGGGGTATTGTATGAACAGATTGGGGATGAATTTGAAAAGCAAGGGTAAGCAGACAAATTATGGTTTTGGTTCTACTCGTTTCAGATCTAGACGCTGATATTGTTAGCAGTCTGACGTTGTTTGTTTGGTTCAAGTAATCTAGCTCCTAGCTGTGTGCAGAGAATTTTGTTTCAACTGCTACTAATCCAAGCTGAGCAGATATTTCCTTGTAGACGCAGACGATAACATCCTAGAAGAACAGAAAGGAGTTATCAGATCTAATTGCATCGACTGTCTTGATCGTACAAATGTTACGCAGGTGTGTTGAATTATTTCTTACCCTTGGTTTTTCATTTCCAATAGCCGTTTTGTTTGGTACTGTACCTTCTATATAAAGTAATACGGGTGGGGCGTGTAAGCAATGTTGGTAAAGCCCTCTTTTGTCTCATCTGAGCTTTTGGGAACTTGGCTGTGCATTTAAACTAATTTTTTTGTGCAATGCTTCTGATTGCATTCAAAAACCTTTTTGCTGCATCATATGAAAAGAATTACATGGCCCAAAAAAGTCTGAATCTACAACTTCAGAGGATCGGAGTGTTTGATTCCACACAGTGTGTATCCATGTTTGAAGATGACTACACAAAGTTCAAAACAAGTAAGTGGGTTTTCACCATTTCCAATTTAAATATCTTCTGTCTTTCATCAAAAGTTTATTTTCTTGGCTTCTCTAATAGTTTGGGCTGAGCAAGGGGACGAGATAAGCTTGCAATACGCCGGGACCTATGCTCTTAAGGGCGACCTTGTCAGGTGAGAAATGTCTTCTTGTGATCCTTCTAGAAACTGTGTCAAATGATAATCGTTACATATTAGCAATATACGCTATGGGGTATTTTGGCTGCAGGTACGGGAAACAGACAATGTCTGGAGCAATCAAAGATGGCCTCAGTGCGATGTCCAGATATTATCTGAATAATTTCCAGGATGGTGTGAGGCAGGCAAGTTTCTTCTACGACCTAGTTATAAACTTATATAATTGAATCAACGACTAGATTGGAGGTAAAAGATGAGAGAAACTGAAGGTAGAGAAAACAAGAATTGAAAGAGGTATTCATTTTTTTCAGGATGCTATGGATCTCTTAAGCGGTCGCTACACAGTGGGTACAAACTGCCCTTCACAACTCCAGCTCAGTGGATCACAACCCTCTGTAAGTTCCTCCTAACCGCGAGAAACACAAATTAAAAACGGAAAGATGCTAATTGGAATTTGTTTGTTGTGGAAAGAAACAGTTTCTGCCTGTAGCATCAGCATTGTTGATAGGTGGTGTAACAGTAACATCTTTCACAATTCATCAAGGTAAAGGGTTTTGCTTCATATATACAACTATATAATCGAGTTGTGATTAAAATGATTTGTGTGTCGGGTGACAATAAACAGCGGGAAGAAACACGCAGCAGTATCTAGCATCGGCGTTGTGGGCAGGAGTGACTGCAGGAGTTGTGGCGATAATCAAGGCAAATGGAAGGCACTTGTGTTCTAAACCTCGTCTTTGCCATCTCATTTGATTCTTTCTTCTTATCAATTTAGAGATTCTGTGCGTGTGTCTCTCTCACAATCTTCTCTCAAAACCCACGGCTCTCTCTTTCTTGTTGAACTTCCGTGCAAGCTTCAAATTGTAGAAGCCCATTTTACTGAACTTTTGTTGTAATAATTGTAATAATTCAATTGGTTCTATATATTCCAAAATCAAATTTAGTCTAATTGATCAATCTCGGTTATTTCTTGTCGATTTTTGACCAGAAACCAAAATTTCATGAGTGTCCATAAAAAACCATCAACATAATATGGACACTCATGAAATTTCAGTGTCACTAAACCACATAACATGCGTGACACTGAACTAAATAGTTCAGTGGTATGTAATGGTAAGTATTCTAAGCTTACTGGTTTGTGGTAATGTCATCACCGTTGAAAATTCAAACCCGATATCATAATGTTGTTGAACAAAAGAAATCGAAATTGAACAAAAATTGTTAATTATTACTTCATTGAATTAGTAAAACGTTAACCAAATGATGTTCACTATTCCCTCATTGCAACCAATCCATTATTGCAACAAATTTTATTGTTTCTCCAGTGCGTGCAACCAACCCTTAAGCTTTTAGGTCAGATTATTTGCCACACTTGGTGGATGCTGTTCTCCAACATAACATTATCAATAGTAATTAACAGACAACAACAACCACTGCACAACTTTATTGTCTTATAGACGGCTTCGAGTAGCCGGTTTGAAAGCTGCAAGCCCCGTTACTTCCCTCCCCGTCACTAAGGTGTTTATATCATAAGTCCCTTCGTATGTATAGATGGGTTCAAGGTCACAGAAAGCCTGCAATTTTTTCACACTTTTAGTACTCAACTCGAATCTTTTTCCACTAAATACCCAACCAAGTCAGATATGAAGATTAGCTCACCTTTGCCACCAGAAAGTCCGCTAAAATTCCATTCCCACCGAGTAATTCCCGACCTAGCGAAGCAGTTTCTCTTGCTTTCGATGTAATCCATGCCTAGTAGAGTAAAAAAATTGGTTATGTATCCTGACTCAGCTCAAATATAATGTCGACCTAACTACATTTGGATAGAATAATCCCTTAATACGATTATCTCTATATACATGAACATTAGCTTTGCCCCCAAAATCAAGTAATTTTCTTCTTCTTTGTATTGCTAGCATACTGACTATATAAGTAGACACCAGATTTCTCTATATCAAATAATCAACAAAGAGAAATTTGAGTTTTTTTAAAGCAAAAAGGATTTGTTGTTATACCTTTCCTAAACTGGCTTGACCTGGAGTCATCTGACCACTCTCATATAGCTTGCAGAGGCGCCAACCCATTAGAAACATCGCTTGAACATTACCCAGCATCTGCACAAGTTTCTGTTGGTTTAACTGGAAAGCAGCCAACGGTGCTCCAAACTGTTTCCTCTCCTTCAGATACCTTGAAACAATACACATTAACTGGGAATTGTCTAATAAGTAACGAGATTAATGACATTTCGGCTGTTTCCCCGGAATACCTGTGACACATATCGTAGATTCCCATTGATATGCCGATTGGTTGCCAGGCCACCATTACACGTGAGACAGCCAGGACCTATTCAAGTGAAGTATAAGACAAACAGTTAAAAGTCATGAATGACATTTATCTTGTGATAAAATATTTAAGAGCATTTCTGGGTCTGTGGGTCATGAGGAATCATCACAACAGTACCTTGCTAGTGTCTTGAAAAGAATTTACCCCCGGTAACCGATCCTCATCCGGAACAAAGACATTCTGTAGTAGAATATCTCCATTTTGAACCATGCGTAAACCTATTTTATTCGGGATCTTAGTAGCCTTTAAGCCAGGCGCGTCTTTCTTGACTATGAATCTGCATGACAGTTGCTGAGATTTTCTTAACGCAGAAAATATAGTCTAATATATATAAAATGAATGAGGAGCCATGTATATGGAATAAACACATTTGTCCAGACTTCAGTGGCGAATGCAAAAACCATTTTCATGGGGGGCAATTAACTCATTCTTACAAAATTATAGGGGGCATTTCACCAAGAAATTTTAATTACTTAAAGAAAATTAAGAAAAAACAAAAATCATGGTGGGCAAATGCACCTCCTACTAAGGCTCTAGATTCGCCACGGTGTCCAGTATGTTCTTGAAGACGGTCCATACAAAATTTATTATTCAGTACATCCAACTGTAGAGCTGCCTATTTAGCATTCTCTTGAAAAATGGAATTTAACATCTATCATAAGTAGAAATCAAGAGCCACCTCATTAGCTTAGTTTTTGGGAAACGACCTTTACACCTAAGATACAAAATCTGAGAGATCTACGACACCTAAAAACCTGACATACCCATTGATTTGGTTAGTTGTCGTATTCCTAGCAAAGATGAGCAACAGATCTGCAAAGGTGCTGTTTCCAATCCAACGCTTTTGTCCCTCAATTATCCATCCTCCATCAACCTGATGAAGTAGACAATTGAAACAAGTCCAAACAATGAAACATTCCAGAAATTGCATAAGTAGAGCAGGAAATGATACAAGTAACTCAATACAAGGAGAGAAGCTTGCCACACCTTTGTGGCAGTTGTTCTTAGACCACTTGCATCGCTTCCATTGTCGGGTTCTGTCAAAGCCTTTATACAAGTCCAATTTATGTAACAGTATCAACATCAGGTTTCTATAAGACAAACTTCAACAAATCGTCTAAGTCCAAGTTGCACATACTCACCCAACAAGCCACAGTCTTCAATTGAGCTAAAGAAGGCAAATACTGCTGCTTCTGTGCTTCTGATCCACAAAGTGCTATTCTTGACAAAAATCCGAAGAAATTAAGCTTATGCAAATCTTAGTATGGTGTTAATCAGAACAATTGAATATAAAACAAGCTAAGAAAGAAACATAAGGAGGTCTTACCAATAGTGAGCATGCCCAAAGAAGAATGCACCAAAATAAAAGTCGAAGTGCTTGCATCAACTCTAGCTATTTCAGCTGTTGCAACTGCGTTGGCGGTGATGGAGAGGCCAGGACAGCCATAACCCTAAGAAGTCAAACCAAATCAATGTTGAACATTCGTTCCATGTAATCAAACAAGAACCCACCGAGACGAGCATTGCAAATTACCTTGATCGAGCCGCCAGCAACACCCATAGCTCCAAGCTTAGGAACGATATGGAATGGAAATTCTGCCTTCTCCCAGTACTGACGAGTAAAAATCAAAGGAAGAACGATGATGTAACGCTACTATTCCATCAAACTAAACAAAAAAAAAAAAAAAAAACATCTCAAACATGAAGATAGACGTCTACCTCAGTCATTATTGGGGCAACTTCTTTCTCCATGCACTCCCTCACTTTCTTCCGGATGGCTTGTTCCTCCGGAGTCAATAAATCATTGAAATGATAATAGTCTGAAGCTGTAACATCAACCAGAATAGCAAAACATACGAGCCAAATGCACAATAAATCATCCAAATGTATAACCTCTGGAAGAAACAACGATTGAGTAATCCTTACTGCATGGTGGAAACTTCGATGCTGGAGTTGCTTGAGGAAATGCTTCAGACATGTCCATAGCTGGCAAATCAAAATATGAACTCTTGACCTTCTTCTCAGTATTATCTGCACAATAATAATTTTCCTCTGATCATTGAGGTTCCATCAAATCTATAAAATCTTCAGTCTCTCCACCAAATTGCTCAATTTCCTCAAGTGTCATGAATCAAAATCAAAATCCATCAATAAATTCCCTTTCCAATTCCTATATCCTACCGATTCCATAAGCAATCATTTACAAATGAAACAATCTCCGAAATTTGAAATCGCAAAACTAACACTCAAAACACAAGTATATTACATGTTCGATCGATTATCAACACATAAATCATCCAAAAACTCGTCCATTTCTCGAGAATTGAAACAAGACAAACAAAAACGAAGAGGGAGACGAAACATGCAAATTTAGAAAAACGAAAACGAACCTCGATCTGCAGATGAAAGCACAGTCATGGCGAGGATTGCAATGGTTTCGTGATAGAACAAATTTCCGATACAAAAGAGAGAAAAATGGAATAATGATAGTAACCAGGACCCGACCCGGTTACGTTCGAGCAGACTATTTATAAAATGATTTTTTTAAGATAAGATGAGATATTTTGCCTTTTTTTTCATAGAAGTTATCAACTTATCATGATTTTCAAAAAATTCAGTTATTAAAGAGAAAAAAGGAAGGGGGAAGGAAGGATTACAGGGATGAGCCTATCTAAGAAGAGTATTTCAGTTCAACAATTGCTTTTCGCTGATGATAGCCTTTTCTTATGTCGGGCTACGTTTGCGGAGTGCGTTGAGTTCCTTCGGTGCTTAAAGTTGTATGGTATAGCCTCGGGACAGGAAATCAATTTCCAGAAATCGGCTCTCACTTTTGGATCTGATATAGATCCCTTTATGCGACGGTTTCTGTCACTTTTACTGGGAATAGACAAGGAAGGTGGCGATGGAAAATATTTAGGCTTACCGGAATGTTTCAGCGGTTCGAAACAAAAGTTACTTGCGTTTATTGGTGAAAAGCTTACTAAAAGACTTGGTGGATGGTTTGCCAAAACGCTTTCCCTTGGGGGAAAGGAGGTCCTCCTCAAGTCTATTGCAATGGCTTTACCCGTTTACGCGATGACATGCTTTCGTCTCTCTAAACAACAATGTCAAAGGATCACAAGTGCCATGAGTAGATTCTGGTGGAATGCTTGCGGGGAGAAACAGAAAATACACTGGGTGTCTTGGAAAAATTTGTGTAAGTCCAAAGAAAATGGTGGTATAGGTTTCCGTGATTTGGAAGCCTTTAATCAAGCTTTGCTTGCCAAACAAGCTTGGAAGTTGTTGAATGAGCCAGATTCTTTGTTGGCTCAGATTTATAAAGGACGATATTATGCTACAACGGGCTTTCTTGAATGTGGTAATGGGTATAGACCTTCTTATGCATGGCGTAGCATATTACATGGAAAGGAACTTCTGGTAAGAGGTCTTTTGAAATCGATTGGGAATGGAAATACGACAAAGGTTTGGATCGACAAATGGATTATGGAGACACATCCAAGACGTGCAGTTAGTAAGAAAAGTTTATATGACATTAATCTTGCGGTCTCGGCGTTGATATATCCTAATGGTACGTGGAAATCATCAATGTTCAATATTTTGTTTCCCCCAAATGAGGTTTCACGCATTGAAGCTTTATCAGTTGGTTGTGTGGAGGATCGGTTTATATGGGCTTATACTCAAAATGGTGCGTACTCAGTGAAAAGTGGGTATTGGTTTGTGTCGAATCATCCCCTAATTGCTACTGTTCCTCTCTCGGCTTCCCAACAACAACAACTTGATCTCAAGAAACGTATTTGGAAATTGGATACACAACCGAAGATAAAAATGTTTCTTTGGCGGGCGGTTAGTGGAGCTTTAGCCGTGGCTGATCGGTTGAACTCAAGAGGATTGGGTTTGAATGTTGTTTGTAAGTTGTGTCAAAGTCATCCCGAAACCATTAACCATGTCCTTTTCGGCTGTCGTGCGGCGCAAGATATGTTTAGGGAGGCTACTATATCGGTTTCAATCACAGGTTTTGCGAGAGTTTTTGAAGACAATCTTGCCTTCGTTCTTGACTTGATGGAGAAGCAAGATATATTGGAGGATGTAAGGAAGGTTATTCCTTGGCTCTTATGGAATATTTGGAAAAATCGCAACTCTATCCTTTATGCTCAATCGCAGGAACCGGTGGGGATTTGGGTTACAAGAGCCTTTGAGGAAGCAAGATTATGGAGGGAAGTTCATTCTCCTTCGGAAACTGAGACTTGTCGACCGTTGCCTCATCATTCATGTCCTCAACAATGGTTTCCTCCTATTTGTGGCGTTCTAAAATGCAATGTTAATTTCACTTGGCATAATACGAATTCTTATGGTGGTGGAGCTTGGATATTAAGAGATCATAAAGGTAATGTACGGTTTCATGCAAGAGATGCTTTTACCTCCTCTCCTAATCGTATGGTGGCGGAAATGCGTGGCATTATTTGGGTGATGAGGAGCCTTCTGGATCTGCACGTGCTCGAGGTCACCATTGCCTTGGACTCATGTACAGTTTTTCGTTCTTTGTCTAAACCGGATGACTGGCCAAGATATCGAGTCTTCTTGAGCTACATTAGGTACCTCCAATCTCAGTTTGTTTCATGCTCTTTTGAGCTAGAGTCTTTTTTGGCCAATTTCGTAGCTCGGGAGATTGCAAAGAGTGTAACTCGGGATGGGAGATTCCAATCGTATCTGGCACTTGGTGGTCCTTCTTGGCTTCATGATTGGCTTCTTCGAGATGTTTCGTTTTAACGCATCCTTTAGTCCTTTTGCTTTGGGAGTCGATGGCGTTATATTCTGTTTGTATCATACTATCATGTTTTGTGTGTTTTGTAAAACAATCCAGCTGTGTTTTCATATATTACAGACGTTTAAAAAAAAAAGAGAAAAAAGGAAACTACGTATTGGCCCCGGCCGTTTCTCTTTTTTTTTCTTTTGCTGACAAGCGACAATACTAGCTAGTAGTTCTTAGTTATGAAAACAATATAGCGACAGGTGATAAAATGTTAGGAATTTTTAGCCGTAGAACTTGACAACAAAATATATATATAGTTGAACGACAAATGTACACAATCGTTGTTATTCGTTATATAAGCTTGAAAAACAAAAAAAATTTGTAGGAGATTATATTCCGACAAAAAATGGCTCTAAATCGGTCAAATTTGTGATCTTATTACTGTCAAAACCAAAACGAAATAGTTTTAGACCATTTTCTAGTAGGTCTTCCGGTAGAGACAACGTTCATCAGAATGAACGAATTTTGGGTATGATAGAATCGTCGTCGTGAGCACTATAACATAGTGTATCTACTTGTCAAAATCGGAGTTAGTTTGAATGAGAAATGGAAGTCCAAAGTGGGTGACATTTGGTTAAGTGTAAAAACTAGCAAATGTCATACATTTGAATTTAGAGATAGAATATCTCTATATATAAAAATACCAGATACTGCTTAGATGAAGGCACTAGTAGAGCAATATTATTCAGTCTTCTTGGATGCTCTAACTCGGCTGTCACTCCATTCTTTGTGGATTATATTAAACAGCTCCATTCGTTCTGTTGTGGTAGTGATTTGGTTGGAAAATTGTCCTTAATACCTACTGGTGAAGAGATCAAGGATGTTGTGTTTTCATTACCCAAGAACAAGGCTCCTGGGCCAGACTGTTTCACAGTTGAATTCTTTACTACATCCTGGGAGTTGGTTGGAGATGTTGTAGTTGCAGGGGTACAAGACTTCTTTATATCCTCCCAGCTACTGAGGCAGGTTAACGCTACGACCATTACTTTGATTCCTAAGAGAGAGGGTGCAGAGAGACTCTCTGAGTTTAGACCGGTATCTTGTTGTTCATTAATATACAAGATACCGGTCTCCTGTCAGCCAAGTTAAAATTGTTTTCGGGTGATGCAGTTCAGAACAACCAAGTGGATTTCATTAAGGGAAGGCTGTTGTGTGAAAATGTATTACTTGCTTCATAACTGGTGGATGATTTTCACAAGTCTTGACCAACTAAACGTGGTTGTCTTCAAGTGGATATAACCAAAGCTTATGATAGCATTGAGTGCAACTTTTTGACCAATATACTAAAGGCGTTTGAGCTACCTCCAATATTTATTTCATGGACAAAGGAGTGCATCACAACTACATCTTTCTCTGTCAACTTCAATGGAGAGTTAGTGGGGTATTTCCCGGGGAAGAAAGGTTCGAGGCAAGGGGATTCAATTTCTTCGTCTCTATTTGTTCTAACAATGGATATCCTATCAAAAGAGTTGGAAAAGTCTGCTAGGCTAAACAGATGCGAGCCCCATCCTCTTTGTCTAGATCTGTTGGTCACTCATCTGAACTTTGCGGATGATGTTCTTATATTCTTTGATGGAATAGCCTCTTCTTTAGAGGGAATCATGGCTGTTCTTCGAAAGTTTCACACTGGATAAAGACTGGCTATCAATATGAGGAAATCGTATTTATTTCTTAGTGGTAATAACTCACAGCATACTTCGGTATTGGCCTCGAGGTTTGGTTTTGCTGCAGGCTCTTTACCGGTACGTTACTTAGCTGCCACAAAAGATGAAACCTAGAGATTACCAGCCCTTAATTGAGAAGGTCAAGCAGCGTATCATTTCTTGGCTAGTGAAGCGCTTGTCTTTCGCCAGAAGATTACAGTTGATTAAATCAGTTTTGGCGGGAATAGTTAACTTTTGGGCATCAGTCTTTCCTTTACCAAAGGGGTGTTTGAAGGACATTGAGAAGTTATGTAACTCATTTCTTTGGTCAGGCGCTCCTAACTCAGCGCATGGAGCAAAAATATCTTGGGAATCTGTTTGTACATCTAAGGAGAAGGGTGGACTGGGTCCGAGGAGATTAGAGGCTTGGAATAAGATCTTAGGCTTAAAGTTAATTTGGCTTCTCTTCATGCAGAGTGGATCTCTATGGGTTTCTTGGGTTCGTAATGTTTTATTGAGAGGGAAGATATTCTGGGAAATCAGTGATGACTTCAATGGAAGTTGGATATGGAGAAAGTTACTCAGATTGAGGCCGCTTGCAAGACCGTTTCTTTGTTGTAATGTGGGAATCAGGACTATTGCAAGCTTTTGGCAAGATGATTGGACTAATCTAGAGCCGTTAATAGAACTCTCTGGAGCTAATGGCCTGCGGATTATGGGAATACACCGTCTTGCAACAGTTGCTCAAGCGGTCCGGAATAGAACATGGTTATTGCCTCGTGGTAGGCATCCGATTAATGTTTTGTTGAAAGATGTTTTACCCGTCGTCCCATCATTGGATCATCATATACCGGACGAGTACAATTGGAGAAATACAGTGGATGGAACCTCGGGACTTTTCTCATCTACAAAAACTTGGCGTATACTACATCCAATTGGTCAAGTGGTCACATGGAAGAAATCGGTTTGGTTCTCACAAAATATTTCCAAGCTTACTTTTATTCTTTGGCTTGTGGTTCGGGATAGACTAACAACTCGTGATCGCCTTCGGAGCTGGGATTACAAGTTCCACATGTCTGCTTACTCTGCAATATTGCTACGGAGTCTCGATCCCACCTTTTCTTTGGATGCACATTCTCCATCGAGGTTTGGGAATCATTCTTCACTCATCATATTCTAAACCCTCCATTAGGACTTGATCGAATTGTCTTATGGGTAAGATATGCTACTGCCATACGAAAGCTTAACATCATATGCAAGTTGCTGCTCCAAGCAATTATTTATGAAATATGGAAAGAAAGGAACGCTCGATTACATAGAGACGAAACCAAGTCTTCGACTCTATTTACTCGAGAGGTCCAATCTGTTCTAAGGAGGAAATTGGCTAGTCTTGACGGCAAGGCAGGAACGGCCACATAACCTTCATCCTCAACTGCTCTAACTTATATGTCGTTATGGTTCGGTTACATCCAATTTGGTAACGATCCTGCTCATTGAGGCTACTTCACGTCTGCTCACGTAAAGAGTAGACTTCTTCCCACTCTATATTAATATGGGTTTGTTTCCTTCTTCACATTGCGTTTGCTAGGTATTTAAGTACGGGTAGAAATATGTAACTGCACGATTTCTCGACAACTATGTTGTAACACTATTTAACCTCCAAAATGTTTGCATTTGGGTGAGTGACGAAAGAGAAATACAGTATTATTCAGAAAAAAAAATTCTTCTTAAATTAAAAAAATATATATATCTCTATATATAAAGAGAAAAAATTATAGAGAAATTTCAAAAAATGCCATTTTCCAAGTGCCACTTTACAAAAATGTCACACTTTTAAAATCTTTACAAAAATGCCACTTTTTCAAAATTATTTTTTAATTATATAATTTATGTTTGGGTTAACTATGTTATATTAAGGTTTAGTTTTGAGTGTTTAGGGGGTTTTAGGTGTCAAAACATTTTTTAGAGTTTAGAATTTTAAGATATAGGTTTTATAAATCTATAATTAGTGACATTTTTTATAAATGGACATCCCTAAGTGGCATTATTGCAAATGTGCACACAAAAAGTGGCATTTTTGTAATTGCGCCAAAATTATAATAACAAATTTTAAAAACTCTGGATACACTTTGGTGTATTGGATAAAGGAGATTTCCGGACTGGGTTTCGATTTTGGGTTTATGGATTTGGTTAAATGAGCCAATAGCCTAAAAGATTAATTATTTTAGTACAATTTTTTTAAAATTATGGAGTTGATTAAATCAACAAAATATCTCTTTTAATTGATTTGCTTGTAACGTTAATTGAAAAAATCAATTAGTATTGATTTTTTAGTACGTCAAACTATGCAATCAATTGTGTTTATGAGAGAATAATTATCTTTGTCTCCTCCTTAATGCTCTTTGCTTGGGCTATATATGAAGCCATCGTCCTTCTCATGATGACAGACACGAAAAAGATAGCAATTCTCCTCATATTTTATTTTATTTGTTTGTGAGTCTCAGATTACTCACAAAATTTTGGTTCGATCGATTCTGTTATTCGGTGTTGGAAGACAGAAACAACGGTAATTGTATCATGGAAACCTTACCGCTACAAAATCGTCACATTATGGAGCGTTTAAAAATTTAAAGAAAGAGACTCACGTCTCGCCTTTGCGATTCCTTTTCATCTTTCTAATTTGGTATTGTAATTTTGATTCATGTTCCTAAATTAATCTTTCATATATCAGTTGCACTATTGTAGAAAATCCAGTTCCTACAATTACTTTGGTCTTTGATACGGAAATCAATTTTGTTGCAATAGCTTTTTGATACGGAAATCAATTTTGTTGCAATAGCTTTTATGCAATTTGTCCAACTACTAGAGTTAGTCCTGAGTTTTAGAAAATCGCAAGTTAAAAAAAAATGAATCGTTTAAGTACATTTAAAAAAAAGAAATGTACACCGTTTAGTATATAGAATCGACTTTGATTATTAGAAGATCGCAAACTCATGTAACTGGCCTGTTTGTGTTTACGACCAATCATGCCAACTACGAAATATAGACTCTGTTTCAAATGTTGTCAGAATTTTAACCACTATGAATTGATTAACAATATAAAATGATAACCCAATAAAAATAGCAGAATTTTGGGGGGAGGGGGAGATCGATATCAAAAGTAAAAATGTTGGCTCGTAACGAAGATTTTGGAGTTGCTTCAGTTTTGTTAAACGCATTTGTTATTTTTGTGTGCCATTGCTATATGAATAGTAGTGGTTCTAGGCTCTAAATATTAGTTTGAGTTTTGATAAGGGAATGTATTTCTTTTTATCAACGACTATAGACACTTTATGCAGTATGGTTTAGCAAAAAACTATATCTTATACTCTTTTCGGACAGAAGGAAAACAAAGTTATATCTTCAATTATTTGTCGTAATTTATTAGTTAAGTTGGACGAGTTATCTATTAGTTAAGTAGCATTAGATAAATTCGTCTAACTTTAACTCATAAAATTTACGAAACAAATAGAAAGGAGTATATATGCAGTCCATCGAAACTTGTAACGATTTGTACTAAATAATTTGTGTTTGTCTTGCTACTATATGATTATGTTATCATGCTAAAACAAAAAAAAAAAACAAAACAAAAAACAAAAGAAAATTTATATATATATATAAATATGTATGTAACTATTTAAATTATTTTAGCATACTTTTAGTTTAATTAAGAATATAGTTGTACTTAAATACCCATCAACACAAATTCAACTTTATTGCCAAGCCAATGGGGGACACATGAAAAGAATAAAACTAGAAAATGCTATACGAGAACGATGAGTGCAATGAAACCTTGTTGTTGTAGCATACTTGAGTTTATATTTATATATATGGCCCATCATGCTATGCCTTTCTCTTTCGCTTATACCATAGACTTCGCGACAATTGAGGAAAAGACAAGCCCAACACATTTTACTTTAACAATAATTCATCAAACTCTTGTTCTTTTTTATAAACAGAAACATATAAAACTATAAAAGATATTTGTTATAATTCGTATTTTCATCTACCTTGTCCTAATGTCCCGATATATCTTGCCTTTTAAGTTCTTTGACTACCAAATTCCTTTAGAGATGTAATAAGTATCATTGACCAATTGTGTCTGTATTGTCTTTAATTAATAAAGACGGTAATGATGTAAAACTTGGACTTGGCAGTTTAGGGAAGCCGTCAAGCAATTTCTTAGTTCAAGAGATTTCAAAAACAAGCTGAAAGCTCTATTTCTTATTTCGATATTTTTCTTTTAAAACTTATCCATATTATTGGTTTCTTGCTGAAACCCAAACGATTAAAAATTCTCAAATCAAATGCACCAAAAAAATTAAATAAAAAATATCTACCTCAATAGTAAATGGACGTTTGTAGCATCTCCAAAACACTTGTGACCCACACTCCACCAAATAAGATATGTGGTCGTTGCAACATGTTATACGCATCTTCGTGGATTGATGTGTTTCAAATATGGTAAGTAGACACTGGTTTGATTGTAGTATCCCTTGAGTTGATTTTCACATATGGAAACTTTGGTGTCTATGATCTAGGGTTAGGGTTGAAAAGGTTTGTACCGTCTTTGGTTCTGATTTGGTTCATGGTAGACTAAGGGGTTTTCGTCACATTTTGGACTTTGACTAATTGGTCCGGTACGAGAGTCATTGTGTCATCTTATCTAGTCTCCGTATGTGATACATGCACGTTATACGAATCTTTATTGCAAAGCCATCCATATATATATGTGCGAGACATTTCGAAAACAGTTACCATGTTTAATTATGCTATATGTACCAGAATGAAGTAGTCACTGATATTATACATTCTTAGATAGATGGAGATGTACCTTAAAGACATCATATTATGTAGATGAAACCCTTTAACAAAAAAAATAAAAATAAATAAATATATATATATATATATATAATGTAGGATGAGTCTAATAGAAAACATATATTTGCTATGACATTAGAATATATCACATTATAGAGCTTCGTGGATCTTTAGAAAGAAAGAAAAGTATATGAGTAAAGGAAACCTACGGTTTTGGGCGTACAATTTTTTTTTAAAACATTACTTTTGTGATGGGGAAATTTTTTGCATTTAACTAAGTGGTTTTTGGTCTAATAGTTTTCTTGAGAAAGAAGAACTCTAGTTCAAATCTAACTTGAAAAAACAGTATTATCGAAAATAATATACTTGGTGAAGATTATGGGCTAAAGACACAAAATTTCCGTCGTTTATAAAAAAATTGTATATCAACTATAACAATTAGTTGTATTATCTTTTGTTTAAGAAATATCAAATAAATTAAAAAATTAATAAATCCATGAACAAATAAATACTATAAAATATCTTTACTTGTATGGTGTTTATCAGAACAATTGAATATTTAAAAAAAAAATCCTATAAAGTGTAAATTTACCAAACAAGCTAAGACCATTTTTCAAAAAAGAAAAAGAAAGCAAGGAGACCAAATTATGATTTGAGTTTTACAAAGATAGAAAAATTATCAGTTGAAAAAAAAAAAAAATAGAAAAAAAAATATCAAAAGCTGCTCATCTTCACCGTACGCTTCTTCGATCTATGCTTCTCTCTCTCTCTCTCTCTCTCTCTCTCTCTATCTCCATCTCTAGCTTTAGAGCTTCATAGACTCCATTGTTGCGATTCCTCCCAAAGCCTAGAATGTGGAACCCTAGATAGCTCCAATTTTACTTAAAGCTTTTGCAGAGATCTATCCATCTACTTTTACTCTGTATATACTTTCTACTTTTGTAGCCCAACGAGCTTAAGGCTCTGAGCTACAACTGATGGGGAACTGTTGCAGATCTCCCGCTGCGGTGGCTAGAGAAGATGTGAAATCGAACTATTCCGGTCACGATCATGGCCGTAAAGACGCTACCGGCGGGAAAAAATCGGCTCCGATTCGTGTCCTTAGCGATGTTCCCAAGGAGAATATCGAGGACCGGTACTTGCTTGACCGAGAGCTAGGTCGTGGTGAGTTTGGTGTTACCTATCTCTGTATCGAGAGGTCTAACCGTGACTTGCTTGCTTGCAAGTCGATCTCGAAGAGGAAGCTCAGGACTGCAGTGGATATTGAGGATGTGAAGAGGGAAGTGGCGATAATGAAGCATCTGCCTAAGAGTTCGAGTATTGTTACTTTGAAGGAAGCTTGTGAGGATGATAATGCTGTGCATTTGGTGATGGAGCTTTGTGAAGGTGGTGAGCTTTTCGATCGGATTGTAGCTCGAGGGCATTACACAGAGCGTGCTGCTGCTGGAGTGACCAAGACAATCGTGGAGGTCGTGCAACTCTGCCACAAGCACGGTGTTATTCATAGAGATTTGAAGCCGGAGAATTTCTTGTTTGCTAATAAGAAGGAGAACTCGCCGTTGAAAGCCATTGATTTTGGATTGTCGATTTTCTTCAAGCCAGGTCTGTGTCACTGTGTTGAGTAGATTAATGGGTAGAGTAGAAAACTTAAATCTTGGGTGAGTTTTGGATTAGAGTCAAAGCTATGGAGCTTTAGCCATATCTGATGCTACCATTTAGGGATTTGGTTCTTAAATATGTCGAAAAACTTGATGTTCTAAGTTTAGGCTGCTTCGACGAAGTAGGGTCACGGTCCCAACATATGAGGGATTCACATTCTTAGTCCTATAGCTTTTGGATTTTTCCACATACAAGCTTGAACTGATTATTAGTGGTCTTAGAGTGGAATACTTGGTTATAGAGGGAGTTTCTTGGTTTTGCAGGCTTCATGTTTCTTGATTGATACCTTAGACGCACCTTGGCGAGTTTTAATTGTCGTTGACGCTATTTTCTGATAATGCTTACGTATTTCCAGGTGAGAAGTTCTCCGAGATAGTTGGGAGTCCGTATTACATGGCACCTGAGGTTCTAAAGCGGAACTATGGACCCGAAATAGATATTTGGAGTGCTGGAGTGATTCTTTATATTCTGTTGTGTGGAGTTCCTCCCTTCTGGGCAGGTCTGTTTACATCTTCTTTATTCTCTTGATATCCTCTGCCTGAGCATTTGCCCATTCCAAATCCTGATTGAGCACACATTTGTCATCTATGTCATTTCTCATCTATAATACCTCTTTTAGCAAAGCTAGTTTTTGGTAGTTTCAGCCAATTTTTTCTTTCAACCACAGAGTCAGAACAGGGAGTTGCTCAGGCTATTCTGCGTGGGATCATTGATTTTAAGAGGGAACCGTGGCCAAACATTTCGGAGACCGCGAAAAATCTAGTCAGACAAATGTTAGAGCCTGATCCAAAGCGCCGGCTGACTGCAAAGCAAGTGCTTGGTACATAGAATCTACCTTTTCCCTCTGCATCTGTTACTATCTCTTTGCCCACTTACTTCATTGATCTGAAAATACTCTAAAAGATTGTTTATGCATATTACTAATTTTGATATCATTTTGTCATTCTCTAGAGCACCCATGGATTCAGAACGCAAAGAAAGCTCCTAATGTTCCTCTTGGAGATGTGGTCAAGTCCAGGTTAAAGCAATTTTCAGTGATGAACAGATTCAAGAGAAAAGCTTTGAGGGTTTGTTAATCAGATAAACTTTCACTGTTGATTATTTGCATGAATCACTTTAAGACCAAAGTTATCTTACTTAGCCTTATTCAAATCAGGTTATCGCTGAATTCTTATCTACTGAAGAAGTAGAAGACATCAAAGAAATGTTCAACAAGATGGACACTGATAATGATGGTATTGTTACCATCGAGGAGTTGAAAGGTGGACTTCGCAATTTTGGCACACAGCTAGCGGAATCCGAAGTTCAGATGCTTATTGAAGCGGTGCACATATTTTTCCCTTCTATATCTCCTTATTTTTTATTACTGATTGCTTGAATCAACAAGTATAGTCAAACTTCTTTGTATGATCTTCCTGTCATTCAAATTCCGCTTCATTTCTCAGTGATTTTTGTTGTTACACGCAACAGAATATCCAAGTTCACTAAAATATGGTATTTGTATTTCAAATTTGTATAAAACAGGTGGATACTAAAGGGAAAGGAACACTAGACTATGGTGAATTTGTTGCAGTCTCTCTTCACCTGCAAAAGGTAGCAAATGACGAGCATCTCCGCAGAGCATTCTCTTACTTTGACAAGGATGAAAACGGGTACATTTTGCCCCAAGAGCTTTGTGACGCCTTAAAGGAAGATGGAGGAGATGACTGTGTGGATGTCGCCAATGATATATTCCAAGAAGTTGACACGGACAAGGTAAGAGTCAAATCTACTAGACATACCCTATTAGTTTAAATTAGACTCTTACAAATAGGTAATGGAATTATACGTGCTTTGCAAAAAGTTCTTAAAAGCCTGCGAGGACAAAACATGTTAGCTTTAAAACACCTTTTTGTTTTGTTTTTTCCACCTTTGTCTGTTGTGTAAGCGGTCCCCATAAACTAAAACAAAAAGGATTTCTATGATTGAATGTGGTGGAAATGCTAATCGAATCTTAGAGACTATAGTTAGTGTAAAAGATGTTTCTTCTGGTTATGCCTGACATGGATTTTTTTACATTAGGATGGGCGAATAAGCTACGAAGAGTTTGCGGCAATGATGAAAACAGGAACCGATTGGAGAAAGGCATCTCGTCATTATTCGAGAGGGAGATTCAATAGCCTAAGCATCAAGCTAATGAAGGACGGATCTTTGAACCTAGGCAACGAGTAGCGAACAAAGTGAAGAAGCCTCGCATTAGGGTTTTTAGAGTTTGTCTCTCGCGTCACGTCCTCGTTTCACGTCAAGTATTATTAACCCAAGAGAAGGGTAAACATCTCAGGACTCAGAATTCAATCTCTTTGTACATCTTTCGTTTTTTGGTGATTATGTTATTTGTGTTCTTTTTTGCATTGATTTGTGGGCTGAGTTGTGTTTATTTAGTTTGTTGTGTTAGAAACTCAAAAGACTTATCAATGTTTGATGTGTAGAAGAAGAAAAAAAACAAAAGACCTTTCTGGTACTATGATGTTGTAATATTCTTTTGTCTTTCTCAATCTCTTCAATGATATGAATCATTCACAACCCTATTTGTTTTTCCTTATTTTAAAGCTAAAAACCATAACTAGAGTTGGGATTATGAGTTTAATTAAACATAGTATTGCTTGTTTTATAATCAAAAAGTATTGAGTCAAATGAACAGAACATAATCTAAACTTAGAGTACATTATCTCAAGCATTTTTTATAGAGAGAATCAAATATACATATATCATGATGCTGATTTCAAACTAGACATGAAAGCTACCTAGTACCTACTTTCCTAGTCCCAACTCTTAAAGCATCAACATCAGTGATTACACCAGCAAATCTAGCATTATTGACCTGCAAAACAATCGAAAGGATCAATCAACGTTTCACTAAACAATCGAAGATCTGGATTGATCTTAACCAACTCCATTGTGTCATAATGAGCCTTTCTTTATTGGAGATAAATCACCCATCTAATAGGAACAAGTTAAACGCAAAAAGGCATTTGTTTTCTTTTCAAAAGTTGATAGTAGCATCCTTGTGCAGTCCTTTTCAACAAGATTTAAAGCTTTAAAAAATTAAAATCTAAAACAGTTCAAGAGTTTTACTAATCACGCCAAGATATCGATGTTTTCCAAATTGTGTTTTCACAAACTTGTAGAGAGATTTGGTACTTGTAAAAACAGACGCATCGAGCCGGTGAAAGACAAGGTTTTGATCAGAAAACCCCTTGGTTACAACTTCAAGTCCCAATCCCTCTGTTTGCTCCGGTAACTACATATAGTCTATATATAGTCTGTCATATTATCATCGACATATCACTATCCAATTTTAAATCCGGTAAAATGGTTGTTGTTGAAAGAAAATTACTTATATTATTCACTAGTGATTTAATATTAAATTTAAACTAGATTTTTGTCTCGCGTCAAACGCGAGATTAAAATATTTGAAAATAAAAAAATTAATTTTTTAATAATATATGAAAGAAATTAAAAACAAAAATAGTATATAAATATATTTTATCTTACAAATTTTAACCATCATGACATTTAGATTGAATGTAAACGTTTTTAATGTAATTCAAATACGTATGAGATTATGGGGTTTCACAAACTCATTTTTGAGCTCACCAAATCCAAAAAATATGTAAATTTTCTAATATAAAAACTCAAAGAAAGAATAAAAGGTGAAATGATGATTTTCAAAATTCAACCATTAATGTTTGATTTGTTAAATTGTACGTTTATAACAAAAGTGTAACTTCAATTAAAATAATATAGATACAGTTAAACGATATAAAAAAAATAATTGTATAATCAATCACATATGGTATCCAAATAGACATAAATACAATCTTTTATAAAGTAATTAACATAGGTAAATGATTCATCGTTAAAACATTGTTATATAATATTTAAATATTTAAAATTTAAACATGTTATATTTTAGCTAGATTTGAGTTAGTAACATATGTATTTGTGAGTTTATGTTAAAAAATTATGTAAATAACTATGTAGAGATTTCCAGCATGACATAGAATTAATTAGAATGTTTTGATTGGTTAATTTAATTGATGTATCCATTCAAATCTTCATTGAGTGACACATTTGATTTTTTTCAACTTAGTGTCTCCTCGATTAATATATAGAGAGGATAAGTGTGTTTCAAAATTATAAATTAAATTTTGATGATTTTCAATTTTTGGTTTTGAAATACAAGCTCAAAATCTTGGAGGCCTTTTTTGGGTGCAAATCATACTTGGAAATCAATGATAAAATCTTTGATATATATATATATATATATATATATATATATATATATATATATATATATATATATATATATATATATATATATATTTTGGGTCAATGTTTGATATATTTCAAAAGCAAAGAAATTCACGTAGATTTGAATATAATTTAAAATGCATAATCAATAGACCTTCATAGAAATGGCTTGTGGATATATTTATCCCCGAAATGTAAAATCAAGATTTGTAATGCATAATCCAATACATAAAATCATGATGAAAATATATAAACCACAAAAACACTAAGCTTGAGGTAGTTTCTCAATATGCTCTTCTGTTTCCCTCCTAATAAAACGACTATTCACTAGAATCATTATGCAAAGAAAGATAGTTACAAGAAGTCAACAACTCTAGAAGATATATAGACTTTGGAACTGAAGTGGACACCACCACGAGAAGCACGACGCAACACACACAAAACAACACAACTCAAAGACACATGTGTCGTGTACGAATGCTAATGTACTATGTTATTTATTATTCCGGAAAGCTCCATAAGTGTCTATTAATTTTGGAATTTTCCACGTATATCTCGTTTGGCTCTGTTTGATATGTACGTATGGGCAACAATCGATGAAAGGCATACAAATCACACAATAAAAAAAAAAGTCAAGAAAATGAGTTTGAAGTTATGTTTTGATAAAAACAAAGATATATTGTAAGCTTGTGAGGTAGGAAACTTCGAGGAAGGTCTCTATTAGAGATATGGTCTCTATATATGCACTTCTCGCTTGCACGTGAGATGTTTGATCGACCATTTGTAAATAAAATTCACTAGATCTAATTTGTAACTATAAAAAAACGATTAATAATAGTTAAGTCAAATCCCCTAAACAAATTAAGTATCTACATTTTCTGAAACCGAACCCTACATTTCTTGAATCTTGTAACTGATTTCTCCTTAACCACTAAATATTTTGAGTTAATAATCGAAGAGTTATCGATTAATATTTCAGTCGAACTTCTTCTCTCTTTTTTCGGCTACCCCTAAAAGGGATACTTTTTCCTCTATTCATATCATCAAAACATGTGCTCTCTTTTAGTCTATAGGATTAACAAATGCCTAAATTACATTTAATGAGTATTTCTTTATTTAACGGTTATTTTTTTTGTTTTGTTTCACACAACACAATTTTCTTAAAACAACATTGTGTTTTATTTATTGAAACCGATTACATTATAATTTATGACGGATATGAGTGTGAGTGATTGAGTTTTAAAAAATTTCTACAATCCCTTGAAGCTTTCTTATAACATTTGCTTACTAATCAGATTTTAAGTATTTAAGTATTTGTTTGTTCATGCTTTAGTTTTTTTTTAACAATTATTCTATAATTTTAAAAATGTAGGATTTTCTCACATTAAAACAAATCTACAGTTATCAACTTACAATATAAAAATCTATATACTAATTTTAAAACAATAAATCTACCGTTACAACTGAACCAATCATCCATGTAGTTCTATAAACACGTTACACAATGAAAAAATTAGATTACAAGGCTAGATATTACCAAATCTTCCGCTTAGATATAGATAAATAAACATTTTTAATGAGAGAGCTAGCCACGTCCACTTCAATTAGTCTTAGTGATAATTGATAATACATAATAGAAAGTTGTCGAATGCGTTTATAGAAGAAGGTGACCATCTTGGTATGGATGATTTACAACTACTTGACGATTTACAACTACATAATTTTTGGAGTCGTGTGCTATGATTAATGGACATTGCAATTATTGGCTAACGTAGGCCCGTTTTTGGTCTCTCCGTGACGTTGGATATGCTCTTTTGATTCCATGTCCCATGTCAAATCGTTAACAACTACTACATGATTTGCACAGGTTATTATTTATAAAACTTCATACATCATAAACATAAATATAGGGATCTTTTATTTCGCCAAACATATATCGCACTTACGACTTTTGAACAACATATAAATAAAAATCTTCACGAGGCCTATTTTTTAGAAAAAAATCGTAGCTTTCAACACATTTTTTATTAAATTTTCAATGAACTTTAATTTTATAATTTTCAAAAAAAAGAAAGTTTAATTTTATAATTTTAAAACTCACATTATTTAGTAATGTACTTGAACGAGAAACTGACCAAAAAAGCAAATATCCGCTTCTCGCCTTTATTTATGTCCTTTCTTACTAAAATGCCGCTTGGAAAAGCGAAAGGCAAATGCGTTAGATTTGTACAACAAAAGTGATGCTACTGTTACCACACTTTGAGCCCTTACAACTTTACATTGGAAAGCTCTTCAACTACACGTGTAGTGTACAACACAACCTTCTGTTTTTTTTTTTGGGAAAATTATGAAAATAGACCACAAATAGATTGGAAAATTAGCAAAAGTAACTCACAAAAATTTATTAATTCAACAAATAACCATTTAAAAAAGATGGCTATAATATACCATGTATAATATATATAATGGACTAAAATATCCCCAATCTCCTCATCTCCTTTTTTCTTTCCTGGTTTCCGATTTCCGATCCTCCGACGTTTTTGATGTCTCCGACGATTCTATCTACACCGATGAGAACAATTTTTCCATCACTTTATGTACTTCCCATCGATTTACTCTTCTATCGCCATTTCTCCTTGCCTCCGAGATCATAAGCTTTCCGTTCCTCATCCCACCACTTCCTCTCCACCAAAGCCTTGTACGATCACTCTTATATCTTCCGTAAATTTTTCCACCGGCTCCGGCATGGCGACGGTGCTTTTCTGAAATCATGTCGTTGATTGTGGTGGTGAGGTTGGCGACGGTGGGTTTCAAAAATTGTGGCTGTGGTAGTGGTGGTGAAGTTAAAGATTGAGAAGGGCAAATTAAGAAAACCATTAGATCATTTGGTTACTTGTTAAAATAACTCACCACCATGGCTATCTATACTTATAAAAAAAGAAGTCATTTTTCCTACGTGGCGGCTCTACAACGAGTTTAAGATTTGATTTGCCGAAAATATCTTTAATGAAATCGTTATTTACAAGCATTGCCATTGTTCCTTTTATCTAATGGGTTTTGTTCGAATTTGTTATTCTGCAGGCCCATAGCTCATTCATCTTGATATGATATAATTAAAATGTTAATCTTCTATTTATCCTAACTTCTTCTATATTTATCTTAACAATCTATACTTATAAAAGAGAAATCATTTTTCCTACGTGGCGGCTCTACAGCGAGTTTAAGATTTGATTTGCCGAAAATACCCTTAATGAAATCGTTATTTACAAGCATTGCAATCGTTCATTTTATCTAATGGTTTTTGTTCGAATTTGTTATTCTGCAGGCTCATATCTATTGACATAACTCATTCATCTTGATATGATATAATTAAAATGTTAATCTTCTATTTATCCTAACTTCTTCTATATTTATCTTAACAAAATAAAAAAATAATATGTTAATTATCTATATCTATCCTAACATAATCAGCAAATAATATTATAATGTAATATTTAGTGTTTATCATAATTATATTACGTGTAGCCTAATTATGTGTAGCCCTAATACTTTGGTGTATATAATGTAGAGCTGTGTACCAATCTTCCGTATTTTTTTTTCGTACCTTGATAAAATTTTAGGTGTTTATTTATGTTCTTTATTGTTTTTGTTCTTATTCATTTGTATATCCCTTTTACTAATGATTTTATTTTTTGTTCTTTGTTTTTCTTTTTAGGTTTGTAGGTTCGTTTCGTCATGGTATCGGGTACGTGGTTTAATTTACCATATGTATTCATAGATGCTGTCTATTGATGTTTTTCTTAAAAAGGTTTCTTTTATTGATTTTTAAATCTTTGTTTGAATTTTTCCAACTTCTTTAGGAGATATACGTGTGGTATGTGTTCTTCCATCATCAAGGGTTGGTTCGCGATCTTCTTCATGGAATGTTAGAATTATCCCAACTTATTATTTAGTCTTATATTTATGATTCCGCTAGGTTTATGATTTCTTACATAAATACATGAATGATTTTTTATAGTATTAGGGTTTAGTCCACTTTTATGTATTTTTTACTTTCGTTAGATTTTTCCTCTTCACCTTTGTATGTATGAGTTGTGCTTCTCTGTTGTTCAGTGTGTTTATTGTGTTTATATTCAGTTATTGATACAATTTTATTTTTCATTCTATCAGATGTATATGAGCAGTAATCCACCTATGAATTTTGTTACTCTCATCGTTTCTCTTTTTGTTTGGATTTTTCTGATAATTACACAATAACTTTATAAGAACTCTATATATATATATATATAGACCTTATTCTTCTCTTTCTCAAAAATATAGAGTCCTTTTATTTTATGTTTTAAATTAGTTGCTTATCGTTTTTGCTTTTGTTTTATATTATTGCTTATTTTTATTTATATTGTCAAAATATTTCATGCCGATGGTTTTGATTTTGTTTTTCTTGGTATTGTTTCATGCGGAAGAAGATATGTTTCATAGAAAGGAGAAAGAGGAACTATCTTAGGTTAGTTTTTTCGTTTATAAGCTTGATCTTTGTGCAACACGTAACCGATAGAGATTATTGGTAGAAACTGCCTTGATTATTTTAATCATGTATTGGTGGAGATGAAGGGATGGTGAGCTTATGAATAATTCAACGAGTTTCTATAAATTGTTCACTGAGATTAGTTCGTTTTGCAATGACTTTACAATAATATCAAATTACTAACGATTTTTTTGTTGGTCACTTCGTATTCTTTTTCATAGTTTTTAATCATCATTTTGTTTTTGTTTTTTTAGAATTTGGATGTTTTATACGACTTTCAAGATTTTCAAGAGATTTTATCTCACATACCTCTCATGCGTTCCAAATATATTTGCTGGGACATAGATGATTTTACATCCGAAAACGAGAGAATGGATATCAACCCAGGTAAACCTATGGTTCCATTTTCATTTTTTGAAAAAACCCATTCAATGCATCTTCGTTTCTTTCTATGGTTACTTCACTTCGTTGTTCAATGTCACGTTAACCGAACAATTGATCTACTTCTCATGTTTGTTTAGGTTAACTAAACCATTATTTTCGATTCTTGGTTGCTTCATGAATATAATATGAATTGATGTACTGATTGTTTTTATACTAAAGTCTACTGGATGATAGGATGCTGAAAAGTGGGGGTTGGAGAGCCGAAAGAGTTATACAAAGAGAGTTAAAATACTACAAGCTGGAAGGGATGCATGAGTTTCTGCAAACTGTTAAGAGGTTCAAATCATATAACCGGTTACAAGTCGAGAACATGAGTAGCCGAACAAGGATTTAAGTATAAACATCTTTGAATATGAATACCACGTTAGTGTCATGTAGCATTGTTAGGTTTAATTATCTATTATTTGATGATTAATTCCTCAGCTTAGCTCAACGTTCAAGGACATTCATGAGAATAACAATGATCAAACACAAATTAAGGTATGATTTCTAACCATTATTGCCAACACATATGAACACGTTTTGGGATTACGTTGTTGGTTAATAACCAACAATGGAAAGAAAAAATAGATGCGTAAAACAAGAAGACTAACGATGAGGAGAGCTTCAAATACGTGAAGCAACAAACAAAGATTGTGAAAGAATTTGCTGTTAAGAGCAAATAATAATAAAGAAGAAAACCGTATAGCCTTTTTTAGATCATTTTTGTTGTTCCTCGGATTGTAATGGTTTCTTTTGAGAAATCTACACATGATTTCTAATCAAATTTAAAAAACAAACCACTTCATTCGTAGTTTATTAAAATATTTTTTGAGCTCTTTTTAAAATAATTAGGTTATTAACTTTTTAACTATAGTTTTTCGTTGATTCATGTGTACTTTGATTTACAGGTGTTAAGTGATTTGTTATTTAATTATGTAGTCTGATGATTTTAAAATTATAAACCCTTGCATATCCTTAGTTTATCAAAATTAGCACATGTATAACGAACCCAAATCACGTCACGGGTCTCATGCGTGTGTATTTTATATGCAGTCATGGTGTAAAACTTTATTCTTTGTCATTATGTTTGTTACATAAAAATATTTTATGAAGCGTAGTTCAATATTGATAACATAAATGTTCTCTATAAAACTACTATTAATTATACCAATGGTTTTTTTTTCTAATTAAAAAAAAAAGAATACTTCTTATTCACCCCTCCCTATTAGCCAATCACAATTTAGTTAAAAAATATATTAAATTAAATCACAAAAATAATTATAGAAATCACTAATTCTCTTTCCTAATTAGGACATATAGACAATAAATTAAATAATTAATACAATTAACAAAAACAATTAGATTAAATCATTAAATCTTAAAAATCTAAAACACAAATTCTAAACCCTAAACCCAAATACTAAACCCTAAACCCCAAATAATAAACGCTAAACCCCAAATACTAAACCCTAAACCCCAAATAATAAACTCTAACCCCAAATACTAAATCTTAAACCCTAAATAATTTTTGAATAGCTCTAGGAGATTTAGTATTTGGGGTTAGGGTTTATTATTTGGGGTTTAGGGTTTAGGATTTGGGGTTTAGGGTTTATTATTTGGGGTTTAGGGTTTAGTATTTAGGATTTAAGGTTTATTATTTGGGGTTTAAGGTTTAGTATTTGGGTTTAGGGTTTAGTGTCTGTGGTTTAAATTTTAAGATTTAATGATTTAATCTAATTATTTTTATTAATTATATTAATTATTTTATTTATTGTCTATATGTCATAATTAGGAAAGATGTCATAATTAGGAAAGAAAATTAGTGGTTATCATAATTATTTTTGTGATTGAATGTAATCTATTTTTTAAACTAAATTATGACTAGCTAATGGAAAGGAATAGATCCAAGAATTGTTCTAAAAAAACAAAACCTCTCCGTAACCTAACAATTTTCTTCACTTATTGTTCCACCTCTATCTAAATCTCAACATGGATCCATTGAATTACAATAATCCGCCAACGCATCACTAGTCCACGTTTGAGCATTAACCATCTTGTCCTAGACGAATTAATTGACAGAGATTCATTCAACAAAAAAAAAATTAGAGAAAAACTTCTTCTTTTGTTGTTTACACTGCAACTAAAAGAGCATCGTGATTTTTTCCTCTGCTTGACTTTTGATCCTCTACCCGTTTATAGATCTCATTGGCTCGTTCCTGCAAAAAACCATGGCAAAAAGTTTTGGACATGATTAAAAAAGGCACCGACACATAAAGAAAAACAAATTGCATCTCCAGAATGGTCGTTTAAACGCCAAATGTTTAAATGGATAATCGAACCCTCCATCTCTACTTTATTTTATGTAACTCATAAATCAATTGAACTAAATATATTTTATGCATATTTATGACCGATAATAAATATAAACAAAACATCAAAATTTTTGGATCTCAAGCACGGGTTTGACCCGCTTGTCATCAGGACCGGCCTTGGGTCGAACACAACCTTTATACACAAAATCAAAGAGAAGAAAGATCACTTTTTTTTTGTTCTTTAACGAAGTGCACATGAACGATGATCTATTTGATTTTGCTATTAAATTTTTAGTTAATTGTAATGATGGATTAATTATCATTTCACTCATTGTTTAGCCTATGTTTTTAATTTTAAAAGTTTTGGTCCATTCTTTTAATTTGCTAACAAATATGGCCTATTTTTTCAATTGTTCCTTTTTTTCTTCTTGTTTTCTCTTCTTAAAAAATAAACATATCCTATGTAAAACACAACCCACTAAATCATGGATCAGTTAATGTCAAGCCAATATTATATCCAGCTGATTATATCTAAAGTTTTATACTATCAAACCACAGCCGTGCCTATACTTTTTGAGACCGTAGACGAAACAAAAAAAAAGTTAATGTTTATGTATTTTATTAAAAATTAAGTAAATTCGTTTGTAAAAAAAAATTGCGAGAAACATTCAATGTTAAAAATAGTTTTGATACGTACATCAAATTTTATATAATATAAAAATGCATTATTTTATATAAGAAAATTATGTGTATTTAAATTATATGTATAGAGAAAAAAAATTAGCTAGTAGGAAAATGAAAAAAAAAATAATAAATTTGGTGAAAAACGAAATGTATGGACAAATATACAAAGTAATAAGAATTAACAAAAAGAAGATACATAAACTAACTTTAAAGATATATTTGAGTTTAGGAATTTTTTTGCTAGTAATAAACAAAAAAGATTGGGAATTGGCTTTTCTAAAGATTTTGCAAGATTGAGGGGCATAGGCCATTGTTTCTTTTTTTATCCTTCAAAGCAACGGCCCTGTATCAAACCAAACCAAAACAACACTTTTACACTATCAAACCAAACCGAAACAACACTTTTTTTTTTTTTGTCTACTTGGCTATGTATATAAGAATAGGATGATAGAGTCTTAAACCAGCCATAAACTCGATAGACTTAAGCTAAGAGATCATGTCGAATCATCAAAAGTTATGAGTTCCACAGTTTAAGCATGCTTTAAGCATAAATTAAGATATATCATACATCGATTCTCTTAAAATAATCCTTGACGTACATCCAAATTCACTTGTACGACAAGAATGTAAATAGAAAGAGATATAATTAAAATCACACGAGTAATTACACAAAATTCCATTCATTTATCGAATATATCATCCTCTATTTATTAATAGAGAAGACACTAGGTGAAAATCTTATTTATCATCTAAAGAAGAATTTAAAAAACTCATTCCCTAATAAAAATTATTAAAAATTCTTAATAATAAATATATGGAAATAACGAATATGTAATAATTAATATAAAAATTTTTATTTAAGAAATATATAAAATATTTGAAGATATTTTATTTTATTTTCAATAACTGCTAGATTTTTTTATCCGATTCAAACGCGGGATTAGAATATTAAAAAACAAAAATTCATGATTATTTTTAATAGATAAGAGAAATTAAAAATAACAAAGGTAAAATATATTTATGTTTGATCAAAATTT
This sequence comes from Arabis hirsuta, assembly GCA_964056655.1. Classification (NCBI taxonomy): domain Eukaryota; kingdom Viridiplantae; phylum Streptophyta; class Magnoliopsida; order Brassicales; family Brassicaceae; genus Arabis; species Arabis hirsuta. The sequence continues at coordinate 7,836,647 of OZ053310.1, read as the reverse complement.
ACTTTTATTACATTTATGCACAATACTTTTTTTTTGGTTAAAAGGAGAAATTGCAAATAAACCGGATTAAACCGGGGAGATTCTGATACATGGTAGAGCGCTGCCTTTGCTAAAGAATCAGCCTCACAATTGTTCGATCTTTTGACAAAAACAAAAGATTTGATTTCTAGATATTGGGAGAGATGATGAATATCCTCCAAAATTCTGTAGATCTCCAGCTTTGGAGTCTTAGAGTTGATCAGATGGAACCGAATTTTCGAATTCGAAGCCACTCGGAACCGACAAATCCCGGATCCTTTTGCATGGAGTAAGGCTTCCCGAATTGCCAAAGCCTCTGCCATAAGTGGGGAGTTGATGTGTGTTGCTGCCTTCGATCCTTGAGATATGATGAGGTCGTTGTTGTTCCGCATGATCCACGCCAATCCCGCATCCATTGTGTCGCTCCTCCAGGCTGCATCGGTGAAGCATCGGAGATCTCCTTCGATTGGTAGATCGCAAGTCTGATTTGGGGGTTGTGGCGATTGTGATGTCCCATCTTCCTGAGCTAGAGACCATTCCCTTGCGTCTGAGAGTGCTTTTGATAGTTTCTTCTAGAGTGTAATTACAATTGTTGAAGATTTTGTTATTTCGTGCGAGCCAAAGGTTCCAAAAAATTCATGGAAACACTGGTATTGTAATTCCAACTGGGGGTAAGCAGACCATGGCTTTTGAAGCAGATATACTCGCACCTAGATCAGAGTTGCGAAGGGATTCAAAGGGTTCTCTTAGAGGGGTCATTCTTCATACTTGCTGGGCAAAGGAGCAATGGAGGAAAATATGTGTTGGGGGTTTCTAGGACAATACACTAGGTGAAAATCTTATGTGTTATCTAAAGAGGAATTTAAGGAACTCATTTCCTAATAAAAATTATTAATAATAAATATATGGAAATAACGAATATGTAATAATTAATATAAAAAAATTTATTTAAGGAATATAGAAAATATTTGAAGATATTTTTTTTTTTCAATAACTACTAGATTTTTTATCCGATTCAAACGCGGGATTAGAATATTAAAAAACAAAAATTCATGATTATTTTTAATAGATAAGAGAAATTAAAAATAACAAGGAGAAATTACAAAATGCCACTTTTTGTGTGCACATTTGCAAGAATGCCATTTAGGGGTGTCCATTTACAAAAATGCCACTAATTATAGATTTATAAAGCCTATATCTTAAAATTCTAAACTCTAAAAAATATTTTGACACCTAAAAGCCCCTAAACACTCAAAACTAAACCCTAATAGAACATAATTAACCCAAACATAAATAATATAAAGAAAAAATAATTTTGAAAAAGTAACATTTTTGTAAAGATTTCAAAAGTGCGGTATTTTTGTAAAGTAGCACTTGAAAAGTGGCATTTTTTGAAATTTCTCAAATAACAAAGGTAAAATATATTTATGTTTGATCAAAATTTACTTTTCTTACATTTATGCACAATACTTTTTTTTGGGTTAAAAGGAGAAATTGCAATTAAACCGGATTAAACCGGGGAGATTCTGATACATGGTAAGGCACTGCCTTTGCTAAGGAATCAGCCTCACAATTGTTCGATCTTTTGACAAAAACAAAAGATTTGATTTCTAGGTATTGGGAGAAATGATGAATATCCTCCAAAATTCCGTAGATCTCCAGTTTTGGAGTCTTAGAGTTGATCAGATGGATCATATTTTTCGAATCCGAAGCCACTCGGAACCGACGAATCCCGAATCCATTTGCATGGAGTAGGGCTTCCCGAATTGCCAAAGCCTCTGCCATAAGTGGGGAATTGATGTGTGTTGCTGCCTTCGATCCTTGAGATATGATGAGGTCGTTGTTGTTCCGCATGATCCACGCCAATCCCGCATCCATTGTGTCGCTCCTCCAGGCTGCATCGGTGAAGCATCGGAGATCTCCTTCGATTGGTAGATCGTAAGTCTGATTTGGGGGTTGCGGCGATTGTGATGTCCCATCTTCCTGAGCTAGAGACCATTCCCTTGCGTCTGAGAGTGCTTTTGATAGTTTCTTCTAGAGTAAAATTACAATTGTTGAAGATTTTGTTATTTTGTGCGAGCCAAAGGTTCCAAAGAATCCATGGAAACACTGGTATTGTAATTCCAACTGGGGGTAAGCAGACTATGGCTTTTGAAGCAGATATACTCGCACCTAGATCAGAGTTGCGAAGGGATTCAAAGGGTTCCTTTAGAGGGGTCATTCTTCATACTTGCTGGGCAAAGGAGCAATGGAGGAAAAGATGTGTTGGGGTTTCTAGGACAATACATATCATTTTTATACGTGTATAAATATTACAGTACACGTTTAAATATTAAAATTGTTTAAAAATATATTTTATTATTTAATTCCATACTTGGCGTGGGTCAAAATCTAGTATATATAATAGTTGAGTTTCTCATCAGCTCTTCCCTCCCTGACATGTCACCACTAAAAAGTTAAAAAAAAAAAATTAGAAAAACATAGATTTGATATTTTGCATTTGTTTCAATTGTCTCGAGATCTCTATACACATAAATATTCCCTTAGAGCATTTTTATTTATGATATCATGTGGGTATCATAAAGATTAATTTAGTATTAATTTTAATAGTTTTTTAATTTTTGAGACTCGTTAAAGATTTTCTAATTTTTTTTATTTATAATGGTAATACTCAATGAGGTTCTTAAAAAAAAATATTTTGTATAAAATAAAATGAAAAAAAATTAAATTAGTATATATAAATATACAATATTTTATAAAAACTTGAATTTATTATGTTTCATAAATTTTAACGTATACCTGTACCCGAATTTTTTGGATACAACTAATTGTGATCCGATCCGAACATGTGTCCGAAAAACTCGAACATGTACCCGATCCAAAGCCTTACAGATACTTGTGTGGGTATAAAATTTTTATACCTGACAGAATCTGTATCCGGTAGGACCCGACCCGAATACCCGTATGCTCATGCTTATCCTAAATTTTCATTATATTTACTATTTAAAAAAAAATCAGAATGTCCAAACCTAATCTGGAGTCACCACGTGTATCAATCCAGTTATATTGATATTTTCGTTGATGTTCTTTGGTAACAATTTTATTTTCTACATGGTTAGATCACTTAGATGACTTTTAGATAATGGTCTTTGTTGAATCACAAAGACATGGGTTTTTGCTTCTTTTAGGATCTAATTAGTGGTATGCCATCTATATTATAGACGACTTAAAAAAGAGGAATCATCTCCTCGATGGGAGGAGAATAAGGAGAGGTGGTGGAAGTATGGGTAGAGTGATTGATGAGGGAACTTCAAAACATTGTGGTCGTGTATGTTGTCCATGTGCATGCTAACATCAATTACCATCTCAGTCTAAAAAGAAATATAGATTGTTATCAGAATTGTGTTAAAATGTAAAAATATAAAAAGGAAGACAGAGGAGTAGAGATGAGTTTGATAACTGTTATAGTGATTGGTGGCAGAGGGTTGTCACCTTTGAGCTTTTCAAACCAAAGGGGAAAAGCTTATATGTTATTGTTTACTCTTTGGTCCCCCATTTATTTTTCTTAATCCTGTAAATTGGAAAAAAAAAACGAACTTTGTTTTGGGCATTAGATGGAATGATGTACGAAAGATTGAGGTGTTTACCTTCACAAATTTTTGTTTTTACCTCAACTATAACTTGATTCATGGTTAATTAGTATGTAATTTTATTCATTTGAGTTTCATGTACGATCTAAATGAGCAACAGAGTGCATGGTGGGGGGTAAGGTCAAGTGAATGAATAGAAGCGAAGTAAATGATGGGTTATAGTGTGGACGATGATCATCTTCTGCTTGGTGAACTAAATAATTTTTTTTCTTTATATTTTTCTTCTTGATTTACTATGCATTCAAGGAGAAGAAGTGTCTAGACAGACAAAAAAAATAGTAGAGGTTTGAAGGAATTTTTTTTTTTGCATGATATCAAAAATATTTTTCAGTATGTCATCGTTAACTTATTTTTTATATAAAAAAGGAAATTTGCATTCGAGCTGGCTTTTGGTTAAATCAAATTTGATGAGTGTTGAAATTTTTTGTTCAGGAAACTCAACAAATTCTTTACAAAATATGATGGCTTGATATAGATGCTTAAAAACAAAAGTAAACATACATAATGTGGGCCAATATCGTTTGGTTTATGATTAAGAACTATAGCAGATTAACAAATACTTGACGTTTTCAAAGGAAAGTTACAACATAATTTACCCATATTTTACAAGAATGTTAAAACAAATTGGATATATAATATCAAATTCTAAAAACACATTTTTTAGAAAATGTATGTTACTAATCCGCGGATAATCACCTAATAAGATATAAAAGGTTGGCAAGATTTTTACATGCACATATCGCCATATTGGTGAAGAATTGAATGCAACTTATTGTTATACAATGGCAAGTTGTGTCGAAGTAATGTAAAAGATTTTCTTTAACACGTGTCAGCGAGGATTGCAATTTGCAAATCACATGTTCAAGCACAATGCATGGAATATATTAGTCTATACTCTATAGATTAGATCCACATTTAAAAACAAATGATGCAGAATAGTTAAATGTTAGAAATAGACAGCACTCTGATAAACCAGATATGTCATGCAAAATTGATATATTATATTGTGTAGAGTACACAGAATAGGCGTCTACGCACAGTATATAACATAGATTGTTCTACAAACGACAAAAACAAAAAAATATTGTTCTACAAAAGTTTCCTGAAACTTCCAAATGGCACACAAGATCATATCCAACGTCTAGATATCAAATAATTTCACTCAAGATCATTTTTACTCAACTGAGAGCACGAGTAATGGTGATACAATATGGGTATCATTAAATATAAAATTATTAAAATTTGAGTTAAAAGAAGAAAGAAAGTGTTTTTGGTTGAAATAGTGGGGTGTATTGAAATATAAAATTAATAAAATTTGAGTAAAGAGAAGAGATAGTTGATATTTTTGGAGAGATGGTATCAATTAGTTGATACTTTTGATATTTTTGAAGAGAGAAAGAGAGAGTGTATCAAATGTTTTTAATATTTTTATATTTAAAGAGAGTATAAAATTAATAAAAGTTGAGTAAAATGATGAAAGAGAAGGTATAAAATTGAGTAAAAGGAAGAGAGAGAGTGTTTTTAATATTTGTTTATTCAACTGATACCGCATCGGTGATACCGATGCGGATGCTCTGAGAGTTGAGTCTCTTGTCAATACAACAACGAGACTGTTTTCTATAAACGTAAAAAATGTCAATCATAAACATTTTGTGTAGATCTATATAAATTGGATTGAATTGTTTACGATAAATCGTTTTAATAACAGTTTTCAAAATTTGTTAATAAAAATATTAAATTTGGATTGAATTGTTTACGATAAATCGTTTTAATAACAATTTTCAAAATTTGTTAATATAGATATTAAATTTTCAAAATCGTTTTAATAACAATTTTCAAAATTTGTTTAAAAATATTAAATTCACACGATAAAAAATAATGGACCAAAATCACAAACAAATCAAGAAGAATAAGAATTGAAAAAAGACTTTTGAGAGTTTTTTTCAACGAAAAAACTAACGTGTCTAACAAAAATATATATTGTGCAAAATTTTAGAAGATACCAAATTATATTATATTTAAAACAAAAATGTAATATAATATTCTTATTTTTTGACATATCTAACAATTATCTAATTAATACTTTTTCTAAATAAAACAATCGTACTATTTTTCTTGTTAACCCTCCAAAATTTAAGTCATCTCACTAATTAATGACTAATTGACTCCAAACAAATTCCCCAAAAAGACATAATACATATGAGAGATACGTATCGTATTATACTATTTCAACCAAAATCAAATCTACCAAAACTAATTTTCGTCAACACAAAGCAAAAACCTACCAACAAATTTAATTGTAAAAAAAAAACAGAGTAAGAGGAAATTTCCTGGAAGTTGCGTAGTGTGTGGACCCAACTTAAAATCATTACAGAGTCGCCACCAATTTATACAAACCTGACACAACACTCGCAGATGGAAAAAAAAAAGAACCAAAGTATCAAAGAAGCTATGGGGAGTATCACAGAGCCATGGTCAATCGCCGAGAACGGAAACGCAAACTCGACCGCTAAAGGTTCGAGCAGGGAGCTACGACATGGGAGAACGGCACACAACATGTCGTCTTCGTCGCTAAGGAAAAAATCAGACTTGAGAATGATTCAGAAAGTTCCATGCAAAACTCTCAAGAAAATTCTCTCAAATTTCCAAGAAGTCATTCTTGGTACTAAACTCACTGTCTTGTTCCTCGCCGTTCCTCTCTCTATTATCGCCAATTCTTACCACTACGGTCGCGTAAGCTCTCTCTCTCTCTCTCTCTCTCTCTCTAAACCGGAGATCTTGAGCCAAAACCTAGACTAATCCCTGTAAAACGTTAAATATTTTTTCCATTCAAAATATTCGTAACGATCGAACAACCATACAGAATTTTGCTAGAGAATTTAGTGTATATTTGGTGAATTTTGCTAGATAATTGAGTCAATTCATGTTTGGTTTCCCAATGAATTACCTAAATTTAGATAAATGTTTAGTTGACGGGAATATGAAATTTCCCAACCAATTTTATGGATTTTTTTTATTTAATAAATTCGAAGTCAATTTTTTCGAATTTAATTTCAGCTATATTTATAAAGAAAACTTTAATTTTAATTAGCTTTAAATGAGCAATGTATTTTTCTTGTTTCTCTTATCATAAATGTCTCGGGAAACACTATATTACGTTCTACTTTTGCAATGTTCTCTATACTTGTCTAAATCACGTGATTAATTTTATGTGAAATTTTGTTTTTTTCTTCTGTTTCGTCAGTATTAATTCATTGTATTCCAACACGTATCCGTTACCTATATTTAGTGCATGGAGTCAAACAGATAAGACTACTTTATTTTCTTATTTCTAAAATAATATTCTTATTTTTGTGAAATTTGTGACAGCCTTGGATATTTGGACTGAGCTTGATAGGACTGACACCTCTTGCGGAAAGAGTTAGCTTTTTGACAGAGTACGTTATTCTCGTCCCACAAAATATAAATTTTAAAATATAAGATGTGTTGAAAGTTTATTTTTTAAAAATGTAAGTTGTTTTGACAATTTTAGATATTTTTAATTTTATTAAATATTATGTGATTACTAATATTTTGCAGTTTTTTATGTGATTGGTCAAATTTTTTTTATTAGATATATTAAATAATAGTTTTAAAATTCGCGTTTTTAGTTAAAACAACTTATATTTTGAAACAGAGGGAGTAATTTTTAGAAATACGTATTATTTAAGTCATATTTCAAGAAGATAAAATAAATTTTTAGTTACAATTTTAATACAACTAATATCACATAATAAGAATAGAACATGATCGGTCCTCTCTTTACACATGCAGGCAACTAGCTTTCTACACTGGTCCAACAGGTAACATTTTTCATACAAATCTAAATTATTCTCCGAATCTATTATGTAATCAGTTTAATAATTAACTCTCAGTTAATGTTGTCATGTGTTTGTTACTTTGGTAGTGGGCGGTTTGTTGAACGCTACTTGTGGAAACGCGACTGAGCTAATAATCGCGATTCTAGCGTTGGCTAATAACAAAGTGGCAGTGGTGAAATACTCTCTATTGGGTTCTATTCTCTCAAACCTTCTCTTGGTTCTTGGCACTTCCCTCTTCTGTGGTGGTATTGCCAATATCCGCCGCGAACAGCGGTTCGACCGGGTATATAAATCATAAATGCTCCTTGACTCCGGTTTAGATTCGTAGGGTAATTTGTTACAACCAAACCGGGGAAACATGATTCTTCTCTCTTCTCGTTTATTACAGAAACAAGCCGACGTGAACTTCTTCTTGCTTCTTATGGGTCTGCTGTGTCATTTGCTGCCATTGTTCTTAACATATTCAGCGACTGCAGAAACATCGACCTCTCTCATTAACAAAATGTCGCTTACTCTGTCGCGAGCGAGCAGTATTGTTATGCTTATTGCTTACATTGCTTATCTCATCTTCCAGCTTTGGACTCATCGCCAATTGTTCGAGGAACAAGAGGTACCTAAAAGTTGCATGTTCGACAGGTACAATGCGAGTAAATAAATAATGTAGCTAAATAAATGTTAATGGGATTCAGGATGATGATGATGCATATGATGATGAAGTGACTGTTGAAGAAACTCCAGTGATAGGATTTTGGAGCGGATTTGCTTGGCTCGTTGGGATGACACTCGTCATCGCATTGCTATCAGAGTATGTTGTGTCCACTATCGAGGTAATTAATCAAGTCGATATATGTTTAAAGTTTAAACACCTAAATAAAAAAAAACTCGCATTATTAAAATGGAGGTTTATATATATCTTTGTTAGGATGCGTCGGAGTCATGGGGACTATCAGTGAGTTTCATAAGCGTCATATTGCTTCCCATTGTTGGAAATGCGGCTGAGCACGCTGGAGCCATCATTTTCGCTTTCAAAAACAAGCTCGTGAGTTTCCATTTTTTCTTGTTTAACAACTTTTCTAGATTATATGATCTTTTTTTCCAAAAAAAATTGCGTTCGACTATGGTTTTGTATTTAGTTAAGTAACAATGTTTAGCATGTTAAATTTTTTTTTTATTGTTGCAATACTATTTTATAAAAATTCAACATGTAAGTGCAACCCGTTTAGACCAAAATCGAGCACAATACCTGAAATATCTTTATAATGGTCATAATTGTAGGACATATCTCTAGGGGTCGCATTGGGCTCTGCAACTCAGATTTCCTTGTTCGTGGTAAGTTCGTCTGTCTCCCTATTTTTAATTATGTTAAAATCTGAAAGATTCGATGAAATATTACTTGCAATATAACAAATTTATGTGTTTCCTCAGGTCCCATTGAGTGTCATCGTTGCGTGGATTATGGGAATCAAAATGGATCTCAACTTCAACATCCTTGAAACAAGTTCTCTAGCCGTGGCCATTATCATCACAGCCTTCACTTTACAGGTAAACGTTCTTCCTTACATTACCATCCCACTCAAGAGAGCCAACACCGAACATATAACTTAAGATGAGTGAACATATAACCTTTTGTATTTCCGCTTGGTTCAGTTGGATTTGATGCAAATTTGATTTGGATTTTAGGTTAGGTATTAGATATAAAAAATGCAGCTTAAAAGCTATAAAAAATAATAATCAATGTTATATCGGTGTATAATCTGCTTATATCTAATTTTAATATTTAAGAGTATAAATTTTTGATTAATTTCGATTGTTTCGCTTGTTTTGGCATAAAACGCATTCGGTTTTGATTTAAATATTTGAGTTAGAATTTTGGCTTGGTCTATTTTAATTTACCTATCCGTAAATTTAATCACCAACGTTTATTTTTGGGGTGGTTAGGATGGAACATCACATTACATGAAGGGACTAGTTCTATTCTTGTGTTATGTCATCATCGCGGCCTGTTTCTTCGTCGACCAAATTCCTCAAAGTAATTGAAATTATTCCCATATATTCTCAACTTATTACTCCGAAATTGTCTAAATCACATAATGATAACTTGTGTTCAACAGAACAACCAAATGGTATGGGCGTGGGGCTTCAACCCAAGAACAATTTGGGAGTTTTCTCAGCTTAAAAGTGAGAAGATATAATCATCAAATGGACAAAAAAATAGGGGGAAAATCAGCAAAATATGATTTGATTGGATCCTCATCCAAAACGGAGAGACTTGTCGGAGAGATTCCTCGATATGAATGAGGGAGGGAGCTTAGTGAAGACAGGTTTTTTATATGTTTTATGAAGTCACAGTTGTCGCTTTCTTTCTTTCGCTTGTTGGCATTTCATCCTCAACTTGTGCATGCATGATATGTTCTTTGAGTGAGTAGTATGAATAAAATCGTATTTTCTGATTTAGTAATATAGAGAGATGTCCTAAGAAATCCATTTTATTTGGAGCTAACTAGTAGATACCTTATAATCTGGTGTCCTTTCTTAAATTAAAAATGAAAGAAGGATGAACAAAAGTAAAACTACTTGAAGTGGTGTAAAAGAAAGACCGAGACAATTGCATACAATAAAGCCCATTATAAGACTCGTATAAAAGAAGCCCATAAAGCCCAATATAATGCTCATCGATCGAGCCCTACTTGTTCTCGCGCCACTTGACATAAAATCACAGAGCGGCCTTTTTTTTTTTTTTTTTTTTTTTTAATTTGTTTTTGAAAAGAAAACATTTTTCGCCTTATCTCTTTCCCTCTAAACTCTTTCACCATGGAAGAAGAAGACAGAGCGATTCTCACATTTCGCCCTATCCCTTCCCTCAATTCCTCTCTACTAACCTCTTCCTACACCAAATCCGCCACCGTAAAGTTCCGCCGCCGTATCTCGCCGGATTCCCCTCCCGGATATGTCGGTTTCGGTAGTAGATTCGCTTGCATTTCCCTGGTGGAGAAGTGCGAGCAGAGGGAATTCGCTCCGACTCCGGCTCAGCTCTTGAATAACCCGCTCGCTATACTCGCTCTTTTCCCCAAAGATGCCTCTATTTTCGCCGCCGGTGCTATTGCCGGAGCCGCCGCTAAAACTGTTACTGCTCCACTTGACCGTATCAAGCTTCTTATGCAGGTTTTTTATTGTCCCTGTAATTTCGTATTTGAGATTTTTTTTCCGTGTTAGATTCTTTGGTGGCTTCATTGTTAGTTTGTTGTTCTTAATTCTTCTATCTGAGTATGGTTTATTTGCAGACACATGGTATACGAATTGGACATCAAAGTGCAAAGAAGGCAATAGGATTTATAGAGGTTAGCTTTTTTGCGTCGATGTTCATGTCCTTTGTTGTTTCCACTCTTACCTTGTTCTCTTTCATGTTTAACTTGCAGGCAATCACTTTGATAGCTAAAGAAGAAGGAATGAAAGGTTACTGGAAGGGAAATTTGCCTCAGGTTCTCTAAAATTGGTTGTTTTGAAACTTGTGGTATTTTATAATACAAGTGAGAGGTTTCTCTTTGAGTTAATGGATTTTGTGTGTTGAAAATGTGATACCAGGTGATTAGAGTGTTACCTTATAGTGCGGTCCAGCTTTTGGCTTACGAGAGTTACAAGGTCAGTCTCTATTATCAATAGCTTATTTTGCTATTCTGGTTAGGTACTAAACAGAAATGAAAATTGATGGTTGTACAACACTACAAAGTCAGAGAAAATTCCGTAGCTACTTGTCCAAGATGATGAAACGATGATTCTGGTCTAAAGTTAGATAGATTATTTACAGGGATTTTGTCCTCTACGAAACTTTGCTTGATTGCATTAGTTTTTTTGTTCTTTGTATTGAAACTGACATCATTCAGTGTAAAGCTATAGGTAACAGTTTTTTTGCTCTTTCTCTCTATTACTTGTACCGTTTGACTGAGGATTCCATATTTTGGATTCAGAAATTGTTCAAAGGTAAAGATGATCAGCTCTCAGTAATCGGGAGACTAGCGGCGGGTGCTTGTGCTGGCATGACGTCTACTTTGGTGAGTAATTGTAGTCTGGTAAATGTACTGTTTGCTAAAATTGTTTATCCTTTTTCGGGTTTATTCATTTGTCGGGGTAAATTAACTGTCTTGTAGGAGTTAACAGATTCTTGAGATTAGCTATCTATTTGTTGAGCCTACTTCTTTCCTCGAATTAGTTCCATCACAAGTTTGCATCCTTTTGGTGACTGTGATGAGTCTGATGTTATGTCTGAAAATTAGGCATGAAATCCTCACTGTCTACTTGAAAACTAAATCCTTGTATATTTGGAAATGTAGGAGTTTCATGTGGTTTACTTTCTGTTTAAGGTTTAGTCAAAGTTTCTTCATTTTAATTTCACCATACATGTAACACTTGCTGAAACTATGTACTGCTCCAATCATATAGATATGTTAATCTATCAATCTGATTCTTGCATCTTGGTTCTTATGCAGATGACATACCCACTAGATGTTTTGAGATTAAGGTTGGCAGTTGAACCTGGGTACCGAACAATGTCTCAGGTGAGATGAAATTTCATTTGATCATTTCTGATTAAGCTCTCAAACTCTAATCCTCAATACTCATGCCCTCATTTGCCTTGGTTTTCTGATGTATATGCACATTTCATTGATAGACATTGTGTAATGTAAACTCTTGCAGGTTGCTTTGAGTATGCTCCGTGAAGAAGGAATTGCATCTTTTTATTACGGCCTGGGACCTTCTCTAGTGGGGATAGCTCCATATATTGCTGTGAACTTTTGTATTTTTGATCTGTGAGTCTGCTTAACTTTCATTCCATCTGTTTCAACTTTGAAGTACCCGTACGAAAAAGAATTGAACTGGACTAATATCCTTCTGGCCCCATAACTGACAACAGGGTGAAGAAGTCTTTACCGGAGGAATATAGACAGAAGGCGCAGTCGTCTCTATTCACAGCTGTTCTTTCGGCTGGTATTGCAACACTGACATGTTACCCTCTAGACACTGTGAGAAGGCAAATGCAAATGAGAGGAACTCCATACAAATCAATTCCGGAAGCATTTGCTGGTAAATTAACATTATTTCATCATGCAACAGATTAAAGAGCAAGATCTTCAGCAGTCGATTTATGTACAATACATCTTGTCTATTAAGCAAAAGACTTGAGTTTTGAACCGAGTCACTTTTTACATCTGCTGTGCAGGAATTATAGACCGTGATGGGCTTATAGGCTTGTACCGCGGCTTTTTACCCAATGCATTGAAAACTCTACCAAACAGCAGGTTAGACTCTTCCTTTAACATTGAAATTAGCATTTTCAATGCCTTTGTTTAGATGATCTTAGGCTGCTGATCAGTTTGAAGTTTTGATAATAGATCAATCTGTATGCTCTTTAGTATATGCAAACACAAATTATGTACATATGTTTAGATTATTAAAGATCTATAGCTGATGAAATATCCATTGCCGTTTACATTTATCGTGCAGCATTAGGCTTACGACCTTCGACATGGTAAAACGGCTTATTGCCACAAGTGAGAAGCAGCTTCAAAAGATCACCGATGATAATCGGAATCGAGACCAAACTGGATAACCATTCCTTTAAATTTTTGGAATAGAATTGTTTCACCTGAAAATTTTGGATCAGCTGGAAATTTTTGGGTAGAGAGTCACTAGTTTTACATTTTATTTAGCTTCTTAAACTCTACTAGTTCATGTGTGGGAAACGATATGTATATTCAGCAGAATTCTGTTGGAAAATTCACTATTACTTGGATTTCAATAGAAAATCAAAAGCCTCAAGAGTTTCAAGAGACCAAAGAGACATTTTGAAAGCTGAGTTTAAGCATATACATAGTTTGTGTTTTGATTTGGATGATCACTAAAGCAGGCATGGTTACATTGTTTACTGTGGAGAAAAAGCTGAAACAAACCTCCCGAAACGCGTAGAACTGTTTCGCTTTATGTGGAAAAAGAAAAACAACACACGATTTTTGATCTACGGTTCTCAACACACAAATTACAAAATACTTACTCCTGCTTCTGGACTGCAGTTATGCTCGAGATACATAATGTGATTTCTATCTCCTGTTTAGTCTTCTTCCTCATCATCATCATCATCAGCATCATCATCGTCATCATCATCTTCATCTTCATCTACTTCTTCTTTATCATCTGCCTTTCCCTTTTCTAGTTGTTCTTCCTGCAGAGAAAACATTAAGCGAAACCTATTCTTCAGAAATCTAAAACTTGCTACACGAGACAATGCTTCATGCATAAGTACACTACATATAAGAAAACTCTACATTGTTTGGTGGAATTGTTACCTCCTCGCTAGCTTCATCTTCATCGTTCACCTCGGATCTAGACTTTTCAGATTCATCACTCCCTTCCTCCTGTAACATATTGCAAGGAAATCAGATTAGGCACCTAAGGATTTATAATTATATATATGTGAGATACTGCTTAAGCTTACCATGTTTTTGTTGTATGCATCAATAAGTTTTTCATAATCAGCTTTCCTCTTTGCAGCTTTCTCTTCATATGGAGCTTTTTCCTTCAAGAGGAAGAGGTGAAGCTCATGTCAATGTCACATTATTATACTCCATTTCGTTTAACGATCATAATAGAGTGTTCACAAGTGATGTTATGAGAAACCCAAAGACTTCGCTTTTTTACTTAACTAAATAATGTAACCAATGTTATAACTTTATGGCTTTTTATGTTACCAACTTACCACGGCTTAGTTTAGTCGGTTAGTCTCTCTGGTAAAAATCAAAAACAGAATTCCTTGCTACTCATCAAATAGAAGGTCCTTGTATGATAAATTAACTATTTGTACTGTCAGATGTATGTGCAGAACTATCCTTTCTACAATAGCTTAGAAGGTATCTATTTTGCATGAACAAAAAGTTCTTGAAGCAGTTGATTCCATCACAGTATCAGAGACGGAAGTACCACAGATACTTACAGCCTGAGACAATGACTTCCATTTCTGCCCTCCAGCTTTCCCAACCTTCATAAGGAAAAGGGAAGAGTAAGACTACTAGGACTTCATCCGGGAAAGACTATATACGTATAAAAAGTTTCTAGGAATCTGTCAAAAATGCTTACAGCAGAGACAGCCTTAACATTTGGATTTTCTTTCTTGAACGTTACCCTAAAATCTTCTCTGAAACAAAGAAACCAGAAACCAGTAAGTTAACAGCAACAGCAAAACAAACCACTAAATTATGAAAGATTTTCTAGGAAGTTCAATAATACAAGAAGGAATCTCCTTCAGGGAAATCATCCACAATATACTTACAGAAAGACAAAGAAGGCACTAGGAGGTCTTTTCGGTTTGTTTGGGTCCTTTTTGGCTTTCTTCTCTTTACGAATCTCCCGTTTGCTAGGCTTCTCAGCTGGCGCCTTCCTCTTCCCAAGTTTTCTGAAAATCAAACAGAAACCAAATCTTTTGGTAATATTGGAGACCAGATCATCACAAGCGAAAATGCTACAAGTCTATCCATCCTAAGCTACAAAGTCAACAAACAGCTCCAAGCATGATCCTCAACTGTTTCATCACAGCTGAAGCTAATCCAGATTTTCAAAAGATACTTTCATGACCAATTCTCATTATCACTGTATAAGTGTTTCAGAGAGGTAATGGATTATAACCTGTCATCAGCTGGCTTCAAGGCTTCCTTTGTGTTCTTAACTTTATCCTTCCCTTTTGCTGTCTTCATCACGCAAACTGTATAACCACACAAACGAATTGAATCAATTCCTTACAAAATTCAGCATGTAATAGAATCAACAGATACACAGAGAAAAAGGAAAAAGTCAATTGCAATCCGAGAGCTAAAATTAGAAAACAGAAAACGAACGAACAGATGAAGAAACTCACCAGATTCTATGATTCTATCTACCAAAAAATACACAGGTAAACAAAGTGATCGAGTCAGAGAACACAAACAAATTTCGAAGCTCAAAATCTACTAAATCCGTAGCTAACACAACTGATTTTTGATTGCGAAAACAAACCAAGAGTGAAAAAAATAAAACTCAAACTCAACCACGCAAAGCTCCAGATTCTCTAACAAAAGAGGGATAAACAGAAACGTAGAAAAACAATTCGAAACAACAACAACAAAAAAAAACGAAGAGATTCGAAAAAACTCAACAACAATAGAGAGAGAATCCATTACCGTAAGAGTAATCACGACAAGGAAGATCGGTTTCGTTAACCTAGCGGAAAAGGAGAATCAAAAGAGACGATCAGAGAGAGAGTATGAGAGATGAGTCTGAGGAGAGAAAGAGATGCTTAAAATGACCGGTTACCTGTTAAACCTAGGATTGGCGTTTGCCGGTGAACCCCAAAAAAAAGAAGAGAGAAGAAGAGTCTAGTAATCAATTGCAGGTGCTTTTACCTGCTGTAGCCGGTAAGATGAGAACAGTAAAGGAAAGTCGTTGATTTGAACGGTTGTGATCAAACGGTTGCCGCCAAATGATGATTGTACGATGATCAATACGTCGATAAGGATGCGACCGAAGTCACGTGAGGTTCTTAATTGGGCCCTGAGCCAGAGTTTATTCAAGAGAAGATTTGGGCTTTATTATGTGAAGCCCACACATAATTTTTTCCAAACGTAAGTTAAATTCTTGTTTCTGTGCCTTGTGCCCAATTTGAGGTTGGTTAGGTTTTGAAAAGATGAAGAAGGCTACGCGTGAGGAGGCTTTGGCTGTAACATCGGTGTTTTGGGACATGAATAAGTTTCCGGTTCCCCATGGCTTTGATCCTTGTCTGGTCCGTCCGTATACTAAACGGTTTTTGGAGTCTTATGGCTACTCTGGTCCTCTCACCATCACTGCCTTTGGCGAACTGTCAAAAGTCCCTAATGACATCCTGAGAGGAGTCTATTCCAGTGGAACCGGTCTTACTCATGTCCTCCCAGGTTAAGTATCTTGTCATCCTAATTGATATTCTTCTCTCTTGATTTGTGAACAGAGAGTCCCACGTCTTTTTTTTCTGAAACAGGTCACATGCATATGGTGGATCGTTTCGATGACTTTATGGAGATGAACCCACCTCCAGCGAATATAATTTCCATATCTGATCCAGAGCCTAATCTTCCTGAATTATATCACGAGATTAATTACAACCTTGTTGAACCGTTTCCAAGTGATGATGCTTTTCAAAGCTTAATTCTTGGAGTAGCAGGTGTGTGTTTGTCCTCTCTCTCTCTCTCTCTCTCTCTTCTCCCGACACAATGTACTCTCTCAGTAACCAGCTGCATTCACACATCTACTTTTGTTTCCACAGATTCTATGGCACCTGAGGCAGAAACAGGTGAATCTGCGTACTGGGATTGCCTTGTATGTGGACGTGATCCTCCGAGCCAAGGCTATGAAAATTTGATCACGCATCTCTCTAGTGAAGAGCATCAAGAGCTGGTACCATCTATACATTTTGTCATTGTCATAACTATTTTTCAGTCATCATTACGTTTCCCTTTCTCACTTCTAGTTTTCTGCATTTGTTTTTCAACCAGACCTTGCGCTATTTGCCTAAGGATTATGTTGTTCCGTTTTTCCCCGTGGATCCCCTTGATTCTCTTCCGGACGATGATTCTCTCATCGAGGTGAGTAATGTCTTTAGATTTCTAAATTGTAGTTCTGTTTTTACCCCATTTGAAAACCTCTTACCACAAGTTTCCCTTTTATCACTTGTGGTTTTGTTTTGACCCCATGTCTGTCTTTTTTTTTTTTCCACAAGCAGTCGGGGTTCGAGTTATGGGACACTTACTTGGGTGCAAGTCCAAGTGGGCCTCCTGAGATAGACCATGAGCTGTAACGTCGGTGTTTAGGGACAACCATAAGTGTCCGGTTCCCCATGGCGTTGATGCTCTTCTGGTCGGTCCGTATATTAAACGGTTTTTGAAGAATGTAGGCTACTCTGGTCCTATCACCATCACTGCCATTGGCCTGCTTACAGAGGTCCCTGATGACGTCCTGCGAGCCCTCTTCTCCACTGGAATAGTTCTTACTCACGTCCCCCACGGTTAATATCTTCCCATTTTTGTGACTTTCTACAGTAATGGATATTATTGAATAGAGTGTCTCAAGTCTATAGTTTCTGAAACAGGTTCCAGAGACATGGCGGGTCTTGTTTTTGAGTTTACCGCTACGAACTCACCCCCAGCTAATATAATTGTCCTATCCATACCGGACCCTGGTGGTCTTGATGGCTATATATCACGGATGGGTTACAACTGTTTTTTTCATGCCCTGGACAGCTTTCTTCTTGGAGGTGTGTGTTTGTCCTCTCTCACAGTGTTGTTGAAATAACCAGCAAATCTGTTGCTGAGCTGGCTGCTTTTTATTTTGTGTGTTTGTTTAGCACCACCACATGAGGAGGTTAGCTGCAGTGAAACGGGTGAATGGGTTTGCAAATCATGCTCCCTCCTTGGTCATTTGAGGATTTCACCACACATCTCTCTAGTGGAGCACATCAACGGCAGGTAATTAATCAAGTGGACTTGTTGCATCAATACATTTTGTCATTCTCTAACTATCTTAATTTGACCACAAGTAGTTTCCCTTTCTCACTTGTAGTTTTGTTTGCCTAATTTTGACCCAATTTGCACTAGCAGATGTTGGACTGGGTGCCTTTGAATGCTCGGGTTTCGAAGCAACCACAGAATGCTCCCTACCTTGGTGACAATGCAACCGCTGGCAGGTTTTAATATCTGATATTGTTAGAGATTTATAATTTGTAGAATTCTGGGTTTTCTTAATGAAATCTAAAACATTGTAGCGAGCAGATGAGGACGGGAAGAAGCGGAAGAAGAGGAGTAGATTGGGCCATGCATGGTGTTGTTTTTTCTAAAAGCTTTTTGTATCGAATGGTTTGTTCTGGCCTGCTTTTAGCGGCAAATGTTGGGTTAACTTCAATACTTATGCTTATTTTCAAGTCTCGTTTTCTTAATTAATTACTTAAATGCATTATTTGTATCTTATTAAGAGAGTATTAAGAATTGTTCTATCTATCATGCAAAGCAACCAGCCATAAGAATAGTCCATTATAAGAAAACAAGGATGTACAAAGTTTTTATTATTAAAATGTATGGTACAAATGCCTACTAGGATGGTACAAATGTCTACATGTGGTATGTGATATTAGTTAGTGCACATTTAATAATTATCGTAGGCAACATTTGACTTATTGAATTAACGAGAAAGCTATCATTAAGCTTATTTGAGGTATGATTTCATCATCTACGCGTGCAGTGTACAACACAACCTTCTGTTTTTTTTTTTTTTTTTTTTTCTTGTCTTCTCTTCTTAAGAAATATCATACGTAAAACGTAACTCACTAAATCATTATCAATTAATACTGTCAAGCCAATATTTTATATCTAAAGTTTTACACCATAAAACCGAAACACTACAAGAAAACAAGTCACTTTCCGACTACTTTTCTAACCACAAAAGTGGTCGGAAATATTTTCAACAAAATACCGACCATTTTTCAACGCAAATAAAAAATGATCGAGAAATGGTCGGAAATTTTTCTAATCCACCCAACTTTAGTTCCAGCTGACCAGTCCATCCTTTTGGGTTATACGCCCTTTTGGTGTTGACACCCTTTGGTTGATCCAACCACCCAGCTCGGGTAACCATCCTAGTCCACCCAGCTTGGATTCCTGCTGATCAGTCCACCCAGCTAAATCAATACTTGATCAGCTCACCCGACTAAGTTAAGCTATTGTCCAGCTCGACCAGCTGGTCAGCTAGTAGTCCAGCTAGCTTAGCTCAGCTAGCTAACTCATCCACTTCGTTCAACTCAACTTTTTGGTCTCGTTTGCCTTGGCTAAGTTATTTGACCGTTTAATGACTTTAACCAAGCTTGCCAATCCTTTTCTTTTTCCTTAGGTTTCGTCTATTCTCTAGTCACCTCTTGAATAGGATCTAGCCTTTCCCAAAACAAACAGTCCCGGTATGATGGACCCGGAACGGGGACATTACAATAGGCTTAGAAGTCGGCTAGAGCTTTTTCCAAAAGATTTAGGAGAAAATCTTCAAAACAGGAAAATACTGAATCTTCTCGGATGAGGTGATCGATCGATCACCTCCTGTGATCGGTCGATCACTGTGTTAATGTGTTTGTCTGTAAAAAACAATGGGTTCGCGATCGGTTGATTGCCTCTGGTGATTGGTCGATCGTGGCTGAATATTCTGAACCGCATTTAGTTTGATCTTTACTCAAACATATTTCAGTAGATCAAAGATATATAAAGATCTAACCGTCGGATTGTGGTGATCGAATATTCATTTTGAAGCTGAGATCCTCTTCTATCTCGTGATAAAATATGAGAGTGATCTGACGGTGGGAACTCCTTCATCTAAGGTGATACATCTAACGGTCAGGATTTGTTATTTCTTGAAAATGTTTTATTTCACTCATTTTGGGCTCAAAATGCTCCAAAAACTTGTATTGACTTCAAAATTCACAAAAATGCTAAAAATAGGATGTTAAGTCCAAAAACCATTCATTTCTTCATTAAATGCATATTAAAAATATATAAAAAACGGATAAAGTATAGTATATACTAGATATGTCGCATTTAAAACTTGGAATATCATTTATATTTTTATATCACGGGAAGTACATTTATATCATATAGTGAGTTTCTCATAGTACGAGATAAAAGTCTCGATTTTAACCAAGGTAATTTCTTAAATAAGTGAATTTAAATGATATGATATCATGCTTTTATATATACCCCTTCTTACCTTCTCACAATTGTTTATTTGGTATTAATACAATCGTTTTCCTCAATTTGCCATATTCTTGTTCCTGTGCCAGGTTCCTTGTATCTGATTTCCCAATTTGAGGTTGGTTAGGTTTTAGGTTAGGTTTCTAATTTGATTGGTTTGACTGGTTAGATTGGTTAGGTTTCCAATTTGACCGGTTTTGCTGGTTTTGACTGGTTGTTTTTGACTCTATACTCCAATTTGACTTTACTATTACTTATCTCTATATATAATAAATTTGTAACTCTTGTTTCTTTGATTGTAGAGATTCTCATTGGAAAAGTTACTCAAGATGATAATCCTCTTCCTTATAATAACTTGTTTATGTTCTATTTTGTATGAGCTTCCTAACTTCAGTAATTAATTTCAATCTCATTTTTTTTAGTATTGTACAACGTACGTTCGTGCTCTGGGATCTTGAGAGCAACCAAGTTCCCCGCGCTTACGATGCTAGAATGATCCGGCCTTGCTTAGTTCGATTCATCGATTCTGAAGGGATTAGAGGTCCTATTGTTTTCGAATCCATGGTTGCATATCTTGAACAGGCACGGCTTCCAAAGTATCATTTTCATCCTATCATACTAAGTGGAATTCCGATTACAGTATTGGAATCAGTAAGTTTTTTTGACCCAAACAGTTTTGTTGAATTCTTGTATTGTTTCTTACTCCAGATGTTTCTTACTTCAGTAATAAATTTGTAACTCTTGTTTCTTTTCAGTACTATTTTTGTTTTTGTACTACTCCAGATGGTCCCTAAACAACAGATATCATACACAAGGAACCCGTCACAGAAACAAAAATATTGCAAATTGAGGAAAACGATTGTATTAATACCAATTCTGACTTAGAACAAAATCATTCAAATAGAGTACATATAAAGGAAAGTCGTTGATTTGAACGGTTGTGATCAATCGGTTGCCACGAAATGATAATTGTACGATGAAGAATACGATAACGGAAGTCACGTGAGGTTCTAATTGGGCTTGAGAAGATTTGGGCTTATTATGTGAAGCTAATCTAAAGATAGCCCACACTTAGTTTTTACAAACGTAAGTTTAAAATTTTTATAATAGCAAAAATTAGTATGTGAAAAATATAATGTTTGGTTTTTCTTTTTTTTTTTCTTTTATAATTTAGATTTTTATCCTCTTATTAGAAATGATTTTTGCGCTATTTTGATTTTGAATTTATGATATTTTTGAAAATTTAAACTAGCTATATTCGTTTTTAGTTATTTTAAAAATGTGATACTTTAGACAATTAATCCTTTTGATTTGCAGGCTAGAGACAAATAATTTGTAACAAGATTAACAAGATATGGTAGTTTATTTTTTTTTATAAAACTTCAGAGATTAGGTTGCTATTTGATTTGAAATTTCTATGAAATCAAACCAAACCGATCGTTCCACAAACCGATACTGTAGTAGCAGGAACATGATGTACACAGAATTGGTCTGTCTTATTGAATATAAACATCATCAAAGTTGAAAAGTGTGTGAAGCCAACAATAGTAAGACCAGAGAAACGTAACCAAAAGAAGCAAAATTCAAGAATATACACATGAGGAAAGAAGCTAATAAATCACAAGACGACGCTTTACACAAATAAAGGAGGAGTTAACTTTGTCACAACACAAAACTACTTCTTTTGAACCCGTAAACCGATCACTCACGGGTTAGCTTCAGATGGCGATGGCGATGGCGATTTGCGATTCATATGAGAAGGTGGATTGTGCTTGAGTCTAGTGAGCACTTGACGCATACGAGACAGATCAGTAGGCTTCCCAGGTTTTGGTCCTTGTATCACATTTATGGAAGCTTCCTTCTTCTTCTTCTTCCCTTTCTTCTCTATAACTGGTACTTCACGAGGAATGAGTTCCGCAATCGCCTTCCAATTGTTTTTATCAGCTTCAGCATAAAACTTCTCTTGGTTCTCCAAAAACAACTAGCAATATAGAATAGAAAATTTCATCACAAAATGAAAAAGCTTGAGTATTCACAAATCTTAAATGATATAAAACAGAGACAAAATCACCTTCTCTTTCTCGCGGTTTGATTTCTTGTTGCTTTCGATAGTATTGCTACGCTTGCTATAGAAATCGGCCTTGAATTTCTCTGCAGTTTCTATAATCTGTTGAACCATTTCTTTCTCTTTCTTTTCCTTCTCTTCCAATCTCAGAGCATTTAGCCTTTAAAGACAATACAAGACTACTTTTTTCAAATTGACATAATCTTATCAAATCAAATCAATCACAATTTACTTTCAGATTCCAATTATCATGGAACAATGTTTGGTCAACGTTTGGAGTTAGGACTGAGACAACGGAATTTTGACAGACTTGCTAAATTTAGGGTTTAAAGCAAAATCAAAAGATTGGTCCAAAAATCAGTGAAAATCGCTTAAGAATCTACAATTCAAAGATTATAAAAAGGATCAAAATTTGCATGCACGAAGAAAGCTTTTACCTTCGCCACTCCCTGAGAGCAAAACCTTCCTCTTTCTCCATAACCGATGGAGGCCGCAAGATCGGACCGTTCGTATCGTCGGAACTGTTGATCAACGGCGGAGATTGATTTCCCGGCGATTCCTTAAGTGAGGACGATAAATCCCCATGTTTGGAGAGAGGAGACGAATCGTTCTCCGGTTGGGTTTCAAAATTGGAGAAAGTCGAGTCAAACCGCTGCGACTGGAATCGAGACTCGTAAGCCGTGAACTTTCCACCGTCGCCGCCGTGTTCTTCCGTCGAACGATTTGATTCACCGAGTCGTGAATCGTCGTTGCTCAGAGATGACGACATGGGTTTTCCGGTCTCTCTCGAAAAAAAAAAAGTCTCCTTGCTCTGCTTTGTGGTCACACACTGGGTTTCGTAACGACGAAGTTCTTCTCGAAAGTGCTACGTGGCGTGTTATTATTGGTTGTAGAGTAAAGACACGAAAGCTATGAAAACGATTCTTCGTGTGTATCGTTGATCTGGCTCTATCTGAGTCTGTACGCTTACGTGTCTTTTTTTTAGTGGCGCAAAGAAGCATCTGTATGGTGGTCCTTCACGTACACGATTATTATCGTCAGATCCCTTGAATGTTCTTAGCCCGATGGGCTTTTATGAAAAGAAAGGGCTATAATGTTTTGGGCTTTTATGAAATGAAAGGGCTATAATGTTTTATATTAGAATATTTGTGTTCTGATAAAAAAAATAAATAGAATATTTGTGTTCTTGATCAACACAAAGCCGCTTGATGATCAAATATTAGAATATATGTCCACTTTATTAAATTTTTAGCTAGCACTTTAAAAGTTTAAATACTGGAGTCAAGTATTTAAACTTGGTTCAAAATCAACCGATGTAAACCGCTCGATTAATTCTAGGAGTAGACAGATCCACTAAAAATAAGTTTTGTCTACGCCGGTTTTATATGAAGAACTCAAATTTCAACCTAATTTCGTACCTCCTAATTCCGGTCCATGATGGATCCAAGAGACATTGATATGGCATGTCGGGATTTGGGGGGCCAAGGAAGAGGGGTCAATTCGAGATGTTTTTTTTGTTGCAGTTCCTCTGTTTCCTCTTTGCATTTTTTTGTGTTTGCATTTCTTTATGTTTGCGATTCTCCAACTTTCCATATCTAGTTTCAAAAAAAAAAAAAAACTTTCCATATCTAGGAAAACAAAACAAGTTGAAGAGTTTCTTGTAGCGATTCTTCTTTCCCATTGAAGAACTTGTCATTCCTTGCTTTTCATATTCGATTTATAAACAGTAGACACATGTATCCAATATTCCAATGTTTCGGCACCAATTACTCAGAATTCTTCAATGTTTTATTCGCTAGTTAAACGTCAAATTTATAACACATACTGGTTTTGTAAGTACTTAATTAAGGAGAAAAACAAGAGTACAAATTGCATTTGACTCATTTATCAAATATTTCAAAATACGTTTTTCTTTTACTTTTCCTTACTGATATTTGAGATTACATCGCACTACTTAATAACGAGGAATCACAAACAAGCTTAGCACAATAGAAGGAAACTATACGTTGTTCCAAGGCTCTTTTTTGGAGGCCGGTTCGGGTTTTAATGTGTGAAGCATGTAACTACAAGCCTCCACGGCTTCTCCTACCGTTAGAAACATCCATTCTTTTCCCAAATTATCACCGATGAATTTGGATCTTCTTAATTTCTTCACGACCTCTCCTTTTGGATTTGCCAATACTAACTGAGGATTAGGAAAAAAGAATAATAATATCAAGAAACACGTAAACATAACTTTTTCTTTAAAAATAAGTATTATACTACGACCTTATTACGTTACCTTTAACTCTCTTCTGTCGATGATTTTCTTAATTTCTTCCATCATGCTGATACCACTCGTGTCGATATTACCAACAGCTGTTTTGATCAACACACAAACACAAATTAAACCTCTAATGGATACAACACTCAAGTGAAATCAAGATCATATAATTACCGGACATATCGAGTATAATATATTGTAAACTGCTTTCTCCTGATGCTTTGACTCTATCTTCCTCTTCATCGATCCATCTTGTGATTCTGTGTCCGATATATACAAATGAATTGAGAACATAATTTAAAACCAAGCCTCGGTCGTTGGTGTGTATAGATGGAAAAGTAAGCAAAAAGGAAAGATGAAGTGATGAAGCTCAAAACACATATATATATATGAATTAGGGTTAAGGTTACCTCTCACGCAAGTAACCAGCGTTAGCAAAGTAGATGGGAGCATCAATCTCCAAGATTAGAAGACCAGGAACAGTTCTTGAGTAAGGATACTGTTCGGTGTTCCTATAGATCATGCTGTTTGGTATGTTTCCCTTCACCGCGGTTCTCGGCCTTGACACAAACAGCAACAACCTCGCTATCGATATCACCACCTTCATATATCACCGCAGAAAAAATCATTCAACTTCAAAATGTATTAAGAATTCTTATGAAGTACGTTTTCGTAAAATGTAAAAAAAAAGGCTAATATGACAGAAAAAAAACCTAAAATTTATAGGTTCACTTGAAAAAGAATACAGATTAATCATAAATAAACAAGCAAAGTTAGTAAAGTATAAACTTACTGCGATGACGAGTCCAATCTCGACACTGCCGAATACGACCCCAAAGTAGGCGCTCATGCATACTAGGAAGTCGAATTTATCGACTTTCCATAAATGAATGGCAGCTTGATAGTCAATGAGTCCGAGCATTGCGGCTATGATGATGGAAGAGAGAACTACGAGTGGTGTGAAATGGAAAAGCGGCATGAGGAAGAGCAAAGTGAACATAACCGCAATCGCCATCACTATGTTGGATACCGCGGTTTTGCAGCCCGCATTGAAATTCACGGCCGACCTCGAAAATGGTCCTAGTAATTCATATTATAAGGTTAGTTTTTTCATGTTACATATAGTTAGTGTGATAATGTTGAAGCCATACGTGTATATGTGTGTGTACGTACCGGTTGTGAGGTAACAAGATGTGAAGGAACCAACAATGTTCATGATTCCAAAAGCTATCATCTCTTTGTTTCCGTCTATGTTGTAGTTCTTGAACATTGCAAAGCTCCTCCCGACAGCTATTCCTTCCTGCATTTACACATGAAATTTATTTGATTATATATTGTTTTCATTGTCATTCAATGATTCAACTTCAAAACCACTAGCTTATTATATTATGAGTATATAGATTGCTGAGTTTGGTTAATTCCCTAGCTTTAACTTAGTTGGAGAAAAAACTATGTAAGCCTCGATTCTACTTCAAAAGTAATTTTTTGAGTTTGTGATTGCATGAAAAGAAAAACTCGCTTTTTTGAACTATTAATTTTTTCAGAACATTTATTTACAAATGCAGAGGCCAAAAGTTTTACAACTGACAAACAAAGTTTGATTATTTTGCTTATTTAAGGTAATAAGTTCATTTAAAAAAAAAAAACCGAATATCAAAATATAGACGTAAATGCCAATGCAAATACAAACAAACAACCTAAACCTTTACTTTGTAAGTTATACTTATTCGTAAATAAAATATGTGCGTTAACGACTTATTGCTTTAAAAAAAGAAAGAAAAAAAACAGTTGTGAGTTATGAGAAAATCACATTTTACACAATACTTATTCATCTTTCTTCCTCTATCTCTCGGAGTATTACTCTCAAAGTTGAAATCTTAATGTCACTAGCTTTCAAATCTAAATTTAATTGGAAACATTGGTTATAAAGTATAATTCAGTACTAGCAAACTCTATTTTGTATAGCAAGAAGAGAACAAGGTGACTTACAGCAAGAGCGATGATGCCAGTAATGAGGCCAGTCTTAAAAGCTGTCGACATGTAAGGCGACGTAAAGACGAGATCAGAAACTGACAGTGGATTCAACCCTTTCTTCAGATTCCCTATCTGCACAATCGTACAGCTTACCTTATCGTATCATTCCTCTCAATTTCGGACAAAACTACAAAAAGCCCATGAGGCCCATTTCTTTTTTCACAATCATTTAAAAACTTCTTGCTTCTTGTTCCTTTTCTAAACCATAAATATTCTACTCAACTTTTCTTCCTTTTAAAAAAGAATGATTTATAAAGATTTAGTGAGATCCATACACAATATGTATTTAGTCACTAGGTTTACTATAAAATATAATTTTTATTATTATTATTATAGAATAAGGAGCTCGAAGAATACCACTTGAACACCATGTCTCTCGGCATGAGTGAAGTAAACCAAAAGGCTTCCAAGAATCACTGAGGTCAAAGGAGCCATCGCAGCCACCCAAAAGTATTTTGGTTTCTTCGTGCTCTGCGTAAATAATCAAATTCGTAATTAAACACAATTCATTTACGTTTTGAATATGAATAATTAGTTACATTTCAGGATTAATTCATCATCATGTTAATTTTGTCTTATATATATTCTCTGTAAGAAAAAGATTGATAAAGACGAAAGAGTATATAGATTATTGGAATTATACGCAAATATCATTGTAGCGTGTTTTTATTATAAGATCCCTAGTCGAAAGAAATGGAATATTTCTTAATTTAATTTATGAAAATGATTATAAAAGATAGAAGAGTTAATAAATGATTTAAATCTTACGAAATATCTGGTGGAGAGAAGGAAGAAAAGGAAACCACAACCAAGAACACCACTTTCCCATCTCCACTACACAACAAAAACAAACAAACAGAAACACATGTTTGCTGTTTAATACTTCAATTATGATTTTAATAATTGAAAATAACTATCGACATTGGGAATGATATTTTGTTTTTGGATGTTTATTATTAGTAAATTAAAGTATATATAGTAGGGAATGTAACGGAAATGAGAGAGACCTGGTGAGTTTGGGAGAAAACGGAACGCATAACGGAGATAACATCAGTAGCATCTGTGAAATGTTTAAGTCCGAAAATACCCTTAAGCTGTTGCAGACTCACCACCGTCGCTGCTCCTCCCATGAATCCCACTATCGTTGCATGCGATAGAAAATCCACTAGAAACCCTAACCTGCAAAATCATTTTCATTTAATAAGTTTGTTAAAGTTACTGATGAAATATTTTACTAATTTTCTTCATTAACTCATCATAATCACTAACAAAACTCAGTAGCTTCATTTAATGCCCCAAACATATTTCTAGTCAGCTTTACCATTTTTGTTTTTGGAATTATTAACAGATTCCACGTATAAAATACATGGACATATAATATGTATATGTCACAGAAAGTATTGCACTTTTATATACTTTTATATAGTATAATATTTAACCGATTATACCAGTAAAGTAAATTACATTCACGAAAGATTCTCTAAAGTTATCCCTCTTAGTTCCTATTGGCTCGTTTGTCATCAACTATATCATGTACATTCACGTGACGAAACTCGCGATGACGAATTTCACTCATAGCCTAGTGCTTTTCTGATATTATTTAGAATGTTTTCTTTTATTGTTTACGTAGAAGTGAAAGAAAGGTAAAAGTTACTATTTGGTAGATATTTTTGATGCCAGGATCTTTTTTTTTCCACATGCTTTTGATCCAAACATATAACTCACACTTTTAACTTTATTAAGCTTAGGCTGATCCAAACATATAACTCATACTTTAACTTTAAGTAGGGTAAATTTTTAAGTAAAAAAATCATACAAACAAGCAACTAAATTGATTAAAAGAACCTGAAAATTCCAAGGGAGGCTTCGAGAACGCCGGCAAAAAACGTGGCGGTGAAAGCAAGATGAAGGTAAAGCTTTGGGTTTTTCTCAGCATCAACTTCTTTGCTTAGCATCGCACCTGTCAATAGAGATCCAACGGCCACAGTTCCCACCGCTAAATCCTTTGAACTCCCTAGCACCGCGTACACCAATGGCGGTACAAAACTCGAATCTAAACCACACACACAAAAAAAAAAAAAAACTATAATCAATAATCAAAAACTATTTAGAGTACCTTTTCTAGATACAAAATATATCAATTATCAAAAAAGAAAAAAAATTGACTATGTAACGCTTACAAAGGCCAAGAATGGGAGGCAAGTTAGCGAGTTTAGCGTAACTTATGCCTTGTGGGATTGCGAGGCTAGCAATTGTGATTCCGGCGATGAGATCCGATTTCAATAACTTGAAATTGTAACGTGGAGCCCAATCACATATAGGGAAGAAGTATTTGAGTCCTAACACAATTTTTCTTGATGTCTTTTGGTTCTTGAATTGTCTAAAAGGATCATCTGGAAACAGAGTTTCCTTCACTGAGTACTGAAGTGATTTCAAGAACGGCTGAGGCTGTGGAGCCTCCACCGTGTGGTGGCGACGGTGCGGTTCCTCCGCTCCTTGAGAAAATGTGTAGTCTTCCGTGCCCATTTGAAAACCGCTCGGGTCGGGTCGGGTTTGGAAAGGTTTTTTTTTTGGTGTTTTTTTAATTTGTTATGACGGTTGTGAGTGAGAGAATGAGGAGAAAGAGCCAAGGCGGTTTCTTCTTTTTATAGGAGTTTGAGCATAGTGCGCATTACTAAAAATATTAAAATAAATTAAAATAATTTCAAAACCGTTGAATTTACTATCGGAATAGATATACCGTTGAATTTACTCATCTAAAACCTCACAAGACTAGTTATGAATTAATATTGTCATACATATGAGACCAAATATAATTACATATAAACGGATGCTATTTTAATATAAAAATAAAATCCTATTTTCTAAGATTTATGTGATTCTTTTCTATAATTTGCTTGCTCCGAATCAATATATTTCTGATTCGTACCGTTATGAAACTAACTAGCTACATATATACATTGGATAACTTGTTTATTCTGAATCTAAAGAAAAAAACATCAAAATGTAATTCAAATACTCACATGAAGAAGTTACTTTGAATTAGATAAATTTGAATAGCTCTATTTATGAAATTTGTATGATCTACTACGTAAATATCATTCAAGGTATAAATTTGAGTAAACTAGTCACGAAGAGAAAAGGTTACAAGAAATGGATAAAGCACAGATTCATGGATGTGTAACTGTGATGCATGTCTTGTCCCGACACAGAGAGGACGCAAAAGCCAGAAAGCTTACGTTTCCACTTTCAATCATATTTATTTGAATTACCGATTCTATCCCCAACTCAGCAACTGATGACATCATCATCATTCCCCTACTAATCATTATAATACTTTATAATGTATGGCTCTGCTGACACTTGTCCATTAGCACAAGATGGGTTAGTTTCTCCTTACTGCCATGTCACCTTTTTCATACTTTAAAACTATATAGTATTTGATACCTTTTCGAATGATTTAATTATAAATATAAATAACTATGATAAAGTGTAATCTTACCGGGTTTAAAGCTTAGAGTTTGTGTTGTGTGATATTTTTTGAAAAGTTATCGACAACGTGCCTAACGTTAGGAGTTGGAGATGACAATTCAGCAACAACAAATGGTCACAATACTTTAGTCGGTGTTAGAGATTTTGGTTGACACTTTGTCAATAATTATTGTTTGTTCTTTTATAGTATAGTTTTAAAAATCAATACTTAAGTTTCTAACTGTTGAGTTTTGGTAACGGTTGAAAACACATGAAACTCAACGTTGCTTCAGTAATCTCTTCGGATAAACCATTCCAAAACTAAATTATTCAAAAGTTGACCAAACATTTGCATGTATTTGAAAGGTTTTTCTTTTCTTTCCTTTTTACAGTATTTTGCGTCCTCTACTTTATTTTGCAGATTATAGATGAGTAATAATAAGAGTAAATATAATGAGTTTTTAATAATTAAACTCATTTAATTAAATCAAAACCCATATTTAGATTTTTAAATGTAGAATCTATTGTATTCATATTTAGTGAGATAATTATATATTTATTTCTCTCTTTCTCTCTTTTCATCGATTTTCATACAATTAATATTATAAAATTTATATATTTATTTCAATATATTTATTATTTATAATTATGCTCTAAACCCTGATATATTTATCCTAATATATTTACTATTTATAATCATGTTCTAAGCCTTGATACACTACTACACCATTAGTCTTTATATTTCGCATAAGAACAAAGAAACAAATAAGGAAAATATGATACTAATAATAAGTATCTGATTATAATAGTTTTTACACTTGGAAAAGTTGAGCCTAATACTGACGAAAATTGGTATATGCCTTTCCGTTTCATAATCAGAAGAAGAAGTGCAATCACAGCTGGATGGGCACGTGTAAACGACTATTTATCTTATTTAGTTGTTTATTATTCACTTGAATAAGTTTTGTATAACTTGTACCTACCGAATCTCAATACCTCCAAATTTGTTTATGACTTGTGTTGGTTCTTGACCAATTTTTATTTGCATATCAAAAAATTAGACACGTGATTTAAACTAAATTATTTGTAATACGAAAAAAGTCTTTCATATTTCTCAAAATATATACATTTTAAAAATAGTATTAAAAAGATTTTTTCACTTTTAACATTTTAGATATAGTTATATTTCAACTATAAATTCATAAACACATTTTGTTTGTTAATATGTGTAATATATATATATATACACATATTAATTTAAAATATATATATTTGGTAAAAAATTAATTAATAAAATCAATTAATATATATCTTGTATAGTCTTAAATTTATTAATTTTTATTTTCAGTCTAGTATTTCACGTTTCTATTATAATTTAATATTTTTTAGTCATAAAAAACAAATAAATATGATTTATTGTGTATTAAATGAATAATTTAAACTTAAATGCCTATGTGGATACTTTAGATGGAGAAAAAAATTCTCTAATTATATAATAGATTAGCTCTTACAAGTATAAAACTAGAATTACGGTCTTAATTGAAAAAAAAAAAATCACTAATCGTATGAATAAAACAATTACAATAGTCTTTATTACGTACCAAAAACGGTTACATACCAGAAAGTATAACTCGAATATTGTAGGAGTAATTACAAAAATGTCATTTTTTGTATGTATTTTTGCAATAATGTCATTTAGGGGTGTCTATTTACAAAAAAATACCACTAATTATAAAATTATAAAATCTATTTCTTAAAATTCTAAACCCTAAAAAATATTTTGACACTTAAAACTCCTAAACATTCAAAATTAAATCCTAATAAAACATAATTAACCCAAACATAAAAATATAAATTTTTTTTTTTTAAAAGTGGCATTTTTGTAAAAAATTTTTAAAAGTGACATTTTTTTAAGTAGTATTTTTTAAAATTTCTCAATATTATATGGAAAAAACTTCCACAAATATATGAGTTTCGATCCACAGTTTTTAAAAATTATCAAATTAAAAAAAAACTACAAGAAGTACTTTACTCGAGTGTTAATTTGACTAATAAAGACCACAAACTTTGTTGTTATAACCGGCCATATCCTTTTTCTTTTTCAGCTAGTCATATAGCTTATTTATCAAAAGGGAAAATCACATAAATTTTTTTTACGTTGCACGCTTTAAACGAGAGTTTTTTTTTCTCACTTTAAACCTTCAAAAGGATAATATTAAAAAAAAAAACCACCAACGTGGCTCCCGTGTCCATACTGTCAAAAATTTTATCAAAACTGTTCATTTTCCGTTAAATAGTGATGATATGGCTTAAAAATGTTTTTTAATTAAAAAATATTATTTTAATTAGTATTTTATTATTTCTATTATTTAGCAAAATCAATATATCTAAAAAAATGAAAAAGAATAAAAAAAATTCTTTACAATAAAAAAATTTAATTATTTTACAATTGATCCAAACAAAAAAAATATCTTTTATTCTCCTCACTTCTTCTCCTTCTTCTGATCCCCAATATCCTAAATTAAAACCTAGAACAGAAAGTGAGAATGAACCTTCGTCAATTGCAGTCTTCATTTTCAAGATTTCAATTTTGATTTCTTTGAATTTAGAAGCGATGGAGATGGAGACTGAGACTTTAACAAAAAGAAAAGCGATGGAGGACTCAAGGAGTATCGAAGATTCCGCCGGTGAAAGAGAGTTGATCAAGGGATAAGATCTGAGTTTCGGCATGGATTAGAGGTAAATCTACAGCGTCGGCGGCTAGATTCGGCGATGGAGCCGGTGAGAACTTAGTCTAAATGTCGCCAAGTACGAGTCCACACATCTATAGAGCCGCGATGATGATACCAAGATTCATTATCAAGAAAAAAAGAGGATGAGGATATAAGTGGCTCAGAGATCAGAGATCAGAAGGAGGAGAAGAACGAAGGAGAAGGAAAACATATATTTGTTATTTTTTTCATTAATTGTAACAAATTGTTTTTTTTTTTTTTTATCATAAACTTGTTTCTTTTATTCGTTTTCATTTTACTTACATTTTTTAGATTTATTAATTTTTAGATTTATTAATTTCAATTAATTGTAACAAGTTTTTTTATTTCAGTAAAAAATAATTACTTTTTAGATTTGTTAATTTTTAAAAATAATAAATTAAAAAATATTTTTTAAATAATTATCTTTTTGATATATTACTGTAAAATGTCACTTTTTAATGACACATTTACAAACTTGTCACCTCTACGTAACTCTTTACAAATCCGCTAGACAAAATATTTTTTTTTCTTTTTTTTCTCTTTCTTTTTTCTTTTTTAATATTTTTAAAACCGGACCGGCAACTGAACCGGAGAAACTTTTGGATCATGGATCAATATGATCCGACCGGATCGAACTAGATTTAATAGTTTTTAAAAAATAATAATATAAATAATTTTTGTATAACTATAATATCCAAACATATAATATAGCATTTGAATAACATATTTCTAAAAATTAATAAAGAACAAA